>JAFISE010000048.1:6173-194376 GCA_022560025.1 Stagonosporopsis chrysanthemi | reverse complement strand
TGTCACCGTTAGACCCTCACGTTCATGGCTAGAGTCCGGACATCCAGACTCAACGGCATGAACTCCTCCAGACGTTGACTTGATATTGATAGCCTCGTCGGCTAGTTGTCCCTCGCCTTCTCTTACGCACAATCTAAGCGTCTGATTAGGTGTAGTAAGGTCAGAATGAGTCTCGATCCTATTTGTCTCAACGAGATTCTTTCGGATTCTCAGTGGCTCTGGTTCTTCCGCATGCGATAATATGCGCTCTACCCGCCTGTTATGACGTTGAGGGCTCTTTGACTCGTTGGTTACCGTCCTCTTGCGTTGCGGCCTCAGTTTAGCCCTGCAGAAATCCTCACGCTTATTTTCGGTTAGTGTCAGAGCGGTAGAGGAAATTACCCTGTCTCGGTCAGCGTGTAACACCTGATTGGCGTCTTTCGATGTTAACATTAGGTGCGCTGGTCGTTCTCTACGATCTTCAACTGCGCCACTTATATCTGCTAGGTTTGGAGATGCAGAATCAGTAAATGGCTCAAACCTTGAGCCACTTCTGTCAATGTCTCTGATCAAAGGTGGCGGACGACGCGACCCATGTCCAGACCTAGGATGCGGATTGAATCCACTCGGCTCAGCGGTCGTTATCCTTGATGATCGCTCAACTGGCCAAGTTTGCTGTCGGTCTTCCAGGATCACTGGCGAATCCACTTGTACGTGGCGCACAAAGGATTGCGGGCTCGGAAGGTCTGGCAAGATCGTCATCTGCTGCCTACTATGGGCAATATAACTCGCCTCAATTTGTTGCTTGCGCGGACTCAGCGGTGTTGCCTCCCGTGCGCTCAGGCTGCGCCTCTTGCGTAGATTGCATGGCATCGTTCGGGCAGTTGAGACATACAAAACAGCAGGGAGGGTTTTGCGATAAGTGCATCTTGCACGGGCTATGTATAGGTTAATTTCACTAACCTTTCGTAAGGCACACGTCAGAGTGCGTGTCCGAGGGTTTTCACTTTGAAAGACGACGGAGGTCACGCCAGCGAACATAACTGCCACCACTCTACGAAACGACACTTTGACGAACGAACATGAGAAGCGTGTTCCTGCGTATTGTCCATGAGTGAATCCAGCATCCTGACCCTATGTATATGGGCCCAGATGTTGTTTGCATCTACCATTGCAATCGCTTCCTTCAATCAAGCGCCGACCGAACAGCTGACGATCATTCCGACGTGCCGTCCTTATAACGAGTGATCGAAAGTCCTGCTCAGATTGAAAGTTCCGACTGCCCGATTTAGATACCGATTGTGGCCAAGCTTGATGTTTCGATTCATGCGTGGTTCCTGCATTTGTTTCAAGTCCCCCGTGTGGCTGATGCGATAACGGCGTCGCCAAGCGTAAGAATTCATGTACAGCGGGACTTCGTTGCAGATTCTGTTAGCAAGGCTGACAAAAGGACACACCATTCCTCATATGCAACACACACATGACAAAGGCTGATTGGTACCGATGCGCTGGCTATTGCTGAGATGTGTGTTCACACCCATGTGTGTGGCGCGTGGGCGCTGACAGTTCCGCCCCACCCGCCAACCGAAAGCAGTAAGAGCGACTGTTTGAAGCATGTGCCAAGACTATTGACAGCACGCTAATATTCCTTCTGTCAATGCCATTCAGGGTTGATCACCGCTTCTAGGAAGCTGTTCTTAGCCCTGTAATTTGCTGTTGTGGCCCCGACCCGAGTTGATAGAGGTATAACACTACGACAGTCCGCGATGTCTTCGAATCTTTATTCAGTCTTTTTCGTTAGCCTCAACCGTCCTTTCTCGGTACCTACCGAAACACACTCTTTTTCTGTCATTCCTTACCTTGAGCGGAATACTCGGCTGGTCTGATTGAACGTTCTTTCTTCCTTGAACAATCTCCTGACACATTTTCAATTTTTGAAAAAGTCAACATCATGCGTTTCGAACTCTCTGCTCTCCTCGCTGTTGCCGCTAGCGCCTCAGCTCAGGCCGTCGTTGGTAAGCCTTACGGTTTCGCCGCTGGTGTCACTGGTGGTGGATCGGCTGCTGCTGTTACTCCCACCACTGTGGACGAGCTTGCCAAGTACCTTTCTGACGATGTCGCCCGCGTTATCCTCATCAACAAGCAGTTCGACTTCACCGGTAAAACTGCCACTGGATCTGGCTGTGACCGCCGCAGCTGCAGCGCCAAGTCGGGGGGTCAATTCTACCTCGGCGAGCTTTCTTGCGCTGCTTCCAGCGACAATGTGCCGGTTAGCTCGATCACATATGACCTTGCTGGAACCACAGCTCTTAAGGTCGGCAGCAACAAGTCCATCCTGGGTGTTGGCGGCAAGGGTATTCTGAAGGGCAAAGGTCTCTCCCTCCAAAAAAACGCGAAGAACGTCATCATCCAGGGAATTGAGTTTACAACTATTAACTCTGGAATTGTTTGGGGGTGAGTTATTACATCTATTTACCGGTGCTTGCATAAATATGCAGACCACTCTTCGTCTGGCAGACTACGTCGAGGACCGCTCCTGATCAGTAGATCAACATCATCAACCAATCAGAAGTGACCTATAGCCTAGCTTACCAGACTTGGGGGGGTCTACACATATCTGCTGGGATTATACTATGTATATTTACTAACAGTACCAAGGGGTGACGCCCTTGACTTCCAAGGTGGCAACGACGGTGTATGGGTTGACCACAACAAGTTCTCTCTTGTCGGCCGCATGTTCATCGTTTCTCACTACTCTGCTTCGCGTCTCACTATCTCGAACAACGAGTTCGACGGTACAACCACAACCTCTGCAAGTTGCAACAATAACCACTACTGGACCATGATGTTCTACGGAGACGGTAAGTCCCACATCTTATTCGCAACGGATATTCTCACTAACATGAACCAGGCGACAAGGTCACCCTCGACCGCAACTACCTCCACAACGTTGCTGGTCGTGCCCCCAAGCTTGGCCAGGATGGCACCACCGGTACCTTCCACGCCGTCAACAACTACTTTGAGAACATGAAGGGCCATGCCTTCGATGCCTACAACGGCGCCCAGGCCCTCGTCGAGGGTAACGTCTTCTCTGGCGTTGCCCAGCCCGTGACCGATAAGGGCGCCAAGGTCGGCACCTTCGTTGTCAATGGTGGCTCTGCCTGCTCTTCTGCCCTCGGCCGCGCCTGCCTCGAGAACAGTGTCGACTCTGCCTCAGGCAAGCTGACTGGTGGCTCGTCCAGCTCGTTCATCTCCGCGCTTAAGGGCAAGGATGTCACACCCCTCGCTGTCAACAAGGTTGCCGCCCACGTCAAGGCCAACGCTGGTCCCAAGAACTTGGGCGCTGCCGCTACCGAGAAAGATGTCTCTGCACCTACCACCACCAAGGCAGCTGCTACCTCCAAGGCCGCTGCTCCTACCGCCACTGCTGTCAAGACCACCCTTACCACCATCAAAAAGCCCGCTGCTACCCAGACTGCTTCGTCTGGGGGTGCTGCCGTCGCTGTTTATGGACAGTGCGGCGGTTCGGGATACTCTGGCTCTACCACCTGCGCGAGTGGCTTTACTTGCAAGAAGCAGAACGACTGGTACAGCCAGTGCCTTTGAGTCTGTCACATCTGGGGAAGCACGGAGCATGAAAATGATAAGGTGATGAAATTTCTAGATGTATATATTTTTAATTAAAAATGGGCGTGTCCACAATACTGGAGCAACACATACTTTGCCAACACGACAGATTTCGTTCTCGTGAAGATCATCGACTGAAACACAATGCGGTAACCTTTGAGAGCAAGCAGTACCTGATGTATGTTGCATCGGTTGTTTCAGGTCTTGGCGACAACGGCTCCTACGACACGCGCGATCATTTTGGTCTCTTCTATCAGTTCTTACAGTATCAACATAGCGCAGCGGCCGTCGCATCAACGATCGCAATGGTCTTGCGTAATGTATGGATGCATTGTGTTGCTGAAATACTGGGAAGACTCAAGTATCGAATAACGCCATGCTGCAAAGTACAATGCCCTTTCAAATGCTTGCCCCACCAGGCTTGAAGTCTGGAGCAGAGGGATTCAATGATCTCAGGCCGCGTGTGTCGGCGTATGTGGGGTGACTGTCTCCACCTCGAGCGATCATGAGCTCAGTATTTGGCCTACTGAACACGGGCGCCACCTTCTCTCCATGTCTATCTCGCAGATGTTCAGCACTTCCACCTAGCTTTCTGAACCACGCTCTCCCGAACTGCGGCTTATGCTCATCATTCGTTTCTGGGTTGTAGATCCTCACATACAGCTCTGGGCATCTCGCCGCAAGATCTTCGAACTCCTCTTTCATCTTTGGATCCCACGACTGGCGGCTGACAGCTTTGATGCATGCATATAAGTACTTGCTGCTCTCGCCAAGACACCCCCACAGTGATTCGACTTCGACCGCATATATGGGGCGATTCAGAAACCCCTGAGATATCGCGATATCGATACGATACGCATCTTTGCGCAAGCCCAAGAGCTCCAAGGTCTGAGCGAGGGAGCATGCAGCGAAAAGGTGCGTAGGGAGGCGAATCTGCTCCATGGTGTACATCGTGGCAAACTTGCACGCTCGTATCATCCATGATATTAGTATTCTGACTGCAGCTGCACTAGCAGCCCCGTATGGCAGAATCATGACTTGCTTTGTCGCCAGGCCAGTCCAATTTCTGCCATTTCCACGTTCGACGGTATGTATGAATTTGGAAACAACCTCTCGGCCGAGGAAGAGGACAAGCATCTTCTTTGGGACTGCGTAGCAGAGGGCGTTACCGGTGCGGCCTTCTACGATGTCAAGTTCCGGACCACGTGAAGCATTCAGCTTTCGTTCGGGCTGTATGTGTGGCAGCAAGCTGTGTAGAGTGTGGAGATGGCGAATGCTTTCCGGATCGGGGTACCAGCGTTGATATGTCTGTTCATTAGTACACGAATCATATTGTGCTCTGTATGGTAGGCTCTGGGAGTAATGTCCCACGTGCCTATTGGCGACTCTCGGGTCTGGAGCCTGGAAGCCTCTCATGCTACCTGTAAAGTCTCGCTGGGCGAGGTACTGTCCTACGATATCGTCCTGCTTGTAGACACCATGAAACAAGGATGGGTTGCGAGATATGGAAGGGTTGGTATTGGCTCTGCCAAGGTCGCAGTTTGAACGCCAATAGTTAAGGACGGTCATATCGTCATCTGATTGGCTCCCCCGGAGAGATAGTGATGGTGATGTTGTATCCGTCTGAGAAGCCAGCGGCGCTGAAAAATTCGAACCGGCGCAACTAGAGTGTTCATTGTTTTCGTCGACATGGTCAGGCAGGGGTTCGGGTGTCATCGCGCTGAAATGAGCGAATTGCTGCGCAAACAATAGTTATGGTAGCGGGCGTGAACGGGTAAGTCGGTGTAAGAGATATGAGGCAATAGGATGCGACGTCATCCTAAATGCCGTTCTCCAGATAATCTTGGTGCATTCGGCTTGTCCCTTCCTTATTGACGAGGTGAAAGCTGTGACTGCCAGGCTAGACAGACGTTTGATGCCGGCGTATCACGTGAGTAGTCCCACGTGCGAACCGAGTGAAGCGTTGCCATAACTTCGCTCTGCGGGACTCATGTTTTGGACTATCGACAATCTCTAATTGTGTGAGATGTGTAACGAAGGTACCGGAGAGGTAGCTATGTTGGCGATCACCAAGACCGTACTGTTGTCCTGTGGAGGAAAACAACGCTGATGACATGTCGGATTGCCAGCCAGGTCTGCCACGATGTTGAGAGTCACGGACCTCGGCAGAAGCCTTCTGAAATTTTGTGACGGACACGAAGTCGTGTTGGCTGACCGGAAGTTTGCCTGAAGCTGATGAGGGTTTGCGGAACATGGAGTGTTGCTGGACACTCTTCCTGCCACTATTCGTTGCGGCCTCAGAGCTCATACCCCTATCGTACGCAGATGAGGCGTCACCTTCTGCGGAGCTGATTGCTGGGTCACTCTGACACCACGAGTTACTGGTCTTTGTAGTCGTCAAAGTGTGAATCTCGAGTTCATAGAAAGATTGGTAAAAAGAAGTCGAAAATGGAAGCTACAGGGCAAAGGTATAGAAACAACGTATGAATTACTATAGGGATCTTCTTTCGAGGGGATGGTAGTGAAAGGCCTCATTGAGGAGCCGCAAGTCGTTGCCGCACTCGCTCGTCGTGCGCGCACGGCACAAACAAAGCACGCCTTACAAACCGCAAGTATTGGATTTAAAACCATAACAAGTGCATGTTTTGTTTATGTCGCAGCGCCAAAGCCTACATCACCGCCCCATTTCAAGGGCTCAAGTGTGCGTACTTTTTGGCTCCTTTTTGGCCGCGACAGCTTCAATCCCAACTGCAGATATCCTCTAGATTTATTTTGTACGAGATTTGTATCCCAGAGACAGCCTATGCGTTATTTGCCTCAAAACAATTAGCTACTCACCAGGAATAGTCTGGGTAGGCGCTTCGATGCGAAGGTTTGACAAAGACACATGCTACAGTGAGGCCCATCATGCCTTCAAGATTAATTACATTGCTAATTCACATGCAGGATTGGTATTGTGCAGGATTGTGTATGTCGATGTGAGGTGAAGTTGTCGATGTTTGACTCGTTGAACCGACACTAATGATTTCAGCGTGATGACGTCACGCGGAGAGCGACCTCTCTCACAGCACCCTATGTTTTTCTACCCTTGCCATCGCACAGATGCGTACAAACTATCTGAAACTGAGATTGGATAATGTAATCGTGTTTCGAAGTCGATACTACAAGCATCCTTGAATCAGACAAAAGTGCACATCTCGTTGCTTGCTCTGTTCGACTTCCCCGCACATCTGCACTCTGGTGTACGCCTCATCCGCCTCAGCCGCGTTGGCATTGGCCTTGCTACTCCAACCCGAGCAAAAACATGGCCAAAGCTTGCTGGGCAGGCTTACTGCGTTTCGTAGATCGCCTTGGAACAGTGATCTTGCAGGTACACTGGCCCGGTAGCCTTGGAATGACGACGCTGCCATGGCTCTAGCTGTAGACTAACACTTGATGATACTAGCGATGGCATTGCTTCACAAAGCAACATGCGCGTTTTTTGCACAGCATAGAGCTTACCTGGGCTATATCACGTCAGTGGCTATCGATCTTGTCGAGGCAGTAACATGTACCGTGTATGCCAGATCCGTGCATCTTGATCGAATTGATACACGTCAACTTCAAGAGGCACTCAGTAGCAATCAGAGTGGATGAAACATAGCAAAGAAAGAGAAAAGGTAACACGGTTTGCAGGGACTGGCAGCCCATAAATTACCTCGATCGTGATGAGTAGCATACGTCTCGGTACTTCCTTGTTTCGCCCACCACGAGCCGGCGTACCATGGACTACAAGTCTTGGGCAACATGACTTGGCAACGGACCAGCTGGATATAAGTGCTGAAATCTTGGCTTGTAATGTATAAAGGCTGGCTCTTCGTTCGAAAGTCTCTGTTTCCAGGGTCTATGCCTTCCTTCTCCGGTAGGAACTGCGACTATTGATTCACAACATACATACTTCTTTGATCATTTCTCGTCTTCGCCATGTCTCGATTATCCACAGGACGAATGCTTGTCGGACTTCTACTTGCTCTTTTTGTCTTCGCCAGCACAGTCTCTGCATGGCCTAACTACAATCTGCACAACTCTCGACACGCAAAGCGGCAATCATCAGGAGATAACCCTCCATCCGGTGGAGGAGAAGAAGAGCCCAGCTTCAACGAGGAATATGACTTCATCATTGCGGGTGGAGGAACGGCAGGTCTTGTACTGGCAAACCGGTTGACAGAATCCGGAAGATTCTCAGTTCTTGTTCTTGAAGCGGGCCCAAGTCCCGAGCAAGTACGCGCCTACGAATCTCCTGGCGGCAATCAATTCATCAAGGGTAGTGTGATAGATTGGGGCATTGATACACAACCTCAGAGGCATTTGAACAATAGGACGCTGCAATACCTCCGTGGTAGAACTTTAGGGGGTTCTAGTACTACGAATGGACTGTACTATGCCCGTGGATCTGCCAGCGTCTATGATCAGTGGGCCAATTTGGGCAACCCAGGCTGGAGTTGGGACGATACTTATGATCTGTTCCGCAAGAGCACAAAGATGAACCCGCCCAACTCAACCGAAGAGCTCGCTGCTTTCAGCCAAGACTTCAAAACATTCGATGCCAGCGCTTACGGAGGCGGTCCACTTGAGCTTGGATTCCAGGGTTACGTTCCTCCTTCAACGGACGGTTTCATCATTGCTTGCTCTGAAACCATGGACATTCCCATCGTTCAGGACCTCAATACGGGAGACGGCGTGGGCATCAAGCATGGTACAGCCACGGTCAACAACAGGCTTCGTAGAAGCAGTAGCTATGACAGCTTCTATCAGCAAGCCAGGAACCGCACGAACCTGCGGGTACTTCACGACGCTCCCGTTACAGGTATCGTCATGAGCACACCCCCTGCCAGCAATTCCACATCCTCAAACTCGACGAGTAACCCCCGTGCCTTGGGTATCAGCTACATTGACCAGCGAACCGGGTTCGTCAGTCAGGCCAGAGCACGCAACGAAGTTATTGTGAGCATGGGTGCTTTCCACTCCCCTCAGCTTCTGATGATATCCGGTATTGGACCCGCTGCTGAGCTGGAGAAAGTCGGTATCGAGCCAGTTGTCATTAACGAGAATGTCGGCCAGAACCTCAACGACCACTCAGTTTTCAGTATCATGGCGCGCGCCGAGCCCTCAGCTTCCACGACCGAAATGTCTAGCTCGCCTGAGAGCCTGCGTGAAGCGCAAACTCTATTTTACACCAACCTGACCGGCCAGTACACCGCACCTTCGGGCATCACAAACGGCTTCCAGAAGCTCACCGAGCAGCAGCTGCGCGACATCAACGCCTCAGCAGTCATCGACGCCGGCCTCGCAAACCAGACACACATCGAGTACCTATTCGAATCGGTCTGGTACCCATGGATTCCAACGCCCTTCTGGGCCCCCCTGCCAAATGAGTCATACATTTCCGTCACAGCATCCAGCATGGTGCAGCTGTCGCGAGGTACCGTCACGCTGCGCACAGCCAGCATGTCTGACAAGCCGCTCGTGGACTCGAACTACTATGCCGATCCTACAGATGGCGCCATCGGCATTGCATCGTTCAAGTTCCTGCGTGAGATCTTGCGCCATCCCGCATTGCAGGAGTTTACCATTGGTGACTTCAATGGCGAAGTCAGTCCTGGCCCGGCTGTGGCGGATGACGATGATGATGCGATTCTGGAGTATATCAAGGCGAATACAATCCCGAATTGGCATGCAACAGGCACAAACCAAATGTTGCCGCTCGAAGATGGAGGTGTTGTCAACCCGAGACTGCAAGTATATGGTGTGGATTCACTGAGAGTGATCGATTGCAGTATCGTACCAGTACTTCCGGACGTTAACATTCTAGCTGCAATCTACATGATTGCTGAGAAGGGTGCGGAGATGATCAAGGAGGATTGGGAGGACGTCGGATATGAGGGCAAGCGGAAGTGATCGAGATCGGTTGACATGGTTAGTTTCTATGATTGGATATTCTAGCATACTTTCGAAGAGAAATCCCGTAAGCCTTTTTATGCATCACAATACTCATCTAAACGGGGAAAACATAGCCCTCGAAACATTGTGATGAATGTCCACACCTTACATCGGCAGGTTCCATATAAAATCGAGAGTGCCGTCATCGAAACTCTGGAAGTTCTGCGGGTTGTCCAGCCCAAAGGGCGCCATGGCGGGATCAAAAGGTAACGCTAGCCAATCGTCGTCGGGCATCATACCCGTAACGTCACCGGCCAGTCCAGCAAGCGCTGATTGACCAGCGTGACTGTTAAGGAAGTCCATAGTGCCCGTAGTACAATTTCGTTCCGCAGATGTTGCGCGGGAGGGAATGCGGGGTGGACGCGAGGACACAACGAAGCTGTCGCGCAATCGGGCGACGTGCAGTTCGAGAAGAGTTGCGTAGCGCGACGCAAGGTGCATATCATCAAGCACACCTGCGTGTTTGTTAAAAGATGTGTGCTGATGGATATGTGATCACTTACTGGCTCGCAGCGCGCGAATCGCTGCATCTAATATGTCGAGTGACGACTGCAACTTCTGATTTCTTGAACCCAGGCTCAGACCTTTTATGAGATATATGGATGATGTAGTAATCCTCAAGAATATGCGCACAGGTGAGTACCGTAGAGCGCCTGACTCCGATAGTTGTACTACCTTTTGCAAAATTTGACAGCTACCGTCGACCACTTCCTGTATGAAGTCGTAGTCTCTTGGCTCGAGATTCATCGGCAGAACCTCATCCTGAGGTACCTCGGTGTCTGTCTCGGCAAGTGTGCGTTCGACGACAGCTTGCATGCCAACGGAATTGGTGTAAATGCGAACGTATTGGTATTCGATGGTGAGCATGTCATGCAGCCCTACTTTCAGTTCTGTAGATAACTTAGTCAAAACCTTGTGGGAAAGACGTGCTTCACCTACTGCAAGGATCGAGGTACTTCTTCCTCCACGAAGTTAGCAGGGGCTGAAAATGCTCGAGCAAACCAATATATCGCCCAGTACGCAGTAGACTTTTTGTTGTTGCTGCAGAAGGGTAGATTGTGTCGGACACAGAACGCGCAAGCTTGGTGAGCTCAACCCATGCACTCATGAACGACTGCCACTGCTCAACAGCACCAGTCACAGAGTCTACCGGGATCTTCTCCATCAGCGCATGGTTCAAGCTTTGTGGGATCATTGAAGTACAACCGAGGCGCCATGACAGCTGTTCAAGTAACACGTAGAGGAGTTTACGGGCTCGTATCCGCCGTAGCGTCAGGAATTCACTGGTTGCTTTGGGATATGATCTCTGATCTTTGTCGATGCTGGCGTTGTCTTCAAACAACCCTAGCTCCTGGGCTAATGATAAAGCAGAGCCCATTAACATCCATGACATCCGATCTGATCGTTTTGCGGGTTCAATCACATCCTCAAGCCATCGACTTGACGTTGTGTCTCCCTCCAACAGCTTAGCACCCTCGGCTGTTGTATTGTCGGCACCAATCATCAGCTCGCAGTCCCATCCGTCTGCTGCCGTAGGGAAATGCAATGCGCGTGGATGCCATTCCGACAGCAGTAACAGTGCTTCAATCGACCCAATTGTGCGACTCTGCGCTTTCGAAGGCTTGACTTGACCGAGCATGATCTTCATGATAAATCGCTGGCACTGCTCCCATAACCGATCGTGGACAAAATAGCCTCTCGAAGCACCGCCTACTCCAGGCAAGATGTTGTACCGAGATGAAATCATGAGGATGGTTACACAGAGGAATGGATCGACTGCTATTAGTGAATAGTGGTTCTCGTGATGCGAATAGAAGTCACCGAGGATTGGCGACAGTGGTGAGCAATTCTTAAAGAACAAGTCGACGTAGGTCACAGCTTCGTGCGCGGAGAACCAGCCCATCTGCACGAAGCGACATGACGTCCAGATCTTCAAGGTCTCTGGCGACGGTGTCGACATCTGTACTGGTTGTGCTCGAAAGGTATGGTAAGGTGATGCAGCGTCAAATCCTCCAGACGGCCCTGACCGTGGTGTCTCGTAGGATTGCGAGCCGTTTGCCTCTTGGTTGTCAATAGCATCGCGATGATTTGCGGCTTCGAAGAGCAGGTTCAGGGCATCACTGCCGCTGGACACAACTGTTCTCATGACTGAGTGCGCAAGGTCTGGCTGAGACGACGAAACTCGTCGAAGATGAGCAGGTGGCGACAAAATGTCAGACCGATGTGAGTGTCCGTTGAGATAAGGACTCTGTATGGGTGTGAAGCCATGACCCGAGATAGACGAGCGCTGAGCTGGCGACGGCTGAGTGGGTGCGGGTACGGACACAGATGGCACGTGTTGAGCATGAGACCTCGAGTCAATCTCCCCTTCCTCATCTCTTGCCTCTCCTGGTTTCCGTCTTTTCACCCAGGAACGTTCAGACCGGAAGACGCACTCGCGCATCTCTCGCTTGCATCTCTGACATGGTGGCTTTAGCTCGCCTCCATCTGGACCAGTGCCCAGGATGCATTTTGCCTTCCGTTGCCGGCAATTAATGCATGCCTTGTAGGCGCGTTTGAAGTCTTCGGGGTGGGTCCGCTTCTTAGTGGTCGAGTTCGCGTCCTGTGCACCCAGGGCGGCGTTGGGCTCCTGTGTTGTAGCCATCTCACAGGCTGGTGGAGTGATGCGCGGATGGCGCAGGAACAAGACTGTTAAGACTGGCGGCGGCAATGACTGGATCCAAGGTGCGAAGGGTCGATGGGCCGAGACGCGTGGGCCCCGAAGCGTGAACAGCCGAAGCTAGCGGCCTCTTCCTCTGCCTCTGCAGAGTGTGCAAATAAACTGGCTGCAATTACACTCTGCCAGGCCGTCCTCCATGACAAGAATGCTACAATCAGCTCAAACGCGATAAATTGTTCACGGGTTGCATGCGAAGAATCCTCTGCGCGCGGTTGCCCGACGGATATCGGCCATTGAGGGCGCCCGGCTAATGCGGGGCAGGGCAGGATCGGCTTTGAACAGCCTTGGGATGATAAGGCAAGAAGGCTGCGAATGCAGAGCACTGAAGTGCACTTTGCGCGTACTAAAGACCGGTAATGCGTTTTGAGACTGGGCAGGTACGAACGTCCAGGACACCTCTACAATGCTTATCGCGCTGCGTTCCTCCTTGTCTTCCTCCTAGCTTTGCCCTTCAATCTACCAGTCTGCTCAGCACCATCTCCTTTAGGGCCTGGTACCTGCAGTTTGTCAGCGGTACTCGCATCTTCGTGGTCATAATTCACATACTGGAGCGTCTCCAATAAGACATTCTTTGCCAGCTCCGTCCTTTGTTTTCCCCAATTGCTCCATTAGCACCTCCATTGTGTGGCTGTCCTCAAAGTCGATACTTCGGTTCTGTAGAGCGGAGTCGACATTGCGCCGTTGTTGATCTTCCTTCTGATCGAGAACCAGGACTGCAGACTTAGTGTCCTTGACCTGTGAATCTGGATTTTGTGCTGGCTCCGGCTTCCTCATTGTCGGCGGCGGAGAAGGCATGATCGACCTGCGGTTCTTGTTCTTTTGCAGAGCGGACCGCCTTTGACCGACCGACTTACTCGCGACGAGCGAGCCATCCTTCGAAGCCTTGCTCTTTGCGATTAGGGCTGCTCGCTTTGATGTGAAGTCGTCTTTGGGAGGAAAACCAGCCTGGCTTGAGACATCATGCCTCGTCGTTCTCGTGACCTTGTCTCTCTTGATATCGCCAGAGGCCTTCTGCTCGACATGTTCGAGCAACGCTTTAGTTGTGGCTTTGGTCTCCTCCTCATCAGCAGGAGACTTCTCTGCACCAGTATCCCAGAGCTTCCTGTCAATTCCAACAAGTCTCTCGTGTGTCTCGACCGGAGCTCGCGCCATCACGAATGGGATGGCCGTTGTGCCCTCGTTAAGATCATAGGACCACTTGGAGAACTGCGTATCCATACTTTGGAGTACACCTTGCGGAGACGTGGTGTTGTAGTCAGCGTAAGACGTCCTTTCTTTCATGTGTTTCTGACGTGCAGGCTTGATCCTGTGGCAGGTCAACATAATGCCTCGAGATTCACAGTATCCTATATGGGACCGGCTTACATGTGCGCCAATCCGTCCTCTGATCCGCCGCTGATACTTGAGGCCTCCGCCTTGACATTCAAGTCTGGTGAGGGAAGGCGGTACTTTTGTGGCGATGGCTCGTCTGAGCTCGGTGTGCGGCTTCTGATCTGCCACTCATACGAATCTTCGGAATTGCTCTCACAGTGTACAGGTTTTTCGCGTCGTACAGACCTGTGGGAAACATTGAAGGTGGATGCGTTCAAAAGCTGCTCCACTGACTGCACATGGGGTTTCGGGCGGAAAAGCGGCTGGTTGATCTCATTGCGCGGGCGAAACGACGACACAGTAGTGCTGTTGAGGAGTTGTGTCAGTTGCTCTGCATCACTGCTGCTGAAGCGTGATGCGTCTTCTGAACGTTCAGGAAAGAAATGGAGGACGCAAGCAGCAGCTTCCTCCTCTGTGGCAGAGTAAAAGCGAGAAAACCCTGGCATGGTATAGTGAAACGACAACGAAGCAGCGCACAAGTGAAGGAGTGTGGTAGACGGGAACCGCGCGACGGCAAAACCAGCTTGTATGGAGAAAGAGTTTATCGTGCGGTCAGTGTAAGAGAACAAATGTTTGTTGAAAAACAAGCTGGTGGTGCAGGGATCACGTGTGCGTGAAGCCTATTGGCTGATCTGCACTCGAAGTGAAGTAGGTGAACAGCACTCGCAGGGCCCTCACAACATCTGGGCCGACCAGGAGTTTCCAAAAATCTACCTCCATTTCAAGTGACATTTTGTCATATCTGGATTTATCGTGTGCACAAAGGCTCTGTCCATGCCAGGCCACGCAATGTACGAGGTGTCTGGCACGATCTAATCTTAGGCCGTGTCCGAACTGTTTGTGGTTTGTGTGTATCGGGGCAAGATGTTTATACTTCAGCTCAGAGCTTGAGCATAGAAGAGTATGGATTTGCTGCAGAAGTATTCAAATACGATTAGAGGTGGTTGGTGGTGTGTATCCCTGCGCGACGTGTGGCACGTAGCGAGTTCCTAGCGCGTCACCGGTTGTTCAGGCCATCACGCTCAGCGTTCTTTCCTCCTCCATCCTTGCCTGTATAAGAAACTCCTTGGCATTCTTCTCCCACGCGAGCCTGGCAATAGCCATCCGATAGCCGCAGCCAGCAACCGGCTCATACATGCTCGCTGTCGGCGTCCGCAATCATGGGCTAAATCGCTTTAGGCAGTCGACAAGAGAAACCGCCGTACGCTCCGCGTAGACAAGAACGCCGAGAAATACCCCGGACTCTGCATGACCAGCTATTGGTGCCTCTCGTGTGTTCCTGATCTTGGTATCATCAACTTTGCTGCAAACATACCGCGCACAGCATGTTGTTACGCGATGGATCTGCTGACTGCACAGTCGTTGCTACCCGCCACGAAGCGGGTCGTGTTCACAGTATTTATGTCGGAGCGTCGCTGCGAGTCTTCCTTGCAAGCACCTCTCACATTGGGCATCCTTCGAAGACAGAATCATTGACATCTCCGATATGAAGGCCATCACACTCGTTGCAGCCGTCCTTGCGGGCGCCGCCATTGCGGAGCCAGAGGTCAAGTCTCGAGCTCTGTTCACCATTGAGACAGCACCCGGGCAGACTGTGCAAATTACCGAGGAGGAGCGATGGGAGCTTGCTGCTGTAGGCCGTGGGTCATTCTCATGGTTTTACGACTGCTGACTATATTAGAATGGAGGTTGCGGAAGCCACTTCTTTGATATCACAGAGTTTAATGCGGAAGTCAAGGCCGTCAAGGTCCCAGCCCCGTACCCATCTAAATTCAAATACGAGGAGAACATTCGACGTCTGTTCCCTATGCTCAAGTGGGACAACATCAGGAGCAACCTTGAGAAATACGCGACCTATCACACACGCTTCTCCGAGACTGTCACGGGCACGCAGGCATCTGAATGGCTCCTCACCCAGGTTCAGGATGTAGTCTTGAAGTCAAAGAAGAAGGGCGTCACCGCCAAGGCCTTTCCACACGCTCTCTGGCCGCAGAAGTCTATCGTCGCCACAGTTCCCGGGCGCAGCAACAGAACCGTCATTGTCGGCGCCCACCTCGACTCCGTTAACGGTGCAAACCGTCTTGAGGCGAGAGCACCAGGTGTGGACGACAACGCTTCCGGTTCTTTTCTGCTACTCGAGTCGCTCCGTGTGCTCTTGTCTGACAAGGACTTCGGGCCAAGCAAGCTGCAAAATACCATCGAATTCCACTGGTATGCAGCCGAGGAGGGAGGCCTTCGTGGCAGCCAGGATATCTTCACTCAGTATGCTAATGCGGGACGCGATGTATGGGCTATGTTGAACCAGGATATGGTGGGCTACACAAAGGCGACACTCGCTGCCGGCAAGCCGGAGAGCTTTGGCATGATCACCGATTTCACTGACCCAGAGCTGAATGAGTACATAGGTCGTGTCATTGACGAGGTACGCCTATTCCTTGCTTTGGACACAACAAACCTTGCTAACAGACGCTACAGTATACGGATATCGAGCGCGTGAACAGTGTCTGCGGCTACGCTTGCTCTGACCACGGCTCCGCTACGAGGAATGGTTACCCTGCTTCTTTCATCTTTGAGGCTGCGTTCGAGTATCGTAACCCATACATTCACACGGCCAACGACACTATTGAGCACATTGACCCGAAGCATGTACTTCAGCACGGACAGCTTGTGCTGAGCTTCTTGTACGAACTCGGTTTCAGCAAAAGCCAGTAGACGACGAACGATCATTGTAGCATGGGCGAAGTTGTTAAGTTGAGATACCGAGATACCCAGAGGCGTTGGGCATTGATGGATGATGACTTGCGAATGAAAGACCAGAAAAGAAGCTGTTTTGCAATCATGTGCCTTCTCTCTGTTACTTGTGCCCTCACGGCTAGTACTACCCTCATGTGTCATCATCTGCAACTCCTCACGTATAATCACACAGTTAGATGCCATGCCAGAATCCTCTCGCGCCTCCTAACAGCACCAATGTATGATGGGCCGCCCGTTCGGCGTCTTTCCATCTTGGGGATGTTGCTTACAAAAAGTCAACGCTTGACCGAATGTGTGAACGCAACGCCAGATGGGGTGAATCGTCCCGCAGCAAATCACGCAACGACGACTTCTAGGCTCTAAACTAACCTGCTTTATCTCAGACGGCAGGATGATGCGACATGGCAGCGCAAAGTTGATAGGTTCATCATACATTGCTATGTTGGTATACGAACAATCCACCACAACGCCATCAATGCCTAGCTAAGAAACAAATTTTAGATCGCGACATTCTACGCCCTCTCAAACCAAGTTACCACGCGCCTCCTGCTCCCGCTCGATAGCCTCGAACAAGCTCTTGAAATTGCCCGCGCCGAAGCCGCTGAAATTGTTGCGTTGAATGATCTCGATGAACACCGTCGGCCTGTCCATTAGGTGCTTGGTGAAGAGCTGCAGCAGGTAACCGCCCTCATCGAAGTCGATCAAGATGTCCAAGCTCTTCAGCGTCTCGAAGTCTTCGTTCAGTGTAAGGCCAGCCTTCTTGAGGCGCATCTTCATGCTGTCGTAGTATGTCTCGGGTACTTTGATGAACTCCACACCTCTTGCCTTCAGGTTTGTGATGGCGCCGATGATGTTATCTGTTCGCAGCGCAATGTGCTGGACACCCGGCCCGCCGTAGAAGTCCACGTACTCCTCGATCTGTGACTGCTTCTTGCCTTTGGCGGGTTCGTTGATGGGCATCTTGACAACCTCATTTGGTGAGCTCATTACAATGGACTTTAGAGCCGAGTACTCTGTGCAGATGTCTTTGTCGTCGACACTCCAGAAGCGGTGGAAACCGAGGACCTTCTCATAGTAGTCGCAGGCATTTTCCATCTCGTCCCAGTCCTGATTACCGACACAGTGGTCGATGGCTTCGAGGGTGACAGAAGGTAGGAAGCGGTTAAGCGAGTCGGCGGCCTTGATCTCTGCGCGATAACCGGGGAGGAAGACGCCGTTGTATGTCGACTTCTGGATCAGAGTGTGTGTTGTGTCGCCGTATGTGCGGATGGTTGCGAGCCTGACGGTACCGTGCTCATCTGTGACGTTGTGTGGTTCGGCGATAGAGATACCACCAGCGGAGACGGCAGCGTGGTAGATGGCATCAACATTGTCGACTTCAAAGGCGACATCCTTTACTGCGTCACCGTGACGCTCTTGGTGTTCGTGGATCTCCTTGAGTTGCCTTGCATCTTCTTCGCTGAAGCGTTTGCTCTGCTCAAGGCATCGAAGTGGTGATGTGAGGATGAAAGTCACGTTGCCGTTTCGCACAACGTGAGAGGCAATCGTTCGCGATCCAGTTTCTAACCCGCGATATGCGACTCTCTCGAAACCCATGCGTGCGATGTAGAAAGAGGCCGCCTGCTTGGCGTTGCCAACATACCAGTGGACATGATGATATCCGCGGTATGATGCGAAGTCCGATGAGGATGTGGCTGACGGGACTGGAGAGCCGGGAGGTGAGATAGCTGCGGGCGCCATTTTGTCAAAGTTAAGAAGTACTATGGTCGTCTCAAGTGGAAATAGGGCTCAAATATCGACCTTTGAGTGACTGTGGGAAGAGTGTGTCAATGGAGGCTTGCTAATTCTAATCCGGGCGACCCGTGGTCACCTTTATCTACTAAGCTCTCTCGGTGTTTTTCAACTGCTTTCCTTCAAGAACCGAGATATTGTAATCCATGCAGTGTTTGCTCACGCACCGTCATCAAGATCCTTATGCCGAGAGCACGTGCGGTACCTTCCTGAAGCGCGACATTGTCTGTCCGCAGATGTCCGTCCGCTCTTATCCGCCCCAGTAAAACTCGAGCACAGAACACCGTAGTGTCGCAAGAAGCCGCTCGGATGTACACCATCGGGAGAGAACAATGTAAGAAATTAATTGAGATCATCTCTGGCGTCGCCAATATGCAGATTGCGGATGCTCGATGAAGAGGCGACCAACAACAGCTGTGGTGATCGTTCCGGGAAAGTCACTAGCCGTTTTGGGGTTCGCACTTCAATATCCGCTGCTGCCCGGCTAAGCCGAGCCTTGCTTTCACTCCAGGAGATATCAGACTAGGTACCGAGACAAAACGTCGAAGACTTTCAACTGTTTCGTGATTGACCATACGTTCCCTGTTCAGCTGAAATCCTCCAAACGTCCCAGCGAGTCAACACATATCACAACTTGTCCACAGCATCAGCTGAAATGGCCGTGGACACAATCAACACATCGCTGTCAGCGAACGACGCTCGTATCCTGAACGCGCTGTTCGACCCAGAAACACTCCCATCATCTGTCGCAAAGTCAAAAGATGCATCCATCATAGACACCACACTGCCGCCGCATCCTACCATCCCCGCATCACAGTTATCCGTTCTTGAAACACAACAAAACGACATCATTCGCCGCGCATCAAGCGAATCAAGTCAACAAACCATCAGTACAGAGATCGAGAATTTGAACAATATCGTTGCAACTAATCCGACCTACCCAAGTCCTTTTGTCAACCGTGCAATGCTACGCAGACTGAAGCTCGAGGCAGCTCTGACAATCGGAAGCAATATTTTCTCCGCATCGAAATCAGACATTGAAGAACTATTCACAGATTTGTCACGCGCCATCCATCTTTCATTACCTACATCTTCGCCAACGGCTGCAGTATCAGCGTATCAGGCGCGCATGCTACGGACAGCGTACTCGCATCGCGCGTTCCTGTATCTGAAGGCGAGCGAGACAGGGACGGAGTTGACGGGACTGGGAAAGAGTGAGCTAGAAGAGTTGGCATCCAAAGATTTTGCGGCTGCTGCGAGGTTTGGGGATGAGGCAGCGAGAGAGATGAGTGTAAGGACAAATCCGTACGCCAAGATGTGTGGTGCTATCGTCAAGAATGCATTGAGAGAAGAGAGGAAGGGTGAGATGACGTAGATTTGGGATTCGCAACTTGTTGCTGGTTTGAGAAGGCGGCCCCGCTAAGGAGCGTTAATACTGAACACATTGCATTACTTCTTGTGACTTTGCACCCAAAGCCCTGTACTGCTGTCATGTCAGCTCCAAATTCGGTGCCTCCATGCCCAATGTGCGAAAGTGAGCACTTCACTTCGAACGTCGGCCAATCAGACTGCAGCTCAGCAAATGCTGTTCGAAGTGCCGGTAACACCGCCGACAAGAAGCCAGAGCGAGACGCGCAGATAAGCAGTACGCGCAGGAGATACCAGCGTTCTATGCGATGCCCGCTACCGGATCATGTACTCAACTTCAAGGCCTTGATCGTTGATCATAACATTATCAATCGTATGGTAGGCAGACCATCTCGGTGCGGCAAATGACTTCTTGTTGAGCATCCTCCGATAGGTCATGCAGAAAACATTAGCAAAGATTGGTCTATCCAGCGACCGGGCAGAATATCCTGGAGACGCATTGTCTATGTACCAGGACGATCCAATGAAATATACAATAGTATGCGTAGATCGTATGCCAGCACCGGTCCTTTTATCAACTTGTCACGTAAAGTATGCTAATGCTGCACCAGCTGCAATTTTAATCGACCTATCAGGGGGCTGGACTTGATGTGCCTTATTCGAGAGTTCGAGAATCTAAACAAGATACTATCGTGCTTCCTCATCTGTATAGATAGCTTCAGAGCCATAAGCATTGGCCGGAGTGTCACCACAGAAATGGTGACGGATTGTGGTGCCTATTTGATCCTTCCTTAGTATCGCTACATAATCCCTCTGCACGATACATTGGCGGGGATTCATGAAAGGCCTGCGTGGCGTGATAAACCCGTGGTTCTAGCAATGGTCAACGTCGAGGAGACTGCTACGCCCGACCAAAAGACTGACTAGCGGGCGTACATCGATCCCTTCCAAGTCCCATTGTTAGCTTTTTAGAAGATAACAGCAAATCACATGATCAGTACGCGGCGCAGCGTTGTTTGAGAGTCACTCCTCTGTCAGTCGCGGTGGTGAACGCTCATTGTTTTCCAGAGGAACATAGCCTAATTGGGTCTCTTGGTCCACACATTCTGGATATTAGACAAAGAGCTTTTTGCGAGGAATGATTGTCTGGTGCTATGACTCAAAATGATAGGGAGCCTCCACTCGACGGGGTGAAATAACAAGAGTATGATACACTACACCAACTTCGTGTTGCCTTAGCATGTGATTGATTTTTTAAACATTGCATTCTCAAATTCAATCACTACGACGACCGATTCTATCGCGGAATGCCCTCAAGACGCGCAGCGAAACCTAATCAAAATCTAAACACAGACTTACTCAAATCACAATCACTAACGTACGGCCCGCTCGCCCCTTCCTTTTCGTCTCAATCCTCCGTCTCTGATTCGTTCAGCAATTGATGGCTCTGCATCCGACGGTTCTGTGTCAATCACTACTTTCTTCTCCCTCTTCTCACCCGTGATGATGTTCGGGATATATTCATAGTACAGCATGTACGGGTCGAACCTGGCCTTTTTATATAGGAATGGATTGTTTACCAGCCTATTGTTGCCCTTACTGTCAGACACTGCCGAAACAGCTCTGTCATTGATGAAGAACTGTTTGTCCTCCTCATCTCCTGCACCTGTTACGGCTGCTGTGTAGTGTCCGGAATTGCAAGTCGAGCCACAGTGATAAGTCACACCGATGAGCTTGTAGCGCAATGGCGTTGGATCACTGTTGCCTGCATTCTTGGTGACATGGTCTGTAAGGTCAAGAATCTCGGGAATGGTTATAGGATTGGTATTTCGGCCTGTTCCATCTGCCGTGGAGAGGTTGATTAAGATGCGCATATATTCCGGACCACTGACGATGCGTTTTGTACAGGTTAAGTCAATATATTCTGCCTCGCATTTCGGGCAAGTGATTCTGGTACTCTTTTCGGGATCCTTATCTCTGTATGACGCACGGATGTCTGTCATCGTTCGTAGAAAGGCGGCTTCGACTGTGTCCGTGCCTTTCTGTAACGGCTGGATGCGATAACCGAACTCGACTTCTTCAGAACCATTTCCGGTGTCGGCGTGGCAGTTGCTACATATCTTGTCTTCTTTCAATACTGTTTTGAAGAGCGCTTTGTACTCCGCAAGCCGGCGCTTCCAGGCAGCGTTCCTGAGCTTTGGTCAGTGATATCAGTCGCAGTTTCAATCGAAGCCACTAGACCTCTTGTTGAGACTATCTTCGCATCCTGTACTAAGTATGCTCATCAAAAACTCATCAGCATCCTGCTGGGCGTGCATACTCTTTTCACTCTGCATTTTGTCATAGGATTCTCGTTCCGCTGTAGACATATTTGCGTATCGGCTAGCTCTATGTGGGTCTGAGATATTCGAGACATTGTAGAAATAGTCCCCAGCATATCTATGAATTGGTAGAATTGCTGGGTTGCTATGATCTATCGAGGAATCGTCCCCACTCCAGTATGCAATAACGAAATTCTTCAGCATACAAGGTACGCAGTCGTGGTGGAGATCATGAGTAGCCTTCGCTCGAACAGGATCGGTTTCTGCGTCGCGTAACTTTTCTGAATCTACTTTATTACACGGCCAGCCTTTCCCTTTTTCGTTATGCTCCCGGATCCAATTGACGAACCTAGGTAAATGGACTAGAGGCTGAAGAGCACCGTTGCGGTAACAGTTATTGTGAGTGTTTTCTAATCCTCGAGGTCTTTGGCTAATGCGGTTTATCTTCCAAACCTTGCTAACCCTGTTAATGAGGCGCCTAGTCTCGCGCTGCGCTCGATTTTGACGTGGCTTGACCATATTCCTGAGTGCTGATGTCGTTGCGTAGTGTAGAGCAATGAGGAAAGGAAATGTGAGACTGCGGAAGTGTGCTAGATGCTTTAGGCAGCGAGCAAGGATGACGATGGCTTGAGACTTCGTCGGAACAGAACTGTTCTGGTCTTTGATTTTTCGTTACAAGTCAGCCTTGTTTGTCTTCCATTGCCATGCGCACAATGCTTTGTAGGCCATGCTCGAATTAGCGACAAGTTTCTTTGTCCCGCAGGAAACCTCTTAATTCATTGTAGCACATTGGTTCTTTGTAGTCATCAAAGTTTGGCCCAGATCGAACAGTGTAGTGGTTGCACGACATCTTCCTATAACTTCAGAATCTCCACCCTCGGCTCATGCACTTGGCCCCTTGCAGTCCACCGATCATGGACCTCATCCTTTACAGCTGCTTCCAACCATTTTGGATAGTCCTTTGATGAACTTTCCGGCCTTTCTTTTGTCATGAGAATTATGCTCCTAAGCCTCCCGAAAGAGAAGATCTCGAGCCCTTCCCCTTTCCACCATGCATCAAAGTTTAGCTTACGCGAGGCTACTGGGGGCCGAGCATCGACTGCAACACACTCAATACAGTGGAGGATTTGAACGTGAAAGAGCTGAGCGAAGGTTGCTAGCCTGTGTTGTTCTGGGGTAGGATAGACTAGCAGAGGGCTTTGCAGTGAGGGCGCCAGAAACCGAGCGCAGAGGTTGATTGTGTCCACCTCAAAATTAATACATATTTCGAGGTGAGCTTTATGATTCCTTCCAGTTGGGTTGTCGTATCGTGCATAGACTGGTGCCCAATTGCAGTTCATCGCTTTCGCGGACTCATAACGTGCTTCGCGACACACAGCGAAAAGTGTTGGGTATGGACGTGAGATAGCAACTGAGATTGTCTCTGCTTCTGGGTCATTATGATAAAACTCAATGTATCGGCCGAGACGATTCTCATTCTCCTGCTCTTGTTGAAGGGCAAGACGCCAAATGGAGGCACGCAGTTCGGCAGAGAGACTGGTGAGGGACTCGAAGTGTGTTGGCATGCTCCCAGGCGTGTGAGGATGGAGAAGAGGCGAACACTAGGATTTTTTGGGCACGCAAATATCAGGCCTCTAGAAGTAGTGGTAATCATCAGCACGTGACCATGGCCGCCTGACATTTCATGTCGGCCAGCTCCGGGCACTGTTACGGGTCTCTGTACCGGAACTGGGCCGGCGGAAGTTGATAGTCGATGTAGCTACTGTAAAGTTATGGTAGAGTGTCGAAACGAGTGCAAGTGTGATGTTCAGCGCCGATTCATGTGTGTAGACGACGTCTGCACATTGTTTCAAGCTGTTTCGAATCAACTAGATGGCCTAGCCTTTCCCTGTTGAAACCTATGCCCATGGGCCTATGCATTCCATAATGCTTAAGGTGTCCTGGTTGTAGCACACAGGAAAGTTTGGGGAACGAAGATGCTCAGACAACCCCGTGAAGACCGCGATGGTGATCTTGCTCGGCAACGTCCAAAGCTTTCGTATGAACGTGGCGTGGTGTTACTACTGAGGCTTCCGTGCAGAAGGTCAGGGGCAATGGAATGAATCGATGTGGTTGAAGGACGTGCAGCTCATCTCGCTTGAAGAGCTGGCTGGTGTCTTGAGCGCCGAGAGTTGGAAACAGCTTGCGACTGTTCCTCACCATTGACCTCAAGGTGCGACCCCGCCCGCGCATGTGCACCCATACAGTCCAATAAAGGTACATTCGACCACCCGTCACGCACGCGACCTAGCACTCACGATTTTCTCGCAGCACCATGTCGTCGTACCTGAACAACCTTCTCACCAATACTACGTCACGCTATACCAACCTGCGCCGACAGCTGCTTTCTGACGAGAACGACGGCGACGTAGAGGAAGACTCCCACATTTCTCGTGTCCTCCGCGCGTACTATACAGAAAAGGGTCGCCCCTTTCCACAATGGCTGCCTCCCGATCCAAGAGCCCCGCAACCGCAGCCAGCGCAGCAATACGTATCCTCAGCCGGACGACAGCAAGGCCAGGGCGCGCCTGTGGGACGCGGAGGCGGACTGAGTGATCTGTGGGACAATCCGGCGCCACAGCAACAAGCACAGCAGCCCCTGTCGTTGCGCCGCGGCGCAGGAGGAGGAGCAGCAGGCGGGGCGCGGCCGCTTCAGGGTCGCATGGGCAACTCCCTGACTCCAGAACCGCAGAACCAGGGCAGACCGCTACCAAGTCAAAGGGCAGGCAGCTATCAGAGCTCATTGGGAGCAGGAGGACTTGCAGGCGCCGATCCTTCTCCGCCACCGAGTGCAGGATCAGGCACGACTGCACAGGAGAGGCTGAAGCAGCGATTATGGGGGTCCGGGAGGTCGACCAGCCCAGCGCAAAGCACGTCGTCTGCGGGATCAGGGCCGCCAGCTAGGGGCTCCTATGAGCGCCCTGCACCTGGGGGTCGACCACCGTATCCAGACGAGCGCAGTTACTCGGGAAATAGTAGTGGAGGGAGACAGCAGGCCCCGGCTGGCGACTACGACCCCTATGCATCCAATAACTATGGCAGCGCTCCACCGCGCGGTCCACCGGGAGGAGGGCGTGTCGGCTTGCCGAACGGACCGCGCATGCGTTGAGCTTCTCTCGTACATATAGCACTGGCGCACTTGGAGTTGCAGGGCATACATAGGTTTGATTGTGGCATAGTCTGCGACTCGGCAGCACGGCGTTTGGAGTCTTTCGCGAGGTGCACAGCTGCTTTACGCTGGCTACACGTAAGATCAATTTACAAACTATACAAACTCGCTTCCCCCGATCATGTTCCACTCAGGGCGACTTTGCAAACGGGCGCATCTTGATGGAACGCGTTTCCCCGCGTGCGCCACACAAGCAACGTCATGGTCCGCTGACTAGCTTTGAGAGCTCACTGCTCCCTGCAGCAGCAGCAGCCACTTTCATGTGCTCTTGCCCCATGAGCTGTGTCGCACCTGAGAATACTACAATACTTCTGCAGGCCACTCTGCTGATCTCCTGAGCTGTTACACGCACCCATATCGGCGGTTGCTGCAGCCTGCTTGCCCCGCTATGGCCTCTCCGGCACCACCGAGCCCGCCCTCGCCGTCCGCCTCGTTCTATGATGTGAGCGACGATGATGAGGGCGAGTATAACACGATCAGGCACACCGAGAGCGGCAAAGGAGTCAAGTTGCTGTATACTAAGAGCAAAGTGCGTTTGCTGCGTAATCACCGCGTGTGGCGTGAAGCTGATCCAACATGCGCAGGTATACGTCCACCCCTCGCCCTCGGCCAAAGACAACATTCCAGGCTTCATAGCGCTCATACAGCAGAAGCCGCCCAGGAACACCAACGATGCGCGCCCTACCTCGTCCTCGTCCTCGAAAACCGTCAGCTCCTCTTCACTGCTCCTCGCTTGGATGCCTGAATCTGCCCTGGGTGATGCCTACGACACATACGTGAAGGTCGACCTTTCAGACTCGTCTGCTCCTCCCAAGACGTCATACCTCGTCCCTCCTCCCCCGACCACTTCTTCTCACACAGTCACTCCAGGCTACGCCTTCGCACTACCCGTCAGCGAGATATACTCTCTGCTAGTAAGACCGCCTAGCTTGGGATGGTGGTTCGGCAGCGTCGTGGTCAACACGCGCGCTGGTGACAGCTTTCCTGCTCTCTTCTTCCACGACAGCGAATGCCAGTCGACCATTCTGCAAAGGAAGAAGCTCGCAAAGGAAACCTTCGACCCCTTTGGCGATGGCGGTGGCATGTTCTGGGGCGGCGACGAGGTCCTTCGATGGTTGAAGCGATACGTAACAGTGGAGCGCTCCGGTGCTGACCCCAGCATATATCTCATTGATCCCACTACCGACGATAAACAGTCCTTTGGTAAAGATGCACCAGGAGCGGCGAAGAAAAGCAAGGATGGCGAGGCTTCATCGCCACAGACACAGGGCAAGCGCGATGGGGGTATGGACCCAGTCACAAAAGTGTTCAAAGAGGCAAGGTGGAACATCCTTGAGAAGCTCAGTCAGGTCACGACCTTCACGAGAAAGACGGCGCAGGCCGTGGCCGACAATCCCAAGATACCTCCTCAGGTTAGGCGCCTGATCCAGAATCCAGAAGTGCAGACACTGCAAGACGAGTTTGACAGTGCTCGCATATATCTTGCTAGATGGGCCATGGGTATCGCTGAGCAAAGCGAGCGAGAGCGAAATCAGCGGATATGGACAGCAAAGGATGTACTAGCAATGGAGCAAGGCGACCTGGGTGACTTTGAAATCCTCGATATGGATAAGATGACCATGGCAGATCGTAGGAAGCCCGTCACACTGGATGAGTGGAAAGGTTTCTTTGACAATACGGGCCATCTGCAGTTGACGCCCGATGAGGTCAAGGAGCGGATCTTCCACGGCGGTTTGCACGCAGACGATGGAGTACGGAAAGAGGCCTGGCTCTTCCTTCTCGGCGTCTACGATTGGGACAGCAATGAGGAAGAGCGTCGCGCGAACATTAACAGTCGGCGCGACGAATATATCCGCCTGAAGGGTGCATGGTGGGAGCGAATGGTCGAAGGTAACCAAACCGAAGAGCAGGCCGAGTGGTGGAAGGAGCAAAAGAACCGCATAGGTATGTTCTACTACGCAAATCACGTTTACATAGGACTCGGCTAACTAGGCCCCATTCGATGGGGTTCGTTCAATAGAAAAGGATGTGCACCGTACAGACCGCACTATTCCAATTTTCGAAGGAGAGGACATTCCTCATCCTGATCCCGATTCCCCTTTCGCTGAAGTTGGCACTAATGTCCATCTGGAACAGATGAAGGACATGCTCTTGACCTACAATGAGTACAACAAAGACCTCGGCTACGTTCAGGGTATGAGCGATCTGCTCGCACCTATCTATGCAGTCATGCAGGACGATGCAATTGCGTTCTGGGGTTTTGTCGGATTCATGGAACGAATGGTAGGTTGGCACTTGTCAAGCAAAGCGCAGCACTGACGAGTTTCTAGGAGCGGAACTTCCTCCGCGATCAGTCTGGCATGCGCAAGCAGCTCACGACACTCGATCACCTCGTGCAGCTTATGGACCCCAAGCTTTACCTACATCTGCAGTCCGCTGATTCAACGAATTTCTTCTTCTTCTTCCGCATGTTGCTTGTTTGGTACAAGCGCGAGTTCGAGTGGGCAGACGTTCTGCGGCTCTGGGAATCTCTGTGGACGGATTACTATAGCAGCAACTTCCACATCTTTATTGCACTTGCGATCCTCGAAAAGCATCGAGACGTTATAATGGCACATTTGAAGCATTTTGATGAGGTGCTCAAGTACGGTAGGTCACACTTTTCTAAGTCTGCATGAGACATCATTCTGACACCACCACAGTGAACGAGCTCTCCGGCACCATGGATTTGGAGTCGACACTTGTACGGGCTGAATCGCTATTCCGCAGATTTCAGAGGACCGTAGAAACGGTCGATAAGAAGGGTAACTTCCCTTCTGCCCCACAAGCGAGACAAAGAAAGCAACTAGCCGCAATAGCCTCAGGGCCGGGACCGATGCCTAAACCCCAGGATACAGATACGCAGGCTTCGTCATCTGGTACCGACAAGGGCAAGCAAGCAAGTACCGAAGATGGTGCAGAAACAAAGGTCATCAGTCCAGAGCTTCGTGGGTTACTGAGCAGGAAGGTGGAAGTCCTGACTAAGGAGGATGTCGTCAAGAAGGGCGGCGGAGTTGGGTCATAAGCTTCCGCGATATTTTATTCGCATCAGATTGTTTGGCATCGTAATGGCTGCAAATATCAATAAAGTCACGGAGTTTGTGGGTGTTAGTCACGCGATACTGCGTTGGCAGCAGCGATGACATGGTCAGCAACAACGCATTCACACAACTTCTCTTCACAATTGAACAACAGCAATGCCGTACTGACACCCACATTTCTAACACAGATCTAAGAAAAGCCATACTATTTTCCTTGCTAGCGCGTGTCTTAGAGTGTGTCACAGCAAGTGGGTTCCATTCACATTCACATTCACTCTGTCAACAAAACGTGTGCCTCGAAAGGCCGAGCCACCTTTCCGCTTCACCTCACAAAAGCACGGCCCATGGAATACATCAAGCGTTTCCTCGACAGCCCTTCCAAACCATCGCTATACACCAGAGCTCAACCTTGGACACAGCGTTTTCAAAGGCACCACGCAGCCAGGCCTTCGCGTCTAACTCAGGGCTCGTTGTTCCCTGCCGCATCTTTCAGCGCCGAAGGAGACAGTCCTCATACGAGCCACCGCCGTAAGTGCAAGCGTCGCCGTTCTCGTCACAATATGTCTGGACCATGGTCGCGCGATTTGCCCAGTCTGAAGAAGTCTCTTTCCTCGATCCCCGGAGATCACAAGTCAACTTTCACTTCCACATCCAATGACACAATTGATGTCTTCTGTGAGCCGGAAGCTCTGCACGTCTGGGAGACGAACAGCGACATTGACAGCATGTTGCAATTGACAAGCGTCCTGGCGAAGCTATGTGAGCTGGGTGTTCGAGAATCCAAAGTTGCGGTCAAGGGCATGAAAGGCAGCATGGTTATCATTGCGGAAGAGGACAAGAGTAGAGGTCATTTTAGAAGGCTTTGTGAGCTCGTTGATCATCTTACAGGTGAAACGGGTGGTGAGCATCTTGATGGGACGGTCCGCTCCTACGCTAATGCGAGTATCGTTGTTGTTCGAGGATGGAATAACCAAGTCAGCAGCAGTGGCTCTAGCAACCACGACATAGAGAGGGTGGTGAAGCGTGTGAGTATTGCACTACAACGCGCACTCTCTGCCTCGAAAACGTATAAGATCGTTTGGCACCATGGCGCCGTTGTCTTGCCACTGCTATCTTTCATCAACACTACGACACCCTCACTACGCAATGCTCTGGTGGGAATAAGCGTCACGGACTCACTACACCTTGCGACGAGCATCAAGCCTTCTGCGGCAGGCAGAACCAACACCTTGCCGGATTTTGAACGCCTACAATCATATGCTAGGAAGCTCAGCATTCCAGTCCTCTTCCTCGACAGCAGCACGCAAAGCATCACTAGCTCTTATCTGGCAACTTACATGTACTTTTTCGCGTACTACATTCACACCTTTCTCCCATCGTCATTGACACAAGCTCACCTTAATGCCGCTCAAGATGAGCTCGTTACTTTTGCTTTTCGCCTGAGAGGGGCGAGTGAGAAGCGTTATGGCGCAGAGATTGCTGCGGCTGTGAAGAAGCATCTTAATCCTCGTAGCAAAGCTTGGGCTCGCCGATGCATCGACCCGCACAGTTATGAGAAGGAGAAGTGTCAGGCTGCGGGCAAAGAGAGCGAGATGCATCATGCCGTTCAGCTTGCAGATTCGCCCTTTGCGCCATTCAAGGCTATGTATGGTGCCAGAAGTGACGGTATCTCCGCATTTGCACGTCTTGCTGTTGGCCCAGCAAGCCCTGCGGCAGCAGCGAAAGAAGTCTTTCTTGCAGCCTCCGTCGACATCTCCTTCAGTACCTCCCGTCTCCGTGCGCGTCATCCCAGCCACTTCTACGTTCTATTTCCAAAACCAGACGTGACCGAGGAAAACATCACAAACCGCATTCAAGGTCTCATGATGGGCGTTCTGGAGCGCGTGCGTCAGGAGCATGGAAACCCTACCTTTAGCTCGAACGAGAAGCGAATGTGGAAAGACGTCGTCAAAGCATGCTCCTGGGCGCTAAAGGGCTGCGAAGGGAAAATGCCAGACAAGATCGCCGAGAAGGTGAAGTTCGTGCAGACCAAGCTCACGAAGGGTACGTGGGGCTACATAGTCGGCGCACCAGGCGACGAGAGCAAAGCAGTTCCTGTAGGTGATGGTTCTGGGGCGGCAAGCGCAAACGCAGCGGCTCATGCAGCCTTCGCGGGCACTGGTACTGGCACCGGACTGCAAATTGCGTATGCACAAGGTTACGGACAGCAGCAAATGCCAATGGCGAACGGGTACGCTGGTCATGGGCAGCAGGGTATGATGAATCTACCTGTTCCATCGCCAGCGACTTTTCATCCTCCGCCGCCTCAGACATGTGCGCAAGGGTACCAGCAGGGCGGACAAGCGGCGGTGACTTCGACATACCAGCAGGGCAACATGAATGGACGCGTAAATGGCCACGCAAATGGATACGGACATGGTGTGCCGCCGCCACTTGGATACGGTCAAGCGCAGCACATGCCAGGTGGGTATTCTCCAACACCCCAGGAAGGCTACGCGCAGATGAGGGGCCGGTGGTGAGAAGTGATGGGGAGCTTGCGGTGACTACTCGTGACCTTTTGGTGAAGAAGTAATTCGCCTGGCCGGCAAAACATACTGTAGGCGCTGAGGGTTTCCAACTTGAGACAAATGTCGCTTCTCTATACTTTGCATTTCCATTCCCGTGTGCATGTCGTGATGTGTTGTGAAAAATGGAGCTGCTTCTGGGCGATGCGTTGGAATTCAGCAGCCTTGATGACGTTGTTGCCTCGGCCCTTGCAATCATGAACATTTACGCGACGCGTCTACGCCTCTCCGCCACCTGTCACGATGCGGTTCAAGGCGCAGATACAGAACATTAACACCTTCACAAGTTCGTCTGGGTGGCTTGAACCGTCCTGCTAGCTGCTGACACGGCACAGAACTCACTGCGTCTCTGAACTCACTTGGGCCGCTTGCATGGGTCAAGCTGAGCGAAGAGCAGGTGTGCTTCACCATCATCCCTGAGCAGGGAACACAGGTGTGGGCGTGAGTTGATGTGCCCTTGTATTGTATGTGTATGCAGCTTTCTAACACGGCGTAGCGTTCTCTCAATTGTAAGCACATTGGCTTCTCTTCTTCGCGCTGCCACCTAACACGCCACCCAGGACGCCATCTTCGAGACTATTTCGGTGCAGTCCGCTGCCAACAATGTCATCAACCTCGAGGTACCGCTTACCTCGCTCAACCGAGCCCTGAAGTCCGCCCAAAATGCCACCTCTGCCCAGATACGCCTTACGAAGAAGGACAACATGCCTATGCTCGCCCTAACGATCGTTACCACCACCTCCTCGAATTCCTATAGCGCCTTTCCTACCGCAGGCCCGAATAATGATGATGGTTTCGATGCACCATTCGATAACGCCTATGGAGGTAACCGCGAGACAGTCGTCACACAAGAGGTACCTGTACGAGTGCTTGCCCCAGATACGGTGGCCAATATACACGAGCCGCATACTCGGGAGCCAGATGTGCACATCATCCTGCCACCTCTCATGCAGCTGAAGAGTATCAGCGACAGGTTCACAAAGCTGGCGCTCGCAGATACCAAGTCAGGATCAGGCACAACAGGAACAAGAACACGCCTGGAAGTCTCTGCGAACATGCACGGTTGCCTCAAGATGAGTATCAAGACCGACGCAATGAGCATTTCGTCTGTCTGGACTGACCTGAGCAATCCTGAGTTGGATCCTGCTCAAATCGCCGGAGGGGAGAATGGACTTGCTGATCATCCCAGTACACGCATGAAGCAGCTGGGCTCTGCAGATGGGCGCAGCGAAGAAGGGTGGGCAACGGTCAGGATAGACGGACGTGATTGGGGAAAGGTAATGAGTGTAGGGAGACTTGGTGGAAGAGTCATTGCTTGTGCGTGTATCCCTCTTTGACGACCAGGCTGGTGTGGCTGATGGTTTACTGAACATATACAGGCTTCTGCCACGAACATGCTCTGATCCTTTACGTCTATCTGCCTAACGACAATGGCGATGACGAGTCAGTCTTGACGGTACGAGCGTCAGAGGCAATCACTAACAATAAAGTATATACTAACATGCTTGCAGTACTATATCAGCTCGTACAGCGCGTAATGCATTCGCATACGGCCGACCGAATTTACGAATGACGAATAGATGCCATTTCACACGCTGACCCTGATAATAAGACTGTTCGGGCGATGGAATCTTTACCTTGACCATGTGCTACACCGATATCAGCAGGTTCGCCAAGAACACGGGACCAATTCGACGCGATCATCGACAATGGTGATGAAGACATTCGTGTAGACGCCCACGAGCACTTCGAAGATGGTCTCGATGACATATTGATGATGCTGCTGATCGCATACTGCCCCCGACTGCGCGTTGTTAAGTTCGTCCTGCACGAGTGTCACAACCAAACGACGCTTGGTGGCTCAAGAGAGTTATTCAAGGCAGCAACTTGTACGGCAGCCACTGGCCTCCCGATCTATGTAGTATCTGAGAAGTTGCTGCTGGCTTCGAATTGGAGACCTGGATGTCACAGCCTCCCCATAATGACGATCTGTATCCTTGGGGCACGTCGATGCATGTATTCTGTTCCCTGCTTCATCTACCTCGTCTTAACTCGATATATTACAACGATATTATCAGACCGGACGAGCGAGAGGACGACGAAAGTGCAACCGAGTGGGACTTTTATTTGATATTGCCAAAAAATGTGTAGAAATGAGCTTGATCAGGATATCTTCGATCGCTGGTGCGAGGTAGTCCAGCACCGGGTTGTTGATAGACAGATGCGCGCTTCCCTCTCGCTCACAGTATAGCGATCCCGTCTCCGATACCTCCACACATACCTCCTCGGCAGACAGGCGGAACTCGCGGCAGACGATCGCTCAGTCGCCCTCCAACTACATCCCCCGGCGAGGATGTCGAGACCGAAGGCAGACCTCGAGGCAGATTTTGTCACACGCGGCCGCGCAGTCGCCGTTCAGAAGCGCATGGCTCGGTCCCTGCTGCCAAAGGTCACATTCCCATGGACAGACAAAGCGAGGACATTTGTGTTGCCAGACGGATTGCGACGATGCACACTCGACGAAGTGAAGGCTGATTTCAGCCTTGACGTCTGTGAGCCACAGCCTCTGGCCAAAAGCACAGGCTCAGCTTCTTCGATGTGCGACGAGCTTGGGAAGAATTTGTACCACGGTATTGCCTTTATACGTCGTGCACGACTCATACTCTTTCAGCGGATGAAGATGGAGATACCAGACCTCGAGCCATTCCACCACCTATTGTGTGTACCAGAAACTGCCCGGGACTTAATCACGACCTACCAGCCATGCATGAGTGGACATTCGCATGACCCATACAGCTTTCCAATGAGCGAATGGTGCACCACTTGCTCTCGGGTACATATTCTGTCCTTGCAACCATCCGCCTACTTCAGACTGGCGCTAGCAGAGATAAAAGAGGACTTCGACGTTGAGCTTGACCAGACACTGAACCTAGAGACCTCACACATTTGCCACCAGGCCGCTTGCTGCAATTCACAGCAGACCACTCGCGAGCCTCGCCAGCTCAATGCGGACCGAGAGAATTGTTCAAGGGAGTTGAAGCGTATGCTTGATGCTGACCCTGAAGAAAACATGGAAATGCTCGTCGCCGGAATTCCATGCAACCACAAACACAACGTGCTACTCCAGGGGGTCTTCTCATCGTCGTTACATACAGGATCTGAATTCGATGCAGCCAACATGCACACAGTACGGAGAGCTGCGACTCAGGCTGGGATGTATTTCGATTATGGTCTCGACTTCCCAATTCATATTGTACGAGGGGATGCCAATGGTAACAACTACGACAACGAGGATGGCGTGATCACTTATCTCTTGAGGCGGCTAGTCACAAACACTACATTTGTGCGAGCTATCATGAGAGCAGCTTGGACTGCTATGGGCATCTTTGTCGCCTACACTACTCATATGGTGTGCCACCATCCCGCGTTTGATACCATAGAGCCGGGTGAGGAAGAAGGCGCCTTTGACAGTGAAGAACAGTTCACGGACTATTGTGCAACTCGCAGCGGCGCTCCCATCCGCGTTGAAAGGTTGAAGCTCAGTAGCACACAAACTAAAAAAAATGCAATCGTGTTCAGAGCAGACTTCGCCTTTTTACGGATAAGCTCCCTTCTTTTGGCTGATCGGGTTTACACCTACCCTCACTGAACCTTCTACGGGCGCCACGACCACTGCAGAATGAAACTAACTGTACCTTGACCTCAATAGCCTGATGAACAGTAGCGAACACTTCATGTCTGCGCAAACAAATTTGGAGTATTCGTTATGGGAGCTGTAGTCAACTTGAGGACCTGTTGTTCCCACGAACGATCGCTCAACGAAACGAGCTTCTTCGTATCTGCGGTAGATCTACAAAGAAGCTGGCACTAACAAAACAGGTTTGGGCAGGATGGCGACATGTCCTGATGTCAGCGTCCTAGCACTTCAGCTTACTTCGTGGATGGTCGAGGTCTGTCATGAAGCATGTTACAGCAGCCTTTTTGAAGTTCAAAATCGATGCTTACAACAGGTGAGATTAATGCGGACAATTAGCAGATAAATGAATATGTGTGCCGTTACTTTTTGTCAGGTAGACGAGTGCACATGTTGTCAACATTCAACACATCTCCGGGATTGTATTACTTGCAGATTACATACTTGAAGTTGCCTAGATGCACCAACGGCTAGGATTGACTCCGACAGCAGCAAGGCACCGTCAGAGAGTCTCAAGACTAGGGAGAGCGAAGGCAGCAGCCGAATGGTCGCACAATCAAGAACCCAAACTATGAGAGTAGCGAAGAGAAGGAATCACAGCTAGGTCAACATCAGAAGGGGGCAGGCATGAGATCAAGGATTGGGCGTTCGATGACTGTACGGTCTGGTGACACGCGTATAAGCGTCATGTTCAGATATTCCATGCTGTCTCCGCCTTCTGGCAAACCAGCATTGTGTTTTAATTGTGGGGTGGCTATTTCTCTTTGCCATTTGTTCGTACTCAAGTTGTCTCGAGACTTTGACTTGCGGATCTTGTGACTTCGTGACATTCTGGCGACAGATCTTCCCACTGCTGCATACGCACCCGCATCTTACTCTTGCTGACAAGAACGCTAGAAAAGCGTGTCACACCCCAAGCGTTTTCGTAATCATTATTGCATCGGTCAGAATGCAGGACCATGGAGGAAGGTGCAGAAACGGTAATCCTCAACACGATGTACGTAGTAATGCCGTACACCTACGTCAGCAGACATACCCCACTCATGATCCGCAAGCATCGAATCCCTCGAAAGGTAGATGCTTGGTTATGCATCCGCGGTTCCTTTTGCAACGCCATGCGGATTCCGCGATCATCACCATGTCGCGATTCAGACGTACCATCTTCAGATCCTCCACCACCAACATCATCTTACATAACTCAACCTCGATAAGTAACCCATCACCCATGGAGCAGCACGCGCAGCAAGGGTACGTTCCCACTCGTCTTGGCAATACGCTTCGTGCCTCGTGAATTATTGCATCACATTCAAGCTCGTGTTGCTCACGCCCCGATGACATGGGAGGCGCGGACATGGTATCAGTGCCATAGCACCGATAGTACATGGGTACATGGATCAGTAGCCCTGGAACTCGTGCAAAACACCGAGGCTCCGTGGGACGCATCATAGATGCTGAGATCAACGGGCGAGCCGTTCACGGTCGCAGCTCGAGAGACAAGGGTGATGAGGATTTGACGGACATACGTCATGTTGATACGCGCAGAGGAGGTTGGCCAACCTCCTCCGGAGCGACTGCGGACCGCGTATTCAGTTGTGAAACTGAGCCCCACGGGGCAAGCGTGACGTTGAAGGATCAACAAGCCTGAGAAGCTCCATCGAGATGTCAACGTCAAGTTGTGTCTGCAGGTTGCAGGCTGACATGACTGATAGCGCATAAGCTTCGTGTGAGCTTTGCAAGCATTGAGGTCAGAGCTCCAGCAGCTTTGAGTTTCTGTGACAAAGACAACTCAGCGCCCGACCGTCCACCTGATTCCATCACGGCATCGCAGGCTTCAATGATTGAAGCTGCCCAGCCCGCAAATCCATGCCCCAATTCCCGTGCCAAACCCACGCTTGCAGCTAATCATGCATCTCACCAACCACCAACCGCAGCTACCCCACGATGCAAGATGCATCAAGCGTACGCGCTACTGCATGCACATGTCCAAGCCTTGCAGACAGTCATTGACCAATCACATGCTCATTTTCTTGCTATCTCTTCACGTTGTCTGGACCTGCACTTCGCTAACTCAAAGCTTCACGGCTGGGTAGCTGGCGCTACGCCACGGAGCTGCTGCGATAGATAGCACTTGGGCGCGCATTGCATTATTGCGCAGCAAGAGCCCGCCGATTGAAGCGTTGAGCCAGCAGCCCGCGACATGCAGTCGAGAAGTGGAAGATGGGGGAAGCACAGGATTGGTCGTGAAGCAGGTGGTACGCTGATCGACCCCGCTTGGAGGCGTCGCACAGCTCCAACACCGCTGCGAAACCTAGCTTCTGCACACGGCAATCTGTGACGACTTGGAGCTGCGGGTGTCAGCTACCAACCACCGCTCGCGGGATGAAGTCGACAGTTGGCCGGCTTCGAAACTGTAGCTCAAGGCGCACTTTGCGACGCCTTGTGGCATTTGAGAAGGTCCTTGGCTCGCTATTAGCCGGGCGTCAATTTGTCAAGGAGTTGATGGTTGAGGGACCGTAGGGCTGATTAAGACCAGGGAATATTGCGAGGCTTGCAGAACGGCAAAAAAGCGGCATCTAGTGAACTGACACCCGTGAATTCGCCCGACGCAAGATACTAGCGCTATCACTGAATGAAAGGATTTTGAAATGCACCAGGATTGTTGAGATAGCTGCTTGTTAAAGATCCAGAACGACTCAGAGCTGGAGAAATAACGAATCGAGCATAATCAAAGGAGCAGAGAAAAAGATTAGATATCATTGGCTGGGCAAGAGGTAACAGACTTCACAGGTATTACAAAAAGAGCACAGGCAAGATATGAACTTCAATCGGTATCAATTACTACAAAGAAATATGCTCCTTGGTATACAGAGAGTAATTAAGAAACGGCGACTGATTATTAACCTCAGTAAAGAGGTGGGCTCATCACACCCATGGCCGGTACATATAAACCACCCACATAAGCCGTTAATCTTTCTCATATGCAACCATGCACCGTAATTTACATTTACTCGTCATCCTCCTCCTCAGCAGCACGAGCGGCAAGGACGTAACGCTGGGTTCCGTGCTTGTCAGTTCCGTGCTCGAGAGACAGCTTGCTGAGGGCAGCAATCATGTTCTCGATGTGAGGGTTCTTCCTGTGGCGGTCCTTGCGGCCGAGCTGGTCGAGCCACGTGATGCGGTTGAGCAGGTAGTAGACAATGGCGATGATGATCGTGACACCAATGGAGTAAGCCCAGATGAGGACAACGGTGACAATGTCGACCCAACCACGCTCCTGGAACTTGGAGTTGTTGGTAGGGGGGTTGGTCTGGTAGTCCTCGCCGGACATCCAGCCGAAGAGGGCGAAGATGGTGGCAAGGGCGTCAACACCAAGAATGGCAATGATCAACTGGAACGAGGGGAATGTCTTGCCACCACGGGTGACGAAGATGAGCCAGTTCTCAGTAAGGGCAACCTCGAGGAAGAGGATGGGCTGGATGGCACCGAAGTTGACAATGATACCGCCGTTGGGCAGGAAGAGAGTGCCACGGATGATCCAGGTGCCGAGAGCGAGGAGAAGACCGAGGATGACGGAGATGAACCAGATCTTGGGCAACTGCCACTCGACAGGACGCTGCTCAGAGTGAGCGTTGTCGTAGGCAACGGCGACGGTAGCCAAATCAGCGAAGAGGGCAAGGAAGACGATGAGCTCGGCGCGGATGGTCTCGTTGAGGATGATCATCGTGGTGACGAGGTAGACCTCCAAGTGCAAGCAGAGAGCGATACGGTACTGGATGTAGGCCTTCATACGCTGGAAAATCTGGCGGGCAGTCTTGATAGCGAGGACGATGGTGGACAGACCGGGGGCGAGGAAGACGATATCGGCGGCGGCCTGAGCGGCCTCGGTGGAACCCTCGACGGCAATACCGCAGTCAGACTTCTTAAGGGAAGGAGCATCGTTGACACCGTCACCAGTCATGGCCGTCAAGTGACCACGCTGCTGAAGCATTTCGACGACCTGGTACTTGTGCTCGGGGAAGACTTCAGCGAAACCATCAGCGCGCTCGACGAGATCGTGCTGAGTGGTACCAGTGAGACCACCGTGGATGAGCTTGGTAGAGTTGTAGACCTTGGTTCCGAGAGCAAGCATCTTGCAGGTCTCCTTGGCGATGGCGATGGCGTCACCAGTCAACATCTTGACGGGAACACCGAGCTGCTGAGCCTCAATGATGGTCTGGGCGGTATCCTCACGAGGGGGGTCGAACATGGACAAGAGACCGAGAAGGATCCAGTCACCATCGTTCTTCTGGTAAGCGACACCAAGGGAACGGAAACCACGGCGGGCGAGCTCGGAAGCCTTATCCTTGTAGAGGTTGGCAGTGATCTCATCGCAATTGGCAAGGTTGACAATGGCCTTGGGGGCACCCTTGGCGCAGACGTACTTGTCACCACCCATGTGGCAGACAGCAGTGATACGCTTGGAGACGGGGTCGAAGGGTGTGAACTTCTCAGTCCTCCAACCCATGTTGAGGATCTCACGGGCCTTGGGGTAGCGGCGGATGGTCAGGATGGTAACCTTGTCAATGGGGTCGAGAGACTTGAGGTTGTGAGAAGAGGCGAGAGCGGCGACAGCCATCATCCAGTTGACATCCTGACCCTCAGCAACGTAAGGCTCACGAAGAGACAGCTGGTTAGCGGTGAGGGTACCGGTCTTGTCAGAGCAGAGAACGTCGACACCGGCAAGGGACTCGATGGCGGTGAGCTTCTGAACGATGGCCTTCTGCTCGGCGAGGTAGGCAGCACCGACAGCGAGGGTGGTGGTGGTGACGACGGGAAGACCAACGGGGACACCGACAATGAACATGATCAGGGCGTAGTGGAGGAGAGTGACAGACTTGTCGGTACCCTCACGAGCGACGGAGATGGGGATGTGACGGAAGAAACCACCGATCCAGGCCAAGAGGATGAAGAACATGACCAAGACGAGAAGCGCTGTACCGATGGAGTTCATGATAGCCTTGAAGTGACCCTGGTCCTGAGCGCCCTGGACGAGCGAAGCGGTGCGACCGACGAAAGAGTGCTTGGCAGTGGCGATGACAATACCGTAAGCCTTGCCGCGCTTGCAACCAGTGGTGTAGTAAGCGACCTCGCCCATGTACTTGTCGACAGCGAGAGATTCACCGGTGATAGCAGACTGATCGCAGGCAACGAGAGAAACACCCTGAGTGATGGGGTTCTCCTCATCGAACTTCTCCTCGTCAAGCTCGTCCTCCTTCTCGTCTGGGTCGCCGTCATGGAACTTGTCCTCAGCCTTAAGCTTCAGGTAAAGCTCAAAGTCCTCGGGCTTGTCGTAGTCGCAGATGAGACGAACGTCACCAGGAACGGTAGAACCCTCCTCGACGACAACGATGTCACCGGGAACGAGCTCACGGGCGAGAATGGTCTGTTGCTGGTTGTCACGGACGACAGTCGCCTTCATGGCGATGTCACCCTTGAGGGAGGCGACGACATCGGCGGCCTGCTTTTCCTGGTACCAACCGACGATAGCGTTGAGAAGAAGAATACCACAGATGACACCGAAATCGATCCAATCCTGGAGACCGGCAGCGAGAAGGGCAGCAAGTTCCATGACTACATTGAGTTAGCGGTGCACGGTCGTTGGATTTGTGCAGGAATGCATACCGTAGAGAATAGGACCGGTGAAGTAACCCATGAACTGCTTCAGCAGGTTGGTCTTCTCCGAAGAGATTTCGTTGAAGCCATAGCGCTTGCGACGGTTGTCGGCCTCGCTAGTAGAGAGACCAGTGCGAAGCTCAGTGTTGACGACTGTATCGTGAGTTAGCAATTGATGTTTGAATAATGTGAATAATTTGAATAATGTGCACAAAAACGGGATGCATGCTAGGGTGTTGCTGGGGGAGCGGCTGGTGCGACAATCATTAAGTTCGCACGTGACCGGCGCCCCACTGCGGCTGCTGCAAGCTCCAAGCTCAAGCTTGGGAGCTCCCAACAGGTAGCTTGCAACGCGCCACCAAGATATTGGTGTGATGGTCGCCAGCAACGAAAAATTCGTGCAATTGATCGTGCGGTACCAGGGTAGATGCAATTGTTGGGCCAGGGTTCAAGCAAAAATGAGAAATACGTACAGTCGTCGGGAACCTCAGCAGCGAGGTCGGCACCGCCCTGGGCAGCGCCGCCGCCAGACTGCCACCACTTCTTCTTCTTGGGGGCCTCCTCCTGTTGGTGACCAGCGGTCCTGGGGTCGCGGTAGAAGAGGATGTACTTCTGCAGAGCAGTGTACTCGTCCATGCCCTCGAACTCGGTCATGGAGACGATGGACTTTTGGCGCTCAGCAGCGCTGCTGGCGCGCCCGCGCTCGACATCTTCGCCGGGTGCCATGGTGATTAAGATAAGCTCAGTAGTATGTCGGTGGTCGGATTATTAGTGGGTGTAGTAAATTGTCAAGCACAGAGAAGGCTCCCAGCGACCGGAGGTAGGGAGTCGTCGGGTTGTCGAGGTCGGGCAAGCTCAGCAGTCGGTAAGAGCGTGCGAGTCCTTCTCTGTGAAGAAAGAGCGAGGGAGGAGGGCAGCAGCGGATTATATCTAAAAGCCCGCTCAGGGAAAAATCTGCTGGCTGGATCCGTGTCTGCCGATGGCTGGTGATTGGTTTCCTCGATAGCAGTCCAAGGTTGAGAGGGCACGTACCAACGCGCCGCCCACAACAAACCGAAAGAGCTACAATAAATCGCGCACACGCTATGTCATTTGCGGCCCGTGCTCTGCGATTGGCGGCCTTTCCCCGTTGCAGCGAGCGCCTGTCCGCGTCGGCCGCTGGCTGCACGGAGCGCCTGGCAGGACTGGGGCACATCCTGGGTGCGGCGAGCGCAGCGGTGTCTACGCGCGCCTGCTCGCCACCCGGCGCGCTGCCTGCGTGCAAAGCCCACGGCACCGCGCAGCGTCGCTGCCCTGGTGTTCGCGGCGGTTCAGTCCCAGAAGACGCGCTAGAGCACCCACCCTCGCCTCGCCGTCTGGGTCCCAGGAGCATAGCGCGACGCTGAGCGGCAGGAGAAATTAAGCGTGTGGGATAGCACGAGACTGTGTGCAACGCCAGCAGGGATGTTGCTCAATGACGTTGGCAGCAAGCAGCCACTCCTCCACCAGCGCTGCCTCTGCTGCACGACGCCTGGAGCAGTAAGGCGCGCACGCCCGGCATCAGCCTCCAGCGCTTGACCCCCATGCACCAAGCTTCTGCAGCCAAGAACGCAAGCTTTGGGTGCAGGGCTCGACGCGCTGCAGAGCAGAGGCTGGTGCGGTGCTGCTCCCAGGCGCGTCTGGCTGCGGTGTGGCTGCTGGCCTGCTGGCCTGCTGGCCGCTCCGGCTGATGCTCGCGCCCTGCCCCCGGCGAGGCATTTTCGACGCTCCGTCTGCTGGCTCGCACGAGAGAGCGATGCCGCAGAGCCTCAACGATGTTCCCCACGCCGTGAGCGTTTTTCAGCATTTTTGCTTCTAGTGCGCTCGCGGCCCCGTTTCTTGCTTCCCTGCGTGCCCTGGATACCGGTCCCTGTTGGGGCCACGCAGCCAACGAGCGCTGCCCCCCGAGCCTTCTCCAGACCCATCAGATGGTGCAGCGCAGCGATCAGGCACGCCCAGAGGAGCAACTGTTTGCATCGCAGGCCTGCTGCGTCCGCCCCCGCGCCGGCTGCCTCTGAAGCACCGAGACTGCCCGGGGCCGCAGGCGACGGCCAGCTGGGCACTCTCAGGGCCTGCTGATCAAGGTCGGCCGAATCAGCAACGCCAGAATGCCGAGTTGCCTAGGGCAACAGCGCTCCCAATTACAGAGAATATTATTGTAATACGACAGTGCACCCCGATCTGTCGCAAGCGCGCGCCGCTGCAATGAACACTGGAGACTCATTAAACGCAGGGCCTCCCCGTTTGGATACTGTTGCGCTGGCAGCGTCGCCGTGTGCGGCCAGTCTGGCTGGTCAAGATCGCATTCCAAGGAAGGCATCCCCGATGCGGCAATCGCCATCGCGACCATCATGGCCATGGTCACTGCGCACGTGACCGAGCAATAAGTGGGCCTGCCAGGTGCGACTGCCGATGCTTCACCGGCCTGCTGGTTTGAGCAGGCTCACCGCCGTATCTTACTCGGGAATAATGATTGCGATTGCGTACTGTATTGGGAAAACCCGACTGGCTTGACGTCTGCCTCGGTGAACTTCCCTCGTGCTGTCACCGACGCCTGAATCGCTCACCTTTCCCGGTGTCGGACCGTAAAAGGTTGTTACCGCACCATGGCCATATCCTGCCTCAGGCGCCGCCTCCCGCAACCCGGGGCCTTAAGTTTCGTCGACTATTGTTTCGCTGGATGGGTTTTCGCGACATGTTTCATCTACAACATTCTCACAATCCAAGTCTTTCATGGTCACAACGCCAATATCTCTAGACGAGCAAGCCTTGAATTATTTTGTGCCTGCATAGCGACCAGGTGGAGCGCCTAAAAGTAGCATTTGGGATCCAAGTCCGAGTGCTTCGGATATTGGTCTGTACCCACTGTAGACCACTGCTAACCGTACCGCTCGATCCAGTTTCTCCTCAGTTTCTCCGCGACTTGACGTAGGATATGCTCACCCGCCTCTTCTCCGGATCAAGACTGAGCCTGCAGGACAAATGTGCACAAAGCTTTGTGTGTCTTGCCGTGGACCCTGACAGGCTTCAGACACCGTTTGATCCCACAATCCTTGGACGACGAAAACTATCCCAACCACCACCATAATCTTGTCTCACAAGCAAACAGGCCGAGAATCGAGCCCGTACTTGTGTTTGCCTGCAACCTCCGATGTTTCGCCCCCAACCTCTCGCGTAATGAACCCCAGATGTAAGAACCAACCTCATCTGAAACAGTGCGAACCAAACTCTGATGACGCCCTCGTCTCGGGCTTCCCTTTGGGACCATCCATCAGCAGCAACACCAACATGCTCAACAGTTCCGAGTAATACTGCAACCTTGGTGATGAGTAGAGTGTCTCATGCGAGCCGTACTTTGTGCGACCGACAAGAACGTCCAGACGTTGTTGCAGCTCATTTAGCCAACTGAGCCAACCGTGGATCTACACCAAGACAACAAGCATTCTCCATCGCTACCTGAGGCATGCTGCTACACTGTCGCAGCCAAGCGCCAATCTGTGCGCTTGTCGTACATGTTGTATCTCATCGTCGCTCCAACATGAACCCGTGAGCACTCGGGCATTGAGAAATGTGGTGATCATGCTTGGCGCCGAGATGGCTCCACCCCCATCCTCCAGAATCGCGCGACGAGATCGACATGTCCGTTTCCAAAAGGGCCGGGTCCCACTTCGAATGTTCTCTGCTGCATCGCAGTGTGGCAGAACGACCGCGTTGCCAGAATGAGGCTGGAAATCCTGGCCTCTCCCGCAGGTCGGCGTCGAATTTTCACCTCACTGCATGGTAAGCGCGAACGCATCAAGCGGCTCTGCTTCGTTCCGCGGTTGGACCCGCTTGGGTGGATTTCGCGCAATCAGCTGTGCATGATATCGCACTAGCCTGCCCCAGCCGTGCTGCGCGCCTCTCATTGGTGGCCCTGTCTACCATTCGCCACGTAATGAAGAACACTTCTCGAGATTGTGATGTTGCCAACGCAGCCCTGCACATCGGACAATGAGCATTGCAACATCTCTCGTGCAAGTCTGCAACGTTGACTGCAATGTTGTCTTCATCGCCGCCAATGTCTCCCTCGCGACCCTGCCCAGACATTCTATAACACAATGTGCCGCTGTCTAACTGTCATAAGCAATCCATCCTGCTCGCCAAGCACTTCCACGGACACAGGCCTCAAAGCAGGCGATGCCATGCACCTTGCACGAAGCACCTGCTCTTCTAGTCGCTCAGTGTTTTGTCCTCCCCTCAGGTAAGGAGGATTTTGCGTGTCCCCGCCATACGCTACACGAAGTACGATGGCTCCCCGCTACTGCCCTGACGTTGTTGTGCGCCCCTACTGAACCTGCAGTAACGCGCCAAGCTATTCCGCCCAGCGCTGTTGTCCGGGCTTGGGGAGTGCGTCTTTTTTGTGTTCAGCTTGGCGAATGTTCCGGCCGTGAGAAGACTCTGTGTCGCACGAAGCGCCCAGCAAGCCAGATTGTGCGTCTGGTGTGCTCGAGATTGAATTCAACGAATATGAGCCGGGGTGGGATTTTGGTGCCCCACACTCACCGCCAGGATTACCTATGGAAAACACCAAATGTGCAGCTAGAAATGCCTTTCAGCCGGCGCCGAAACGGAACATTGATAGTTCGTTTCGCTACCTGCTTCTCCCGGCTGACCATGTGAACCGGTCTTGCTGCGAACGACTCGTCGGCCAAATTTGAGTTCAGTATCCAGCAGCACGCCCACCCTCTGTCAAGGTTTCAAACTTTTGCTTCTTTCTTCGCATTCGATATCTGTCAGTATTCAACCACAACAAGCAAATATATAACGTCGATCACGCAACAACTGTTGCGCACCGCTCCCGTAATGGACCACATCGTGCACAGGTATCGATCGACAACGTGAGCGACTCGCGAAAGTTCAAATGTAATTGCAGTCGTCAGCGTTACTCCTTTGCCACGGCAAGTTACTTTTGGCAACAATCACAGTCACGATTCACAGTTTGGCCATTTTCAGTCGTTTCCATGTGTCAAAAGCCGGGCTTTCATATCGCTAGAACCCACACCCACAAGACCAGCATTGGCTGCTACTCACCGTATCGAGATTTTATGCGTACGCCGCATACCATAAAGCATGTAACGCAGGTACCGCAGACAGCCCCCAGATGGCCTCGGGCGAGGTGCTGTATTATCGCGACGTCCAGACTCTTACACGCAAAGATTAGCGGTGATGAGGAATCGGCTCGCGTCTAATGCGCCGCACAGAGCTATATGGAGCCGGAGGATCCTCTCAATACGATTTGAGGCGAGCAGCGGCGAGCAGTAAGCCAGGGCAACTGCACTTACCGGCAGCAATCCGTGATTACGATTTCCTGTGCCGGCCTGTTTTAATTCAGCCCATATACAATTTCACGTCGCGTACAAGCATGCATGCCAGGGTGCAGGTGGCATTGAGATTGGTGGGTTTTATTGGACGACCGTGCTGAGCGGGTCGTGTGCGATTCAGCAATTCCGCAACTTCGTGGACGTGCCCGTTTCGGCAGGCGCAACATACCGGTAGTCAATTCCAACTGCCCATGCGGCTTTTAGACGACGAGCACGGTGTATGCGTGAGTATCTGGAGATGTGCGCATGATGGGCAATTGCGGGTCGAAGGTTTACGCTGTGGGCGAGACTGGAGGTATTTGTGCGCCCTTGAGAAGCGCCTGCTGGAAGGCAGAGATATTTCCAGGTGCGCATTCTGACGGCGATACTGGCTCAACACAATATTCATTCTAGAGCAAAGGGTCACAAGCTCGGCTCCAGCATGAGAATAAAACATGTTTTTCACAGCAAACTGCTTGGTGCGCTGCACGTAGAGCTTGCCTTAGCTCTCTCCAGGCCAACATCTACATCATATATCTGGCACGGCGGAGCCATCGGAACAATGCACAATAAGATGGTTATGCGTGTATTTCTTACGGTGGGAACGTCGCCACCAAAGTGCAAGCAACAAAAAGATCAAGATGAAGCGAAGAGAGTCGAAAAGCGAGGCAGTAAAATCCCTCAGCTCGCCAACTACAACCTTCCTAATCCGCAGTGAGATAACGCATTTACACCCCTCACTCACAGAGGCAATTTAAGCTCGTTCTCCGCCTTCGATGCATCTTATTCCGGTCCGGCAGGAGCTTCCATGCGCAACTCAACACCGACACATTGGAAGTAGCGAGAGTGTATTTGAGAGATCGTGAATCGTACACAGCAAAATAGTAACGTAATGGATATGCCGTTGGACGTTTCATGCCAGATGTTGGAGCTGGAGAGCGCTCGCTATTGAGATAGAGTTACTCTGGGCGAAGAACCTGTTATCCTGTTTGGCTTTCTTGAAGAGTGAGACCATCGAGGCGCAGCTTGTTGCGGCCAGCTCCAATGAAGTGTGTCTGTCGCTTTTTCATGCAGTTTTGAAGACGAGCACGGCACTGCAAATGTTGTCACAACGCTGATGCAAGGGCATATAACTCTTGCCGGATACCCAGCCGTACAAAGATGATGATGCTTTGCAAGGTTGCGTTGGCAGGAAGCTCTCGCCCTCGATCGACAATGCAACACTGTATTCAAAAAAGAAGGGCTCCGCACTCGCCGAACCCCCTCTCATACCTAAAGCTGTTCCTACCACTAGTAATGTAGAGTATACATGTTGCCTAGTGCGACATACCGCTCATTCCGTATTGGCTGACCACACCCACCGCTGCGCTTTGCAATCTCCAAGAGATCGAACCTGCTCAGCGCTGGTGAATAGGCCAGCGGAACTTATCAGACATGTAGACGGTGCCACTATAGTTTGAGACACAAGTCTTCGTTTTCAGAACAGCAACAGTGCAGAGACAGCGCCAGACAGAACATAGAAGCGTTTTCCGCGCATTTGAGTGGTCAGACATGCCAACGTGCAGACGTAAAGATGATATCGGAAAGAGCTGGCGCTGTGGTTATTTACTGTTATATGCTCGCTCACAGCGAAGACATACTTTGGCTTGCCTCTACCTTTCCAATCTCGAAACAGGTAAAGTTGGTGTCATTGATTCGACCAATCCCACAATGACGATCGGGACTTTCGGTGATACGTGTTGAGGTCAATCGCAAGTCGCGAGAGACTAGGACATTGAGCGGCTCAAAGCAGGTTTGGTCGAAGAACAGCAGACACATAGCTACTCGCACGTCGATTCTGACTCACTATTCGCATAACTGCCAGGACTTGTTGTCATTCATGGACACAGTCACAGGACGTGGACAGGCCAGGACATCGAATTGCTTGAGCTCATTTCGAGAAAGAGGAAGGGACGACCAGTAAACGGCATGGAGCGTCCAGCAACAATTTTTCAGGAAGTAGTTTTCGGCGATAGAAGATGCGAGGAAGAAAATAGATACCAACCGAAAAGTCTTAAGGCATATGCTGAGACTACTTAGACGTGTACTCTCACAACAATGGCCATGGCTTTTGTTGATTCCAGATGTGAATCGTAAGTGGCGGACCAGAGCATTGCGCTGCTCTGGAGAATTTTGGAAAAACAGGGAAGCAAGACGTCAAGACGCTCAATCTAGGGTTCAGGAAGAAGGCAGAAACAGACAGGGTTGTTGTCAGGGTTTCCTGGCACCCATCCACAGTGGCAGATATAGGAAGTATCATAGAACACGGACACTCGTCCGAGAATATGTGTCCATTGAACGACATCTGATGTTCCTCCAACATTTGTATAGTTTTGGACAAAGAATCTGTGGAGAAAGGAGCAAAATTCTTTGGACAGTATTGACTCCCGCACATGAAGAGTGAAAATTGTCATCGTGTGCATTGTGGATGTTCTCCAATCAGCACAACAAGCTGCATTCGTGCCTTTGAATGAAACAGCCTGTATTCATGGTGGCCTTATACTCTCCTATACAGAAGAGGAAAGGCATATACTTTATCGGCGAAGTTTTCAAAGCACAGAGCTTCTGTTTTCTTTGCATGGTTTCTGGGTAAAAGAGGAAGATGTAGCGGAAACAGACAATCACCGATCACGTACACGACGACCAACGCAATCTATAGCTACAGTAACAAAGGTGGCAGCGTCAAGTGCCACCTGTACCATTGCAGTGTTTCAGTCCTGATCGTACGCTCCTGATCCCCGAAAATCGATGTTTGTCGCTTTAGCGAGCTTTCGTTCCACACCTCCGCCCACGCAAAAAAAACAGATATCACAACCACCACATCCTCCTCCACGAGGAGAGAGGCAAAATGCATCGGCCGGGAATCGAACCCGGGGCTAGCCGAAACTGCTCCTGTGAAGGAGTGGCAACGGCTAATTTTACCACTAAACCACCGATGCGGATTTTGTTGTGTTGTTACATGAAGATATAGCGCAAAGAATAACAAATAATGCAGAGCCGTAATGTTGAGCATTGGTGGGCAAGGAAGGTTTGAATTCATGGATAATCGAGAACTAGAGTCTAGATCTGCTGTGTGGAGTCGGTTGAGTCATGCCCCTGAGTCATTCTTCACCGCTTGTGTGGAGCTTTGGGTCAAACGAAGCATGTGGCCTGTTTGAGCGAACATCGAGACTGAGAAACAGCAGAGAGGCGGTCAGAATATCGAGGGGTACTTACTTTTAAGCACAATAGGGTGTTTTACAGGAAAGTTCCCACACTCTCGGCCTGTGCCATGGATGGTGCGAAGTGCTTGGAATTTTAGGGAGGTCAGAAGACTATAAAAAAGACCTGTGCGAGCCTCCGGGTCAAACATCAAGTCCAGAGGATGTGGCAGAGGCAACGATCGCGGGATCGGTCACCACTTAGTAGCTACAGTGAATTTGTGCCGTCAATGAATATTTCACGCTTCTCGCCCGCTGCACAGCGGGACTTCTTCGAATTTCGACTGGGAAAAGGACGATGTAGCTGCCCTGCATGGTCAAAATGGATTCCAAATCTGACTGAGATGCTTTTGGAACAAGAACTCTAATGAGGATTGTCCACGTTGTATATCCCAGCCGCACCACTTTTCTTTAATATCCAATTTTTATCCGCTTTATGACAAATAACAGTTGAGACCTTCGGAGAGAACGGAAGGTCATCTAAGCAAAGAAGACCAATTTCCAGGATAGCAGACAAGGTACGGAGACACATGTAGGCAATTTTATAGACAAAGCGCAAGCTTAATGCAGACATGACCCGGAACATCGCAACTTTGATATCAATGCACAAAAGGCAGAGTATTCTCATCAGTGCAAGTATCACTTGTAACAACGACTGATACAGCCGAGTGTGGAATGTTACAGGATCTTATACCTTTGCCTGATGGTGAGTTTGGAGGAAAAGCCAACAGGCGAAATGTACAGTCGCGGTTCTCTGTTAATTAAAGAGGAGCCACAGACATGATAGTGTGGTATCTGTCATTTGAACACAACGTAGAGAGGGTATCTCTGACTTCAGAGAAGCGGAAACCAATTTGATGAAAACCAAAAACATGCATACGTGAGGTTGCTTTTTTGAGTTCGCTCTGGGAAGAAGGGGGATCATATCATCATTGGAAACCCAGTTTCCAGAACAAAAGACCATGGTGATTTAGTTTGTGGATCTCTAGACGAGCAAATAAAGCACATGTCGGATCTCTTGTCGTTTGCAGAGGAAGGTGGGGAGCAGACATGTAGACTGCGGTATGATGCTTTGACAGCCTGACCAAACAGGCGACATTGCCAACATAACGCAGAGAGTGCCTTTCTCGAGTCAGATGAGTGGAAAAAAACGGAAAGGGTCTGGATGGCATTATATACTGCAGCGAAAGCGAAGCCAGGTGACGAAATACACGATACCACATGGGCTTGCAAACACGCCAAAATGCAAACTTTTACACATCTGACACTTTTCAGACTCTCCGTCACTACTTCACCCTCTATGGTCGCGGCCCCACCCTTGCAACCCCCGCAACCCCTCCACCCCAAACGCCTGGCTCGGACTCGCATACCCCGTGCGACCTGGCTCTCTCCTCTCCCCAGCAGCAGCAGCAGCAGCAGCAGCAGCAGCACCGCCAATCTCCCCGTTCAGACGGCCCAGCACATCTATCGCCGTCTTCGCCCTCTCTCTAACGTCCAGGTCCGGATCGCGCGTCAGCTCGATGACCTTGGCCTCGAACCCGGTGTCTCTGAGCACGCGTGCTCGTTCCCTTGTTGGCGCCTCTTCGGTGTGGTCCTCCACCCATACGAGGTTGATGACCATCCACGCACAGCCAAGCCGCACGTCGCGGACGGGATGCGAGAACAGTGGCAGCATGTGCCGCATCAGACCTGTTTGTGAGAGTAGGAGGGAGCGGTGGTGTGGACGACCATTGGCGAGGTGCACGAAGATGAAGACTGCGGCTTTGAGAATCTCAGAGGAGTGGTAGAGTGTCCAATTTGGCTGTGTAGATGGCGAGGGAGAGAAGGGCGGGCGTTGCTGAGAGGTGCCCGGCCAGTAGGATGGGGTCGGGGAGTCCGTTTGAGATTGGGGGTGGGAGGCTGTGGATGGAATTTTGGGTCGGATTTTGGAGTCGAGCATCTCGAAGAAGCGGCTGTGGCCATATGTCTTAAGGAGGTGGTCGATCATTTCGCCGGACTGCTTTTCCTCAGAGCAGAAATTCCTGATGAAGTCGAGAGACTGCATTTGAATTGCTTGGTCCTCGCGTTCCAGTTTGATTCGCGGGTCTAGTTCGTCGTTCTTGATTTGCTGTAACCGCTCGCGAATGTTGGTTGCGCTCGTGAAGCGCGATCCCGGCGGCTGATGCCGTCGCATCGATGGTATGCTGTCAGTCATTGTGTCCTCGTCTTCATCTGAGGAAGGCTCATCATCCACATCCATATGTGGCTCGTCCACAGCGTTCAGAAGATCGACCTGCTCACCGGCAGCATTCGCTGTACCCATTGCAGGCTTACTAGGTTCATTACTAAGTGTTTGCATTAGGAATCCAACACCCAGCTCATCCAAACACTGTATCTTCATCGCGATTGGGATGCCAAGGCAAAGGTGCTTCAGCGCCCAAAGACTGCCGTATCGTAGGTCAAAGTTGGCGGATCGGCAATGCTCACAGAGCGTCTTCATGATACCGGCTTCGATTATCTCCTGTCACCTCGTTAATGGCATGTACACCGCCGAGATTCGCAGCACTTACAGTACGCATCGGCGATACCTCTAAGACCAGATTGGTGATCACCTCAGTCGCCGCAATCTGCACTGTGACACTCTGATGGTTCAGCAATTCAAACACCGGATTTGCGATCCCGTGATCAATCAGACTCGTTCTAAGCACACTGACCGACCGCGATAGCGATCTTGTGACATTGCAAGCTGCTCTAAGCACCGCATCTGGGTTGCCTTCTTTCTCAGATGACTCCGAGTAGGGGACCAATGAGTCGATGATATGCGTCGCCGCACCCATCTCAATGACAAGCTTCCTAAACGGGTCCTGATCGCACGCTATTGCCGCCAAAGCCAGCAGCGCGCTCTCTCTGACGCGAAAAGCGTGCAGAGTATCCATGCCCAGGCCTGGTCTGCCCATTGTCGAAGATCCGGGGTCAATGTCTTGGTCCTTGACTTCAAGTGACGCCGATCTTGGTTGCCAGAGTGGTTTCGCGTTCGTTGCAACCCGCTCGAAAGACCTCTTCAGAATCTGCACGAGCGTAGGCATGCTCCGTGCATCTACCGCAGCAGTCTGAAGCGGCTTGTTGCCTGAGATCAGCTCAGCCAAGACAAGCGGCGAACGCTCGAGGACAAAGCGCATCTCATCCCTCGCTGCAGGACTGAGGGTATGAGCCTTCTTAGCCTGTTCGGACGACTCCTCAATCATCTTGACGACCAGCGGTATGATGAGGTAGGAGAAGTGTCTCTCTCGCGTAGGCTTCGAAGGGTCATTCATTGGCCATTTCTCCCCAAACTTCTTCAGCAGCGCTAGGAGGTAGCATGCAGACAATCGCTCCGCTCCCTCACCGCGTCTTGCCACGTACATGAGCCATATGAAAAGCGGCGTCTCAGACTCATCTGTGATGATACTGCGGCTGGAACTCTGGTGCAGCGCCTCCATACTATGTAGACGTGCATAGCTCTCCTCGCTCGCTCCTGTATACGAGCCGAGCGCTGGCCACGACTTGGTATAAGGATCGGTCTTGCTTGTCATCGTTTGCACACGAGGGATCAGTTTGTCCCACGAAGATTGCGTAAGGGAGCCCTGTGCGTCGTATGCGGTCGAGGTGCGCTCTTTTGGCCCGCCAAATAGCTGCTGTACGTGTTGCGAGTAGAAGAAGCGCGCAGTATAGAAGTGTGAGCCTTTGATGATGGCTGCTATGGCTTCCATGATATCGCCCAGGAATCTTGATGGCATGCCTGTACGCTGCGGTCGTGTCGATTCGGTCTGAGGAACCATGTCATCAGCGGCGGCAATGCTCGTAAGTTTGCCGGCCAGGAGATCGAGTATCCCAGCATCGACTAGCATCTTCTTGTGCACATCCTCGACACATGTCTTGGTCAGAAGCTGGATCGCCAGCAAGATCTGCTGGTGAACCTTGGACGGACCAGCCGTCTGCGCCAGTATCTCGGCGATGTTGTCGACCACCGAGCGCGTGTATATCTGCTCCCTCACAACCGCGGCGAGGATCTGACCGTTCGCGTCTGGTCCCGGCTTCTCCTGCGCGACAGCGTCGGCGATCTGATTCAGCGTCATGAGGGTCGTGGTGAGGAGCCGCGTCGGCGTCTCAGCCAGTCGCAGTGAGTCGAGCAGTGGCGGAAGGACGTGGCCTGCGAGTAATGGCGCTGTGAAAGCCGGACCACCTATACACCTGATATCAGCCACGCGAGTCCCAATAGCTCTTGTATTGCCGGGCGGCATGCTCACCGTTCGCAAGACTGCCTACGACAAGCGTGGCCTGAAACCGCAGCTCGTCCTCTCTCGTCCAGTCATCGTGCTCTTGCCGTGTCCGCGACGAAGGAACAGCACCAGACGAAGGCGCAGCTCCATTGCTGGCTTCTTGCGTCACGCCGTTGCTGTGCCTTCTCTTCCCTCCTCTCCTAGCGCCCTCCCGCAACAGCCCGGCGAGTGGCCTGATGACGCCATGTGTGACAGCTAGTTCCTTCCTCTGCTCATGTCCCACAATCTCGTTCTTGAGGTTCCGTAGGGCGACGACCTGTGCCTCGGGGGTCGTTGGGCTCGAGAGCTCGGCGAGGGCGGAAGGAATGATGGAGCGTCCCATGGTCCGAGTACGGGTGTTGCGCAGACGGGAGCGGCTGACCTGAACCGGCGAGTTTCAGGCGATTGGTCACGGAGGCGATTGCAGCGATGCTTGAGGATCGAGTGAAGCACGTTAAGAGCTGGTGGTGAATTTGCGGGGAAATCTCCGCATTTATATGGCACGCAACGCGACGGGTGAGAGAGACTTCCAGTAAAACGGTCACACGGGCAGTGTCGTGTTGGCAATTTACTGAGAGGATACAAAAACGATGCCGCGGCTATTGGCAGGCGCGACCGGGCTGCAGGATGTCGTGTCGCTCGCGGACTGACTTGCTGCATGTCGGCCTCAGACATCGCCGCGATGCCTCACACGTCACATTACATGCACGTGCCATCTGCACCTCTTGCTGAAGCTTGACACCCATAGATCTTTTGAGCAGCATTCAAAGGCTCTAGTGTACGCCGTACATTCATAACACATATCTTCATAAGTATGCCATGATCGATTCCATATTGTGTGAGAGCACCTTCTTCTTGGTTCTGTGATGCTTAAGAATCACTCTCCTTCTCCTTCCCTCCCTCCGTAAGGATCACAACGCTCACACACGCCGCATACGCCTCTCTGATTGCACAAGCCATACACGTTTCTTTAATATTCGCCACAATGGCACTAAAACCATGGTGCGCGCACCACGCTCTGGCGAACACCTCATTGTCACTCACGCCAAGCGCCTCAATAGCCAGAACTCGATTGACTTGCTCGTGCGCAGAAACTGGTTTCTCGAGTGCCAGCTTCTTTGGGGAGGAGCGTGGGCTGGGCCGCTTGATGCGCCCGCTTTGCGCATGCCAGTCGTGGAGGTCGACAAGGCCGTCGTCGATTTTGATCGCCGTGTATGCGAAGTCGTAGAAGAGGACTGATTGGTGTTAGCACCTGATACATGCCAGACGAAAAACCAAGAACATCATACCGTGTGGACCTTGGTGGCAAGGGAAAGCATTGATAAAGCTGACATCGTACTTCAATCTTAACGGCCAACTACTTCCACCACAGGCGAAATGAATCGCCGCATCGAATAGCATTGGCGCGCCTGGAAGGTTTCGCGTCGAGGAGGGCTGTTCCTTTGCAGGTATGAAGGCGAGTTTCTCGACCCGAATAAGATCTGTCACATCGTCCGTGTCTGGCATAGGGACTTCGTAGTCGTCCACAGGGTAGGTCTCGTCAATTGGGCCCAACGGACCGGAGCGTTCTTCCATGGACAGGATGTCGGCCTCTGTCAAGCGCGGGTCAGGAGACTCGTATTGCTTGATTTTGACGCATTCGGTGCGCTTGAGGTCTGGTGTGTAGATGCATGGTCCAACCCAGCCAGCGATTTGCTTTACGCCACGCGCAGCTCCAAGAACCTTGCCGACAATGCACGATGCAGACCAGTAGGTGTTGGCACGGTATTGAAACCCTGATGCTGGCTGCATGTGTGTAAGATATTTCAGGGCATCGCCCGTATCGCGATCACAGTCTATCAAGCTGTTCATAATAAGCCATGGCAGGGTTCTACCGGGCAAGATGATGCCTGAAAACCACGACATGGCATCCGCAGAGCGATCTTCCAGTGCTTTCTCGTTCATGTCCTCCTCATCCAGGATGTACTCGACCTCATCCATATTGGGCCATTTGAGTGTTGCTGCAAAATGTCGCAAAGCCTCTCTTTGCCTGCTCTTACTCTTCAACTGGAAGCTGAATGTACTCTGTTGTTTCGACTCGCGCTTTTTGCTGATGGCCATGTTCTCTAGCCAACGCTGTGCAACAGCCAGGTCCCACGCAATGGAAGGGTGCAGTTCTGCTACGAGTTTCCTTCTGTACTTGCTGTTATGCTGCGGAGAATGTATACGTAGGCACAGCTCAACGGAGAGGAGCAGCTGATGGAAGAAGTCTTGCTTTTTGCGTAGATCGGGTGAGTCGAACCACTTAGCCACAACCTGGTTTCTGGGGTTCGAAAAGTCCAGCCACTGTGGATTCAGCAAAACATCAATGAGATCCTGGATCTGCTGCTGTATACTCATGAACGGCCGGCCATTGAGATGTGCAGGATCTTCAATCAGCGTGCTATAGAGGTACCGTTGCATCTCAGCCGGATCCTGTAAAACCAAAAGTTAGGCCACAACTCCAAACATAGATCCTCGAGACGGGTTGTAGACTGACATCTTCCTCGAGCCCATCTTCCAAGCTCTGTAATCGATCCAAGACCTGCAGGAGCTTCATCTTCCTGGGCACGGCTGTGGCAGTACGCTCGCTTTTGGGCGGATTGGTCGATGACTTGCTCGCCCAGTGGTTCAGCGTAGTAGTCCCCGCGCTCTTTCCGAACGCATACGCCAAACAGGGTTGTTCTAGAGACAGCCATGGGGGCTGGTCTTCGGACGTACCCACCAAGTCCAGAGATATAGCCTTGAACGCGTCTTTCTGGAATGGCGCACGATCTGTCCTGCCCCGGTGCTCATCATCAACAGTAGTGTAAAAGCGAGCATACCCCTTCGGCGCATTGTGGATTGCATTCACGTAGCCTCTGAAGAGCGGTGTCCCGGCGCAGATCAGATCCTCGGCCTCTCTCGCTTCGAGCGCATCGTCTACGCGGTACCCGCGTGGGGGCCATTGTCTGGACGCTCGGAATTCGTCGAGGGGTGTGGGCTGCGAGTAAGATGTCGAGCGGCCGCTAGAGGCGAACGGTCGGTGTGAAGGTAGATTCGGTTCTCCCCCGCTAGAGGACGGTCGCGCGGGCCCCTTGTGGGAGCCCTGGCGTGTGATCTTCGTGCGTGTGGCTACGGGCGATGTGCGCGTTTTAGGTAGCTTCCTCAGCGACAGTTGATCGAAGCCATCGGCGAGACGTGCAGCGGGCTGCTCAGGAAACGCGTATGGTAGAGGGGCATGGGGTGCCTCCGGGTACTGGCTGCTCCATCTGGCGTCGTATGGCTGCTGGCCCATCTCCCACCTGGCTCCATTCGTATTCATGTCTTGGGCATAGCAAGATCTGGTGCAGGACTCATGTGCGACTCTGGCGGGCCGTCAGCTGGGGAATCGAAGCACGCAGGGAACTGAGTCTGAGCGCAGCAAAGCTATGCATGGCCAGAGACATGTTTTAGGTTTGTGACTTTACCTACTCTCATCGTCTTTCGTTGCGCCGCTGCCGTTGCTTAGCGATGGAGACGCGCCTGCCGCAGCCTACCACAAGCGCCGATCGGGCTATTGTGTCGAGGTCGTCAATCGAGTGAGCGCTGCCACTCCACTGTAATCCAGAAGTAGACTGCGCACGGTGGGGTTTGGAGGAGGCTGTGGAGGGCAAGTGGTTTCATGTCAGAGAGGTCACTAAGCCGACGCCGACTTCGTCTGCGGACAATACAGACGCTGCGCGTGTCATTCTTCGAGATTAATTGCCAGCGCCGCTGCTCTCAATGCAAAAGGGGGCGAAAGGGATGCAGAGAAGAGCCATGGAATGTGGAGTCCTAGCCTCACTATTGTGTTGCGGTACAGGGCCGGCCAGGACGCCATCGTGCATTGCATTGGCTATTGATGGGCCACGTTGGTCGCGCTCAGCGTTGTTAGCTGCTGGATGGTTTAGCATCACACAGAAGAACACCACTTCGGTCAATCGGAGGATTGGTATCAATCAACTAGTACTATCTATCCAATCGCTGCCCGGAGCTATGCGCACGTATTCTGCAGGATCCTTCGAACTCAGGCCGTGCCGTGCTCATACAGGTTGCAAGCTTGACAGCGACTGCGCGTCTCCTACCGTGTGCTTGCCCGGATTTGTACGCCGTTAAATGCTGCTCGCTTGTGTGATTCGTGAATGCATAACGAAACCAACCAATGTCATGCCACATTGCCACATAAGCAGTACTGCCCAGATGCATTACTGTCCTGAACAACATCCCAACTTTCGCTCTCCTGAATCGTAGCGTGAGTTGTGTCTTCTTCCAGAGAGAGCTTCCTTCGTATAGTGACAGCTGACTCTGTATCAACCTGCCTGCAACCTACACGGTAGCCTGCCTCTTTGGTATGTTATGAGCGTCGTGGTAGCTTGCATCAGCCAATACCGACGATGCTTTCTGCCGATATGCAATTCCCCAAACATGGGATCCGCCCTCAGAAAGGCAGGTCGGCCGGCATACATCTATACATCCGGCTGGCAGCTGCTTGGAATCATGCCGCCAGGCGGTCACTCCCATCTCATTAGTGTTTCATTGGCTGGTGTGAATGCCCGTTGCTGACCCTGTAGGGCTCGTCACCCGTTCGAGGCTGAGATTCGGAGCTGACTCCGGCTCTTTCTCCATGGTGTACCCGCTGCCTCGTTCTACCAAGCCTTTGTAGTAGTCTACCAAAACCTCTGGCTTCGGCACGATGCGCCAGTCGAGCTTTCGCAAGAACTCCAGTTCAAGAAGCGCCAGTTCTCTCACGCTAACACCGCCGACTCTTGCGTAGAGTGTGTTTGTCCAGAAGCTATCAGAAAGACCTTTCGCCGCCACGGTTGCCGCCGTGATGAGGAATCGATGTACCGTCAGACTGCTGATTGTAAAAGCTGGGTACGTGGCGCACAGCTTGTCGACATAAAAGACCATGGCGAGCAGGATCGGCGGAGACAGCGTAGCGTGCACGATAAGACGGAGCAGGTAGTCGCGAACAGAAATGCCTGGCGGTGCTCTGCGCAGAAAGTTAGGATCCAGTACGACAACTAGACTCCGGAGACGTCAACATACCTTGAGTGGAACCTGGTTAGCTGGCCGTCGCGGAGAGGATGGCCATCATTCAGCCGCACCAGCTCCATAAGCAAATCGGAGATGAGGACGCCCAGGTCTTTCGCATCGCACGTCTCGTACTTGAGCGGCATGACCTTGACGTTCGCTTCTGGCGGCCGCAGTCGTTTGGCGGGCGACGAGGGCACGCCGTCTGCAGCTGCTTCTTCGGTGGGGACTGTACGTTGCTGCTGCTGCTCGCCGCGAACAGCGTCTCTCGGCGTTCGACGGCTCTGGGGCTGGGGCTGGGGCTGGGGCTGGGGCTGGACATGGTGTTGCGCTGCTGTCGCTGGTTGCGGGTCGACACGCAGCGCAGGCTCGGACGGCACCGGCGGCTCCGTAGTGGCAGTCGCGACAGAGGCGGCGGCCGCGGCCTGCGGTGTATCCACGATGGCGGGCGCGCTGAGGACTGGCGGAGCTTGCTGGCCGGCGGCGGACGGCGCGGGCGGGTGGTAGGTCGGGGGGAAGCCTGCGGGCGAGTATTGCGTGCCGGCGTCGGCGTACTGGTGGGCGCGCTTGGTGCCCTGCTGCGGCGAGGGCGCAAACAGCGGGACGGCTTTGGGGGTCTGCGGCGTGTCGAAGCGCCGCGCGGGCTGCGAGCTCACGGAGAAGCGGGGCGAGGGGGCAGAGGACGAGGCAGAGGTGCGGCGCGAGGCATGGTACGACGCGCGATGCGAGTGCACGGCAGCAGCGTGGAAGGCGGTCGAGGGCGAGGGCGGCGCTGAGAGGGTCGGCGAGGACGTGGTCAGCATCGCGGCCCTGGGTTCCCGGCGTGTCGAGGACGAGGTGCGCGGCGGCCGGCTCGTTCAGAGGCGGCGGTTTCGTGGTAAGGATGCGCCCGCAGCAGGTCCCAATACCGTCATGTTCGAGCAGTCCAAGAGCGCGCCACTATCGACAAAGCGGGCAGGTTCAACGGCGGCCGGCGGGGTCTGGAGAGGCAGCGTGCAGCCCTGGTGAAAGAGAATGCGCTGCGTGCCGCCATCCGCAAAGCTTGGCCGGGCGAGAGCTTCGCGAACGTGTCGGCGACTGTCTCTGCCATTGGGCCGCCCGCCCGCCTGCCTGCCTGCCCATGACACATGATCTGCCCTGCCTGCGTACATAGTACATGCGTCTGCGTCTGCCTGCATTGCGCGATACCGGCAACCGGCAATTTTCACCGCCGGCTGCCTCCTGTTTCGTCGAATGCACCTGTCCGGCGTTTGCCCGGCGTCTGGACGCCCGTCTGGACATTCAAGCGTCATAGCCCGCCCTCGCCATCACCAATCAGCCATAGATAGTCAGCCTTACACAGTATGTAATGTACAGACAGTATGTACATACAGCATGTATGCTCCGAGACTTGATCGTCGACGTGCGCGCTGCTTGTTCCTGGATGCCTTCAGCCGCTGCCTGTAGATCATGCAGTCAGTCACGTACATGCACAGTATATCTTCAGCACAACGTGACGACCTACCGGTGTCGAGCATGCCATCCCTTGGATCTTGGTACGCTTCTCAACGGCGGACCCACCGCGGAGACATCTGGGCAGACAAAGCTCCAAAGAGCAGCTGCCTAGTCTGTCTGCAGAGTACTATCTACAGCATGTCCACGCGCCTCGCTCGCTTCGGCAGCGCTGCTCTGCGAGCACTTCAAACTCTTCGGCAGACCTGATAGCAAAGCTTGAGTGAGGCACGCTACTGTCGTTTCGCCGAGTGCAATTGCCATGGCTGCGGACACACCTTTTCGTGGGCCGAATGAGCTGTCGAGCCTCGCCCACGTGCAGACCACCATCATGATCTCGAATGGTGGTACAAGTACGGTCGCCCTTGACGCCAGTATTGATAGCCACTCACGCGACTTGCGACTTGAGATCTGGCTGCTTGGTCTATATTATTAGCTTGCGTAGCACGGCACGCGGGCAGCACATGTGCACAGTCTGTCTGATCGCGCAAATTTTGCCATTAAGAATAGTGAACGACAATCGCCTTGATATCTTGTCGAGGCGTGCATCAAAAGGTCACCGAAGCGAAATGAAAACGCAACCTACACAGCTGATAGACCATCTGTACCCGAACGTTGAATAAAGATCTGTCACTTATGTGATAAGCAGAAACGACAACTTGCCACGGCAAACTCATTCCGCCATCTCATAAGGTACACTCATTAGGCTATCGCGACTCTTGCCAGTATTACGATACCCACTCAAGAACTCCTCGGCGGCTTTTGCGCATTATCAGCTAACTCGGCCCTGAAGTCTTGCTGTCCCAGTTGCGGCGAGTGCATTTCAGCAGGCGCTACGTGTGCCTGGGTGTGCTTGTAGTAGTCCAATCTGTCTTCGGTCAGTCCCTTGTTCGCTTATAGGCTCGGTATTCATCTTGCACACGGTGATGGTACGTACTGTTCCTGACTCATTCCACTCATGTGGCTCTGCATACTCAAATGGCCTTGATGCATCTGCGGACTGCTCTGCCACCCACTAGGATATTGCTCGCCGACATTATGTTGGGCATACGCTGGTGCCGGGCTGCCGTATCTCGGTACCTGGTCATGCGCATTGTAGCCCATGTCTGGTCCTGGCGTCGAAGACCTGTTCCCATTGCCATCTTGTCGTTTGAGGACCTCCTTAAAGGTCTTGGAGCGCCCTACATAGAAGAACAGCGCCGCGCAGATGACCAGGAAAGCGACACCACCCACCACTATTCCTGCGATTGCGCCACCAGAGAGGTGAGTGCCACTTGAGGGTGGGTGTATCGGCATTGGGGTTGAGGTCGGAGCGTTCAGAATTGTAGAAGTAGCTTCATTTGGTATGGGGTCACCAACGGCAATCTGAAAGTCTGCCTTCTTTGCTTCCTCGATCTGGAAGTCAAGGGTCTGAGTCGAATTGGCGTTTATAGCTCCGACCATGTACTTTTCGATACACGACTTGGGAGCTGCGCAGTAGAAGAATATTGGGGCGGTATCGTTGATAGTGATGTTAAAGTAAGAGTTCTGCCCTGGATCCAAGAACTGCAGGTCCGTCCAAAACCCCTTGCCCGCATGTTCTGAATCGACGTAACTGTATGGGACGCAGGGGTTGCCATATTCCGCTTGAACGACCGAATGGTCTGGGCCATAGAATTCGAACGTGACTGTGTCGCCAGCGGATACATTGAACAGTTGGTCTGGTGTGAACTTGAAGCCCCCCGAACCAACTTTGATTAGATGATCCTTAGAAGTGCTCGGTGTTGCTGACGCAGCGGATCTCGATGCAGAGCTAGAGGTACTGGTTGTCACAGTCCGCGATGCTGGTGCCGTCACCGACGTGAGGGACTGTGCTGATGTTGTTGATAGAACCTGACAAGCAATGGCAGCTACGGCGAGCCGCACGACCCTCAAATGGACCATGTTCGCCTTGTAATGCAGGGCCGTGTGGTACACAGATAAGCTGAAATCGATTCGTTGGGTGTGCGACGGCGTGATCTGTCGATATGGGGTCCCAGCAACGCACTAAACTCGGAGGTCTTCCAGGTAACGATGCTCAAGAAGTCAGGAACAGACCTGCGTGTACGGCTGGACCTCAGCTTATGAAAAACCATGCTGGATGCAACCTCCAGGATACCAGCACACCACGCTTCGCCCGGCGTCAGCAGTCGCCACATAGCCTTCCCAGTTCAGAGATCACCGCTCGATAACAACCCGACGAGCCTCTCACAACCCACGTTCTTAATCCCAGCAGCCAGGCTCGTGCTTGGTATATCGGCATTGTAGATTATCCGACGCATAATGGCTTTTGGCTGAGCGAGCACGAGCTGAGTGGCTTCGCTTGTTGTTGCGCTGCATCCTCGACATGGATTACAGGATGCAACAGGCTCTGGGCACGCATTATTGCCGCTGCGGGGCTGGCCGTCAGCACGAATGTGCTGGTTCTTTTGGAAATGGACGGCCTTGCGGGATGCTTATAATAGGAAGGCGGTGTTGACGAGGTCGTGAATGTCGTCTTACTGACAGGGTATCATCCCACATTGTCAGTCTCTGCCAGGTTTAGATAACTAGAGACCGACTGAAGACCAAAAGCTGCACACGCGCTGAATTGACGTTAAAATCTCGAAGCTCGTTTCATGTAGCAAAGTGTCACCAGTCTGTCGAGCTGCTCTCGTGGTCAGAAACTCACACCGATTGCATGCAATCGCAGGCGGGTGGGAGGGTCCACTAGACTCGACTCAGCCTAGAGCCCTGCGATTAGCATTCATCAAGCGACGCCGTCGTCCTTGGCTGCCTGCCTCTTACGCCTCTGAGCTTACGCATCAAATCCGTCTCAATGATCGATGAGCAGGAGCTGTGCAAGGCTTCGTCGTGAGTTGCTTTGGTCACGGCCACCTGATCCTAGGAACGGATACACGTTCTAAATAACCTTGGATCTCTCTCGGCCAGCCACGTGCGTATTAGCTTGTGAGGCTCGTCGACGTATTGGGTCGAGAGTATAAGAGATGAGCTACTTGTGGCTTAAGCATCTCTGCCTGGTAACGTAATAAAAGCCTCGATTGACAGTCCAGTGGTTTGCAAGATGTCTTCTTCTGCATGGTATCACTCATTCTATTGGAGACAGTATTAGTCGATCAGCTCAGAGACCTCAAAAAGTAGCCGGCTCACATCAATGCCGAGGTGAAGCTATCATACATGCGACCTACAGTTGAGAAGAGTGTCGCACAAGACGATCAAAACGCTGTGCCATGCAGTAGAGATAAAGATCAAACAACAAAGCCTAAGCATCAGCATCATCAGAACGGCCTGCCCATTGGACTCCTGGGGCTCTTAGGCACTGGACTGGAAAACACGCCAATGGGTGGCAACCCGTTGGCGTGCCTTGCTTTTGACGCCTGGGCACCGAGCCCTCGAGGGGGGCTTTTGAATCCGCCGTTCAGGCCCGCCTGCTGATCTTCGTCCGTAGGAGTGGATTCATCGTCCTCCATAAACTCGTGCTTCTTCCTTAACAGTAGTTCCTGTACCTCTGTCCGATGTCCTACCAGCATTTCGTCCAAGGTTTCCCAGTCTGACTGCTGAAGATTTCCCAACTTCTTTCTCAATTTCTTCGTTGTGTTGCGGCTGAAAGCAAAATGACTTTGCTTGACGAATATTTTAGTGTGCTAATAGTGTTAGATCAGTGAATGCTTGTCTCATATAGAGGGTTTGTATGAACGTACAGAATGATACCATAGCCCGATATCGTCATCTGTAGGACGTTTGATCGACTGTATGGCGGAATCTGCGACAAATCCTATGATGAACTCCACCCTACTACCCTCTTCGGTCGTGGATTCTGGCAAAGTCAATCATTAGCTTCACAATATCTCGAGGTATGTTACCATTTCGGCTCAACAGATCAACCAACCCGTGATAAGCATCACCTATCCCCATGAAGAAGACCTGTGTCGCATCGCAAGGCCTGAATACCGGTCAGCACTAATTGGACAATCTTTTTGGAAGACGACTGACTCAATGTAATTGGTCCACAGGTAGCTAGCCATCTCGCGGGTTCGCTCTGATCGAGCCTTTTGGTCGTCTGCTTTGCTGAAGCCCTGGTCTGACTGTAAATGCGTGAGAATCATTCGAGAAATTATCAACTCGAGGCCACAAACCTCTTCAGTCTCCAGAGCCACTACTTGTGGGATGTTCACATCAATGACGGAAAAACCATTCGTTATGGCCCAGTCAATGTAGCTCTTGGTTACATCAGTCTTCGGGCTCATCGTCAGCGGCTATACAGCGCTACACTGTAGGTTCTACTCACAAGCCATGTGTTGTGCAGCTCTCTTCGACCAGTGACTGGATCTGGATGCTCTTGCAAGCTTGGAGGGTCGTGCAAGATGACCAGTAGAGGCTTCGATTCCATGAAACCGGGGCTATAAGATCAGCCAAGACATCATTGTGACATATTTGAACACTTACGTTGCAATCACGTTATGCTCGAAAGTGTGCGCAAGCGCTGGTGCGTGAATCTGTAAGGGCGTCATGAGGTGCTCTTTGGCGAGACGTTGACTTTGCCATTCTCTGATGACTTCATGCAGCGCATTTGTTGCGGCAGACCTTGGATCGGACCTCTCGAGATGTTTTGGATAAAGACATTTCCAGTATTTTGAGTGTTGACGCTTCACCTGTTCGATCGTGCTGACAGCTGTATCCTTCGGTGCACGCAAGTCTTCGGATAGTCGGTCTGGAGGTTCTTGCATCAACACTCTGGTGACCGCGAGTGCGGACCGGGCGATCGAGCGCAGATTATAGCCGCCTTCTAAGCACACTACAAGCTTGCCCTTCGCCAAACGAGACAGCATGTGTGTCATGTGACCGTAGCAAGCTGGCGTGACAAAGCATCCTCCAAGCACGTCTCCTTCAGCAGCGTCGAAACCGGCCGAGATAATCACAAGATCCGGATCGAACTCGCTAGCTATAGGCATGACAATCTCCTGGAAAGCGTACAGATACTCAGCGTCGCCCATGCCGTGCTCGTCCCAAGGTATGTTGACGTTTTTTCCGATGCCCTCTTTCTCTCCGCAGTAATTAGAATTCCCATCCGGAAGATTAGGGTAGAAATTACCACCACGGAAGACGTGTAATGATATGTAGAGCACGTTAGGATCATCATAGAATGCATGCTGGATGCCGTTCCCGTGATGGACGTCCCAATCAAGAATGAGAACCTTTCTGCAGGTCTCTGGATACGCATTCTGACACACTCTTGTTGCAATCGGGACATTGTTGAATATACAGAAACCAGAGGGCTGGTCACTCTCGGCGTGATGACCAGGGGGCCGAATAATAGCGATCGCGTTGCGCACAGATCCTTGCACAACGGCTTTGCACGCCTCAATCGCGCCACCTGCTGCTAATCTGGCACAGTCGTAGGTAGATTGGTTGAAGTAGATCGAGTCTAGTCGGGAGCCACGGTCTGAGAGCTCCTCCAACGACATGCCTGGAATATCAGTTATGTACCACCAAGCTGTCAAATATATATGCATACCTTGTAGAGAAGAAATAAAGTCGTAGTGTGCCTCTGTATGAATCAACAAGATCTCATGTCTCTCCGCTGGTCGAATTCCAATCCTCCAGCAGAACTCATCATGGTCATCGTCTTCTGAACTCTCAGGGCCACGTACGAGGCCAGCTTCCCGGATCTCCTCAAAAATCGAATGTATACGGCGTGGATCTTCGGGATGTATGTCATCTATCGAAGAGTCATTTGGCAGCTCGGCGTGAAATCGCATTCGAGGATCGTAAACGAGTCCAGTCTTCAATGTGGCAAAGGGTAGGGCCTTGGATCTTGGTTTCGGAGGAATCCGCACTTGTGGGCTTGTACACCGATGAGGAGTGATTCGTGTGATTTCCATCTTTTCTGATCGACCGTCCAAGTAGTGCGAGGTTGAACGCATGGACGATGCACCCTCATAGGGTGGTAATTGTGCGTTTTTAGGAGGATAGGGCATGTTTGGGTTTGCGAAAACATCAGTCGGAATGACAAACTCTGGCGCGTAATCTGCCTGCCCATTGTTGAACTCAGTTGAAGCAATTATCTCGTCCTCCATTGGGACATCTTCATCGTTCATGTTTGCGCTCAAGTGTCAACGCGAGCGCCGAGCACCTCGCAACGCACGCGTAACTATCAGCAGCTAGAGTCATTCGTTAGCATTAGACTGGCCATTTTAAGTGAAGGTAGCAACAATCAACATGCTGAGCACGAACTTCTGATCATATCTTGAGGTTGCAGATAGCAAAGAAGGAATCGAGCAATTGGGAGCTACGGGATCGTTTGCAAAACAAATTGAGGAGTGAAAGTTGGGGTCGGACAACCGTGAACGGAGTCCACAATCGGGGATGTCACAAAAGCTCAAAAGATGGAAGAACTCAACACGAGGCAAACTTACTGAATCTCACCGCATGGAGCTGCTATCGAGGTGGTCTTGAGGTTCCGGAAACCTGCAATGCTGCCGATGGCCGCGTTCTGGACGAATGCTCAAAAGCTCAGATCGTGTGATTCGGTCTGGTGACCTTGAGTCGTTGCTTGCCTCGTGATGCAGCTTGTGATACTGCTTGTGACGCTGTATAATGCCGGAGAACAGTCGGATTCTGCGACCGCGCCGAGATATCAGATGGAGTGACGAGCCTGTCAGGAAGCTACACTGAGTAAAAGTCGTTGAATTGCCGTTTCGTGGCTTGCTTCGAGGTGTAGCGCCGATTGGTTATTGCATTGGGTAGAAGATAGTTGTGTTGCTTGAACCCCAGATCAGACACCAAGTTTAGCTGACTAAGCACACTAGCCCCAAAGTGCTCAGCCCCTTCTAATCGACTGGAGCAGTCACTTCATTCTGAATGAATTCTGTTCGGTTTTGCAGGTCTCGGTGAGATACTAATATGCCATGTTCGCTGAAATTATTGGTAAGCTGTGTGCAGCACAGGGGAGGTTGCCTAAAAACACACCCCAACTCAAAGCACTGCTCATGATACAGGGGCTCACATACCTGCTTGTTCCTTTTCGCAAGGATGAAGAACATTGTTAATCAGGAGCAAACGTGGGATTGAAGCCTATTGAGCCTATTACAGCTGGCATCATCAAAAATTTATTGCAAAACGCAGAGGGTATAACAAGCTTCTAGACAAGACCAGCCGTGACCGTAAAGCCTGAAAAAGAACAGTAGGACGAGAGATTCGGTTAGGAAATGATGTTAGCCGTAAATTCATTACTAGGCGAGTTCGATTCCTCTTGCCCAAAATTTGGGTGATTCGATGCAATTGCACTGAAGATGTCGCCCAAATGCCGATCTCTGCTTTACAATCATGCACGCAGAATCACCCATCGCGCTCCCACATGCGGCAAAATATTCTTCCCGCTCTCATGACCTGTATCCTCAGCCGTACTCCACACTCCCCTCTTCTCTGGTACCCCCAGAGCCGGCTCTACCCACTCTTCCAGATCCCGAGCGCTCCCCACCCGACTTGCTCCGGGATGCAGCCCCATACGCTCCCCGTACCTGAGAGGAGCAGCTCCACACTCATGAACGCTTTGAGCGTCGGGAACTAACGCGGAAGGTGCACGATATGGTACTCTTCGGCATCGCATCGCACCCGCAAGTTGAGAGCCTCGGGTAAGGCTGCAGAGCGGCCGCTAGACAATCGTCGACAAGGGTAGCTGCGGTTGGTTGACGACCAGTCGCGGGCGGGAGGAGCTTGGGATCTGTCGCATGACAGCATTGTGAAATATTAGGTCTGACGTGCATAGCATAGTGCGATTTTTGTGGTTGTACTATTATTCATTGATTCATATCTGGCGTAAACACAGCGTGTTTTTTTCCTGAGGAATTACTAACACTCAGTGGCTTTCATGTCCTTTGAAGCTCAGCTCTCAAAGCTTAGGCATAGCCTGGCTCTGTCCTGACTCCTAAGCGTTGCCATCAACCTTGGCAATGTAGACCAGAAGATCGAGGACACGGCGGGAGTAACCCCACTCGTTGTCGTACCAGGAGACGAGCTTGACGAAGTTCTTGTTAAGGGAGATACCAGCCTTAGCATCGAAGATGGAAGAGCGGTCGTCACCGTTGAGGTCAGAGGAGACGATCTCGTCCTCAGTGTAACCAAGGATACCCTTGAGCTTGCCCTCAGAAGCCTCCTTGACGGCCTCCTTGATCTCATCGTAGGTTGCACCCTTCTCGATGCGGACAGTCAAGTCAACAACAGAGACGTTGGAGGTAGGGACACGCATGGACATGCCGGTGAGCTTGCCGTTGAGGTCGGGAATGACCTTGCCGACAGCCTTGGCGGCACCGGTGCTGGAAGGAATGATGTTCTGAGCGGCGGTGCGGCCACCGCGCCAGTCCTTAGCGGAGGGGCCATCAACGACCTTCTGGGTGGCGGTGTAGGAGTGGACAGTGGTCATGAGACCCTCGATAATGGTGAACTTGTCGTGGATGACCTTGGCGAGAGGAGCCAAGCAGTTGGTTGTGCAAGAGGCGTTGGAGAGGACCTCGATGTCCTTGGTGTAGGTCTCGTTGTTGACACCCATGACGAACATGGGGGCATCGGCAGAAGGAGCAGAGATAACAACCTTCTTAGCGCCACCCTTCAAGTGGGCCTTGGCCTTCTCGGTGGTGGTGAAGACACCGGTGGACTCGACGACGTAGAAAGCGCCGGTCTCGCTCCAGGGGATGTTGGCGGGGTCCTTCTCGGTGTAGAAGCGGATGGTCTTGCCGTTGATGGACAGGTTGTTGCCCTCGACCTTGATGTCACCGTTGAAGCGGCCGTGTGTGCTGTCATACTTGAGCATGTATGCCTGGGTCGTTGTCAGCTTCTGATTACTCTGCTGTGCTTCGAAACAATTCATCGGTGCTGGGTCAGTGCTTCGAGGAAGGGAGAGCTTACAGCGTAGTGGGGCTCAATGAAGGGATCGTTGACGGCGACGATCTCAACATCGTTGTGCTCGATACTGTGAAGGTATCAGCTCACTGACTTCATTGTGAAGCTCTCAAATAGCTGCACTCACGCGTTGCGGAAGACAATGCGACCAATGCGGCCGAAACCGTTGATACCGACCTGTGTCGAGGACGTCAGTAGCTGCAGGCGGGCGGAGAGGGGTAGCAGTGGCTTACCTTGACAACCATGATGGATAGCTTGTTGTTCTTTGGAAAGTGTCAATTGGGAGGGAGTGATGGATTGGAAAGTCAAGAGGAGCTCACGCTTTAAAGGGTTCCAAAGTAGTCTGGAAGCTTGGAAGAAGAGATTTGTGGTGCGGCTGGGAATGTTGAATCGTGCTTGGTGGGGGATGAGGGGCTAAATAGCTTGAAAACGAACGTCAGAGGTCCAAAAAGGCCTGTCTGATAGCTGCGACGCGGGCCGGACCCAATGGGCTTCGTGGAGCCTTCCCACACAGCCGGCCGGCTGCGTTGAGCTTCATGCTGGGCTGCATAGGTAGCTGCAACCGTACCTCGGGCGCTGCAGTCATCGTGAGAATGCGCGGGAAGCAACGGGGGGCAAGGAGCATTCCGGATGCGTCGAATAAGCTTAAAGTGTGCCTGAGGCCCTCTCTGTACCTTGGAGCTGGTGCCCACCCAGAGCCTCATTGCGACTGACTTGCGGCCCACGATCTGAACCGCTATCCTTGCACATACAATGCTTCACTTGGCTTTTGCTACCAGCCACACAGTCCAAGCACGCCCAGCACCACAGATGCACCTCTCTAAACAGCTTACGAAAGAGGTATCCGCAACGTCTCGTAATACTCGCCACGGCGACATGGGGCGAGCTAGTTGAGAGAAGCATTCACTGTGCGTGACCGGCGATCCGTGGTGTTATCCACGGTCGTTTGATCATTCGATAGAATAACCTGCAGCGCTCAACAGCTATTAGGGCCGCGGGACCGGTCAGCGCGGGGAGGCGAGCTTCTGGTGCAAACACCGAGATTCTAACCGCCACGCACAGTCGTAGACGTCTCATTGCAATTGACTGAGATGTGAGGCGCATCGCATCCGCGGCCGAGACTTGAACCCCCGAGTAGATGAGGGGTCACCATAGAAGCAGAGAATTCACCACCTGACAAAGACGTGCGACAATGATGTGCGACAACGGCGCCAGAAACCCTCAAGGTACCTGCATACAGTAAGAGGGGCAAATTTGGACGCGTCTGCGCGTGAGGCAGTGATCGATGTTCCCTGTTCCGTAGGGCTGACAAGCACGCTCGCTTTGGCCAAGCTCACCAGTCTCCACAACGAAACGCCCGTGAGCAGCAGAGTTGCAAGAAGGTTCTGAGCTGTAGCCCTTGCGGACTCGATGTGGTATCTGGTCACAGCCTCACATGATCAGCACTATGAGTAGCAAGATTGGATGTGTTTTGTACAGATCGAATGATCACATGATCTTCAAGAGGTGTTCTTGCAGGTGGGCTTCATTATCAGCACACCTCGAACCAGAGCTATACAATCATGTGCTGCTGCCGATGTCCATTCTCGTCAACGGTTTATGCATTCTCCACATAACTATTCGGACATGAAAAGTGGCTGCCGCTCAACCATCTGCAACCGACTGACTGGAATATGAGCGAGTTTGCGATGTTTAACGTGATTAGCGAGGTGTTACAGACGCATCGCCCATATACAAGTAGGACGTGAGTACCGCAAAGACCATCTCGGTGTTTTCGACCGTAAGTGCTTCAAAAATGGCGAGAGACTTTTGACATACTTTCCGCGACCCTTGGTGGAAGCCACATGTGATCGTTGAGCCCCTCCACGAACGCGTTCGACTGTCTTCGAACAACAACATAAATGTCCCATTCTCTGCCGACAAGTTCGAAGCTTTCGCTCTGCCATTGACCTTCTCCAAACCTCTCAACACCCGCTATGCTAACATGCAGCATGATGACGAGACGGCTGGGCGCTCTTCTACGCGGTGCAGAACAAACCTGCAGAGAGTGATACAGGCTACACTAAGCTCTCAACTCAACCCTGACTTGAAGACATAGTCCATTTGAGCATATCTAACATGGTTCTGTTTCGTGAGGACGAGCTCCAACAGCGAATTACAGGCTGCTGACAGTTGTGGTGTTCCTGCATGGTCCGTGTCACTCAGTCATTCGACTTCTTTCTTGCCAAGCCGCCCACTGCAAGAGCTCGACCGTCTCCTTGCACCATCACCACCGTCATCAACACCACCCATTGGCAGCTCCAGGTCCCTCAAAGGGAAGCTCTCTCCGGTCCTTTCGCAATTTTCGACACTCTCCACTCCACCGCCGCTATGATGCGCACCTCGATCGTCCGGGCGACGCGCGCCGCTGCCGTCCCTAGGACCGCACCCGTCACCAGCCAGCTCCAGCAGTTCCGCCAGGCCCATGCCATCTCCAACCCAACACTTGCGAACATCGAGAAGAGGTGGGAAGAGTATGCTTTTCCTCCGGACTTCACGACATGAGCAACCATTGCTGACACGCCGCAGTCTTCCTCCGCAGGAGCAGGCCGATCTCTGGATGTCGCTGAGGGACAGGATGCGCGACGACTGGAAATCGCTCACAGCAGCGGAAAAGAAGGCCGGTGCGTAGATATTTCTTTGAAGTTTGGAGTTTCTTGTGGAAAAGCACACAATGCCCCCGGGCCTGATAAGGGTACTGCCGGATTGGCCCGTGGCATTTGTGTGCACACAGCACGTTCCGATACTACGCAACGAACGTACCTATTGAGGATATTTGCTAATCACAGGTGCATCGAGTAGCTTATTTCATCGCTTTCGGTCCCCACGGCCCCCGCCGTCCCCCGCCTCCGGATGAGGGCCGTAAGGTTTTCTACCTCTCCGCCGCTGTGATTGCCGGATCTTTTGCTGTATTCGCTTTCACTCGCATGTTCGCCAGCCCTATCAGACCTCGCACCATGACCAAGGAGTGGCAGGAGGCTTCTGAGGAGTATTTGAAGGTGGGTAGCTCGATAGCCTCGATTGTGTTCGGTAGCGATAAGCATACTGACATGTGTTTTAGGCCCAGGGTTCCGAGCCTATCACCGGCTACAAGGGCATGCTGGTCCAGTCGGTCTCCGAGAAGGACCTCCCTCCTGGCTCGAAGCTCAACGACGAGTAAAGGAACGGATAGACTTTCACATCAAACGCACAATACCAATGCCAATACCAATACAACATTTCCTTGGGTCAACTTTCCGTTTGGTACTGTCAATGTTAGGAATACAACGAGAACGAAAGGGTTACGAGCCTCTGCTGGATTGGCCGCTGTCATATTAGTCCCGCCGTGTACAGAAATCTTAGAGGCATTTGCGATTATTGCTCGACCATCTCCACTACGATCTTGTGTATAAAGCACAGTGTACGCGTACAGAGCTCTCAAATCCATGCGCTCTTCTCTTCGAAAACTGAGTTACGTTCGTGCGGCCCATTAAACAGATAACGAATCGCGTCATCTGGATTGGGCAAAGTCATAGTGAGTCAGCAGGTCAGACCACAATTTGCTAACATATCATGTCAGGCCATATCAACTCTCGAAGGATCTGTTGTTTGCGAACTAAATCAGAGGAATATGGATTATGGCGCTGGCCAACTCAAAGCGTTCTTTCCATTCCATGGCACGGTGGGATAGCCTGGCCAAATCACTCAACCACAAGCGAAAAAGGGTTCAAACTCGAAACTTTGCAATCTCAAAACTGTATAAACGTGGCGACGATGTTTAACACTAATAGTGGCATCCCCACGCTGTGCTACAGGAAGGTCAAACAGACCGGAAGCATGCCTTTTTTTACGTCTTCGATGTTTAGCAACACTGCTAATTTATGCGCTGCTCTGTGATCTTTACTGTTGCCGTCCTTCAAGACAGACCCGCGAGTGCATACCTGAGTCTTGTCATGTGTCATGTTTGAGCTTACGAGCGCACACAGGATGACCGCGGAGGCATCCGCGGCCGAACGTCATCACTGTCGCCACCAACTATTAATGGGTTCAATGAATTCAGATATGCTGCACCGCGGCCGAGATGTTCGTGCTGGGGATGGTGTCGTACGCGGCGAGAGAATCAGCATTAGCTCATGATGTGCAATCAAGGCTGGTTCCTGTCGATGAGAGACTGGTGGAGATGCTATCGTAAAGTCGACACCATATTTCCTGGACTAAACAATAGAGAGCGCTCACCTCTTCTTAACGCCTGATCACCGACTTTTGACCAGGGGAGACTTCGAGAGAGGTGACTCAGGATGAGATGTCGGCCATAAGAACAGGGGTACAGTTCTGTGAGGTGCTCACAAGTGCCTTCTATAGCTGAAGAGATCACAAGCCAGATGCAAGTCACACGATGCATAGAGGTGAACGTAATCATAGCCTCCTAAACAAATCTAGAGGTGCTAGTGTGGCTGTATGCCTGAACCTGTCTCATACAGCCAAAGCAGTCCACACTTGTCCGAGTGGGTAGCTCATGAACGCTCGTACTATCTATAGGGTAGTCCCGCCAGCAACACATTCTGAAGAGTGTGTTTCGGGGTATGTGGTCGTGTCTAGGCGGCAGACCGGCGTCGAATAACGAAAGCAAAGGGAGTAAAACAGTCTCACACTGTGAGGATGACCGCGGTCATTCAAGTAAAACCTCTTCTGAAAGTCACTCGACATTAGAACTGCAGACTATGTCTGCTGGAGGCTTAGCGTTTCAGGGACAAGCTTCGAGTGACTATATTGTTGCTTCTGTAGCTTCAAGACAAATGTTCTTATCGTTTGTATCGCGCATGTGGATATTTGACAAGTCTAGAACCTTGAGAAGCATTTCGTACTGCACGCAAGATGATGCTGATGTATCATCAGTGGTCTTATCGAAGTGATACAATGTACCAATGGAGGTGGCTATACTTCTTCTTGCTTTCGAATGCAGGGAGCAAAGCGGGGATTCCAGAACTGCCTATGACCGGTGCTCAAGTGAGGTTTATGGAACAGTAATCGTCCTTGAAGACTGCAAAGGTTCCGCAATGACTTCCAGGCTGGCGCAATCAGAGCATTTGTCCGCATGGCTTCAACATACCACAACCGGGATGTTGTCTGATTTGTTCTCGATATTTTTACAATGGTGTATGTTACAAAATGTACACTCCTTCTAGACCCACTCCTTCGGATTCTTGAGCACATCTAACAATCGCTCTTCCCTGCTGCCCTTCTCAGGGGCATGCATATACTCCCATCTCGATGTGAGCGGCAGGCTCATCAAGATACTCTCTACCCTCGCACCAGGTGTGTTCAGCCCAAATGCTGTACCACGGTCGTGCACCAAATTAAACTCAACATATCGCCCCCTCCTGATCTGCTGCCAGTGCTTTTGAGCTTCTGTGAATGGCATATCCTTCCTCTTGTTGATGATGGGCAAGTACGATGGCAAGAAAGCAGATAAGCAGTCCTGAACGAAGCTGAAGAGCTGCTCCTGGTCCTTCTCTGTCTCGTCGAGGTCATCGAAGAAGATGCCACCTACACCACGTGTCTCGCCGCGGTGCTTGTTATTGAAGTATTCGTCGCACCACTTCTTGAAACGCGGATAGTATGCCTTGTCGTGCTTGTCGCACGCCTGCTTGATCTCGCTGTGGAACTGTATCGCGTCCTCGTCGTAGAGGTAAGAGGGCGTGAGATCGCAGCCTCCACCGTACCACCAAGCGTTGGTGTTGCCGAGCTCGTCGGCGGTCTCGAAGTAGCGGTAGTTCAAGTGAACGGTCGGAGCGTTGGGGTTGTGAGGGTGTAAAACCATCGACAGGCCTGCGGCGAAGAACTCGAGTGAGTCGACGTCAGGATCGAGCGCCTTGTGGTTCACGCGCATCTTCTGGATAGCAGCGCGAGGAAGTCGACCGTAGACTACTGAGGTGTTCACGCCGCCCTTCTCGAAAACATTGCCGTCCTGTAGCACGCACGTAATTCCACCGCCACCTTCCGGCCGCTGCCACGAGTCGATCTTGAACTTTGTCCCATCGACCTTTTCCAGTTCAGAGACAATCTGCTTCTGGTGTTGCTTTATGAACTGTTCCATTCGCAGGCGCATGGGCGACTGTGGAGATACTCCGTTCTCGCGCTTGAGGATGGCATCTTTTTGTGCGATCGAGGGCGTTTCGGTCTTGAGCGAGTCGGACTCCGTCCACTGTACGCCGTTAGTTATGGCTCGATAATTGTGTATCCTTGGCGATCACCATAGAGTAGACAATAGCGCCCAGAAAGGGCAGCATCAGCAGTCGAACCCTGTTCGGCCACTTGCTCGGTGGAGGATTTCGCCATTCTTCCAACGGGTCGGGCTTGATCTTGTAGTTGCGGGGAAACTCGCCCATGCATCTCCGTTGTGTTTGTGTCTGTCTGCTTCTCAAGCACTTTGCGCGCATTGCCTGGTGGGGCCCATAGCTGACGGGAAGCTCGAGAGCTCTGGCTGCGCGAAGAGAAGATCGAGGAAGCATTGCGGTAGAGTGCTTCCTCGGTAGGAGTTACAAGGCTATAATACAACTATAAAAGAGATGAGGGAGTTTGGAGATCGGAGTTGGTTTATATTTGGTGTGTTGTAAGAGGACTTTCGTCTGGGAGAAAGTTTGGGCATCACACCATGATGCTTCCACCATGCAGGGACAGGCTATACCGAGGCGCGCCGATTCAGTCTAGTTACTAAGCCGTTTCTCACTATGCTTCATTATTACTCTATCACATAACCCGGGACAGGGCATGCGCAACAGTTTTACTTTGGACAAGACTACAGACCTCGCTCGTCAGTAGTCCGTAGTCGGGGGGGTCATAGACATGTGACGTCGACAACGCAATACGCTCTTCTCCGGGATTCTCACAACTCAAGCACTCAGATGGCCTACGCAACCAAAGAACAACAAGTTGTGTTCGCGAAACTGGTAATTCGCGATAAGCTGTTGGCTCAGGGGTCCAGATTCTCTGGACGATATCGCTCGTGCTGTGCATCATAGAAGGCAGATTTATGTTCTCCAACACGATGCTTTAGATAACAGGCTCAAGCACCTGAGTTCCTTCGTAAGTGCGCAGGTGCTCTCTAAGACCTCCGTGAGTACCTGAGCGCAAGTGACTCAACGATCAGGCTGGGTCATGGGGAGCTGCGCGAGTGACTGTGAGGCGTGAGGTGGAGGCGGTCAGCACGCCATCCATGGAGTCACTTTCTTGAGCGTCACGACCAAGGTGGTACTTTGCATGACGAGCGGTCGTTCTGAAGGGCGCTTGAAGGGTCTCGTTACAAACTGCACTCCGCCTGAATGTGAAGTGGCTAGGTCCATGTCCGACCCTTGGAACGTGACCATTGTCGGGTCGTCGATTGACTATGTAAGCATTAGGTGCCCGTGATACGTAGTAGCGCCCCGCTCTCCCCAGGGCTCTGTTGCCTGCCGCGCCTGCTTCACCGCTGCACTCCTCTTATAACCTCAGCCACGCCACACAACTTGCACAACTTCCTGCAATCATCCGCTAGCAACCCTACTGTCAACACCACCCACCAGCAAGCTTATCGCCGCCAATATGCGCTCCAAGTTCAAGGACGAGCACCCATTCGAGAAGCGCAAGGCCGAGGCCGAGCGCATTCGTCAGAAGTACAACGACCGCATTCCTGTATGCCTGCCTTCAGCCTTGTTCGAACAGAAGAGCGCAGCTAACGGCAATAGGTCATTTGCGAGAAGGTCGAGAAGTCAGACATCGCGACCATCGACAAGAAGAAGTACCTGGTCCCTGCCGACCTCACCGTCGGTCAGTTCGTCTACGTGATCCGCAAGCGCATCAAGCTTTCGCCCGAGAAGGCCATCTTCATTTTCGTCGATGAGGTTCTGCCGCCTACAGCCGCTCTCATGAGTTCGATATACGAGGAGCACAAGGACGAAGACGGTTTCCTCTACATCACGTACGTTATTTGCTCCTTTCGCGATCGCTATATGCATGTGCTAACAAGGCTGCAGCTACTCGGGCGAGAACACGTTCGGTGAGGCGATCTAAGGAGCTCGGTCTCTTCTTGTCTCTTCGATATCATACGGCACGGTGTACTCACGGGCGTTACGGATTCACGGACTTTCACATTATCTGCTATAACTTGATGCGGGGTTGGACAAGTGGTCGACATCAGGGAGAGCGAAGGGCAAACCGGCTGCTTCCGCGGTTTCGAGAGGCAACTGCAACTGACTACCACCTATGCAAATAAGCTGCTTTCGATCAGCAGTGCGAACTCGACTATCTCAGTTTAGTGTGGAATCGCAGTTGCGTGATCAGGTCGGGCTGGTTGGTAATTTAGTCTCTCCTCTGCGCTGCTTACCTGAAGTTTGATCATTATCGTGCAGTTTGAATACACTAGCTGTTCTCCAACAACATCACTTTGTACTTTGTGACTTCTACAGCCATGCATGGAGATCTCCAGTTGTGTACCGCCCACTGATGGTCCATCGTGACTTGCGGCTCTGAGACGATGACGACATTTCCCACGCTGTCCGCCTGACCAGAAACCTTACAGCTACTGCAGGTGCACAGGGTGCCTGACGACTTGCCAGAAGCTCATACAGAACGCTTGAGACAGTCAGTAGCTTATCAGATTGGCGAATAGCTTGTATCAGCACCACATGCGATCGTGGGGTAAGCTCGTTGTCGCGCCTTCCGGACGCGTCGCACAGGCCGCGGCCCAAAGCGGGCCGCCGATCGCTGGAGCTTTAAGTTTATCGATACTGAACACCATCTCGTGATCCTGCGATGCACACTGGCTCTCTACAACCACTTCATGTCCAGATATTCGCACGCCGGATAAATTGCTGCAGCCTTCTATAGTCAACGCTATATCGACGTGTAAGAGACACAGCAATCATGTATATCGTATCGAAGTAGGTTCCTACTTAGATCCAACTGCATACTATGCTAAAGCATGTTCTCAGAGCCCTCGATCCCCTGTTCGCCATATCAATTGGTCTCGCCGCCGCAGCCACTCGTATCAACCGCGAAGAGAAAGAGAAGGGCCGCTCAACGCAACAGACAATAGATGTCTTCAAGAGGAGGTGGGCGCTTGCATGGCAGAGCGAGCCGTCGGCAGCGACAAAACAATGAACTGTGTGAAGACCGCGGTCAAAGGTCCCTTGAAGCAATGACCCAGCTCGAGACGCGGCGCCCATTTCGTCTGGTGTGGGGCAAAATGCCTTGGGCGCATACGATCAAGCAACAGCTGTAGTAGCTGCCTCCAAGGTTTCTAGGTGGCTTGTATCAGCCGTGGACCGAGGAACTTGTCGATGTGACGAGCAGAGCACGGTGGAACGGGCGATAATCGAGCACAACAAATGATACCCTTTCCTTGGCTCCAGGGATACCATTTACACCCATTGAGTTACTTTCTACGATCACAATATGTTCAAGATCTCTGTCCTGGTGAGATTAGAGCTCCGAGATACTGACAAGAACTTGGCATAGCGGCAAAGCCGCTTTTCGGGTGTTTACACGCCAGAAGATCCTTCAGGTGCAATAGTTGCTCTTCCGTACATTGCCTTGGAACAGAACGGGCTCTCTCCAGGCGGGTCTTCGACGGGATCGGTCAAGGTCTTTGATGTTTTTATGCAGTTTTTCCCAACTGCAGACGGCTCTCAAGAATGTAGCACTGGCCACGAAGCAACACAGCCAGCTTGATAGCGCTGTCGAAAGACTCAACTAAGAACTACGGCGATACGTACGACCCTGGGCTTCAAGGCAAAGGTCATGTCTGCAAGCACTTAGTGCTTTACAGCAGCCGCAATCCGAATTCTCTCAAGAGGAGTCTAAGACTGAAAGGAACCAAGGGACATTCCCAGCGCCACAATCTCCGAGCATATCAAAAGCGCAAGGTAATGGCGTGCGGAGATGGTTGAGGTACAAAGTCTTTGTTCTCAGTCCTATATTCGTGAGATAACAACCCAACATGTTTAAACTTAGGAGCTAACCTTTGGACAAAGCACATCTATCGTTTACTTTTGTTTGACAAACGAGTCAATGAAAGTTCCACTGGTGGCTGCCGGCAAACAACGAGTTGTGTGGAAAATCGTTGTGGCTCTTGTACTGTTATGCCATTGTCCAACTTCAGCATGTATTTCTTAAAAAGACCTTCTAGATTCGAAAGACCTTCTAGATTCGATACATCACTTTCACATACGTATTTTGTTTCCTTTAGACTTTAACGACAAGCAATAGCTATAGTACTGCATCATGGTACGCACACGTGAGACCGGCGACTTTGCGCCAGAGAAAACAGTCCTGCAACTGCAACGAGACCATGTCGTAAGTTAACAAGTTCATGTATCATCATGGAGTCCGGCTAATGACACAACAGCTTGGACAAATGAAAACGGATTGGCTTGACATGAGCGGCAGACCGCATCTTCGAAGTCGAAGACTAGAAAATGTCGCCCCTGGCAACCTCTGTTACCAGAACTCTGCTCTGCAAGCTCTCATGCATCAACCGCTGTTCCTCCGTTGGATTAACGAACACGATACTATCCAATGTTCAGGATCTGCTGACTGTCTGAATTGCTCCGTCAAGCGTTTGATAAAGGCGTATTGGGGCCCTGACACTGACAACGTTGCGAGGACTGCAGTCCGCCAGGCCGCGCTTGGCATTGGACGTCTGTCGTACGATTCGGGGTCTTTTCAAGCAGGACATCAAGATGACTCTTATCTTTTCTACAGCTGGATTACTCAGACGCTGGGAGATGTTACTGGGTAAGAGATGCGTCCTAAAGTTACGAAAGCCCAGGCTAACTGATCGACAGCAACCCTCACTGGAGGCAGCAACACGACAGTCTCTACACACTAAGTCTGCAACCTCACGATCGCTGCAATACGTGTGGAACGGAACGTGACCCGCCAGTCAGTGAAGAGCCTTCTCTCAATGTAGCGGTTCATACACGTAACACGACCATCGTTGAAGCCATCCGCGACGCCTTTTGCGAGCAGATACAAAGTACCTGCGAGCCTTGCTCAAGCAACCAAACGAAGACTCGACGCTCAGATGTTGTTGCAGCACCCAAGATCTTGCGTATACAGCTGCAGATATCAACTCCCGGCGGAAAGATTTTCCACGCTCTTACTTACCCAGATGTGCTGGACTTGACAGCTTTCCAGCAGATCACCAAATTGCCGCTTAGGTATGAGTTGAGCAGTGTAATAGCGCACTCAGGAGATTTCGTCGAGGAGGAGTCGGGCAAAAAGGTATCTGAGGAAGAGGCGTTTGCCGAAGAAATTTCCAGCGAAAAGGGTTCCGACGTGGAGCAATTTGGAGGAGAAGAAGACTCTAACGAAGAAGGACTGGATGAAGAGGGTTCGGATGAAGAGGGTTCTGATGAAGAGGGTTCTGATGAAGAGGATCTTGACGAGGGGGATTTCCATGAAGAGGAGTCCAGTGCAGAGGAGTCCAACGAAGAAAAGCCGGATGATCCCACCGAAGGCTCTTCCAACGAAGACCCCACCAGCCTCCTCGGAGGCGTCTCCAGAAGAGGAGGGTCGGGCTCAACCATGGCAGGCCACTATATAGCCAGCGTGCGCGAACCCGACGGGACATTTAGCACCGCCAACGACTCTTTCGTGCAGCATCCCATCACGCACGACAGGTTCTTGGCTAATCCGCAGCAGTCAAGTGGTGCTGAGTTCCAGGTCTACGTCTTGACGTACATCCGGGATGATAGCGAGAGGGACGTGTCAAAAGGGACAAGGTGGGTCAAGGAGCTGATGGGGCTGATGGCTAGTGTGGGCGGAGAGACGGGTGATGCTGAAGGCGTAGTGAGGACGAGGCGGACCCGAGCAGGGATGGGGCGTAAGAGGGGAAGGGGATCGGATGGCGAGACTGCAGGTGAACAGCGAGGTGGTGCAATAAAGCGTCCGAGAAAGGATTGAGCATAATGTTGTATTTTCTAAGTTCCTTTTGTCTACTTTGTAATTCATTGCTGGATAGTACGTTGATGTTTGTAACAGTGTTTGGAATGAGCCAAAAACATTGTATTCTTCAACGCACTCAACGGCCCACACAAATCAGCCGAACCTGCGTTGACAACCTCCCGTGAATTCGAAGACGAGAGCCTGTTTGCAGCACTGTCACTGATTCGCAAGCTCGTCTTCTGAGCTCGGATTGGAAGAACAGGATTCACCAAATGATTAGGCAGACAGTTTGAAGAACTAGGAAAGGTTTCTTTGCATGCAAGATAGATTACAGAAGCCACGATGCTCCAAGCACCCGCTCATAATCCCACATTTGAGGTATATGTTTTGTACAAGTGAGACTACCAGCGACTGCCCTCGACAGAGTGGCTGACTCTCATGTCTCGCCCACCACACCGCTCGCTTATGACTTCTCGAGCTCAGCAAGAATCTTCTCACCCTTGGCGCGCGCAGACTCGAGGTTACCAACCATGTAGAAGGCACCCTCGGGCAGGTCGTCACCCTCACCGTTCAAGATACCCTTGAACGAGCGGATGGTGTCCTTGAGGTCGACAAGAGCACCCTCGATACCAGTGAAGACCTGGGCGACAGCGAAGGGCTGCGACAGGAAACGCTGGATCTTACGGGCACGCTCGACGGTAAGCTTGTCGGCTTCCGACAACTCGTCCATACCAAGAATGGCAATGATATCCTGGAGCGACTTGTACTCCTGGAGGATCTGCTGGACCTTGGTGGCGGTGTCGTAGTGCTCGTCACCGATGATACGGGGATCGAGGATACGGGACTTGGAGTCGAGAGGGTCGACGGCGGGGTAGATACCCAACTCGGAGATACCACGGGACAAGACAGTGGTGGCGTCCAAATGGGCGAAGGTGGTGGCAGGGGCAGGGTCAGTCAAATCGTCAGCAGGGACGTAGACGGCTTGGACGGAGGTAATGGAACCCTTGGAGGTGGTGGTAATACGCTCCTGCATGAGACCCATGTCGACGGCGAGGGTGGGCTGGTAACCGACGGCAGAGGGAATACGACCGAGAAGAGCGGACACCTCGGAACCGGCCTGGGTGAAACGGAAAATGTTGTCAATGAAGAGGAGCACATCCTGACCTAAAAAAATATGTCAGTCACTGGAAACAGCAGGAGCGGCAATTTTCAATCACCTTCCTCGTCGCGGAAGTACTCAGCGACAGTCCTATGGAGGTAGTCAGTACGTTGCGGGCCTCATCGTGAGTCGTGGTGGTGGTGGTTGGCACTTACAAACCGGTAAGAGCGACACGGGCACGGGCACCCGGGGGCTCGTTCATCTGACCGAAGACAAGAGCGACCTTGGACTCGCCATCGAGCTGAATAACGGAAGTCTCCTGCATCTCGTGGTACAGATCGTTACCCTCACGGGTACGCTCACCGACACCGGTGAAGACGGAGAAACCACCGTGGGCCTTAGCAATGTTGTTCTGCCTAGTTGTTAGCTTATGTCGCCGCCGCGAGTATCGAAATCCTTACAATCAGCTCCTGAATGAACACAGTCTTTCCGACACCGGCACCTCCGAAGAGACCGATCTTACCACCACGAGCGTAGGGGGCGAGGAGATCGACGACCTTGATACCGGTAATCAGGACCTCAGCAGAGGTGGACTGCTCAGTGAACTCCGGGGGGTCGGCGTGGATGGGGTTGTACTTGGTGGCCTTGATGGGACCACGCTCGTCAATGGGGTCACCAGTGACGTTCATGATGCGACCAAGAGTGCCGTGACCGACGGGGATCTTGATGGGAGCGCCAGTGTCGGTGGCCTTGGAACCACGGACGAGACCCTCGGTACCTGCGGAAATCCATCAGAATCATCTCAATAGCCAGTTCCAGTGGCGAAGACTTACCGTCCATGGCAATGCAACGGACGATGTTCTCTCCCAAATGTTGCTGCGACCCATCAGCTTGTTGTTCCACATGTGCCGCTGCTTGGCATTCTTACCGCAACCTCGAGGACGAGCTTGTTGCCGCCATTGTCGGTGGTCAAGGCGTTGAGAATGGCAGGGAGCTGCTCGGTGTCGAACTTGACCTGCGATGGAGGTCAGCGACGGTTTCGTTGATGCGATCCCACTCAATGGCTCGGCGATCGCAAAGTTTTCGGGGCAAGCTTGCATCGACGACGGCACCTCCAAGATGTTAGCAATTGTTCTTGTAGTCATCAATGGTCCAACATACCAATGACCTGGTGGATCTTTCCATCACGGGCGGCATCGGTGGAGGCGAAGCGGACGGCGTGCTTGGAGATGGGAGCGAAGGCGCGCGCAGCCTGGGTAGGCTTGACGGAGCGGAAGGACCGCTGGAACTGGCTGCATTTCATCGGATCAGCGGGCGTGCCATCATCAATTGGCTTCAGCGGCGTCGAGACTCACCTCCTCAACATTGTGTGAGATGTATGAGACGGTTGTGGTGGGTGGAGGAGACGGGTGGCTTCTTGAGAGAAGAACTTGATGAAGCTCAGAGGCAGGAGGACGAAGCGCGCTAGCACCCACGCTTACCGCTTTCGGGCTGTACACCAGCACAATCCACCCCGAGCTCTCCACAGCTTTGCCCTCACTGCGGGTGACGTTGATAGTACCCCAGACTTCGTGCCAGCCTTCATCGTGCCTTCCTCCAGCTTCTGGGAAGCTGCAGTGCTCGAGGAAAGCACCACCGGCCTACATCACGTGGAAAACTCATCTTTCCGACCCGCTCCGAACTTGCCAGAGCTCCATTTCTCCTCACTACCGGTGACAAAGCTTGCGAAAGTCGACTGTCTTTCTGCCATTGTAGGTTTAAGATAGGCTTTGGTGTTGCGTGATCTAGCGTTTGGCCTTGATCGAGTATGATGCAGCTCAACGCAGCAGGACTAATAGTCTGGAGAAATATTGATCTCACACAATTGACAAGATCACAGGCCGAGAGGGATTAATAGTTGTATCTAAGTCCTGGCTATGTCCTGATTGAAAGGAAAACATCTCCATATTCGCACATTCTGACTGCCTCCAGTCGACGTCCTGGATCATGTCACAAAACCACAAAGAGACGTCCGCGAAATGCTACAAAGGGACAACAGGAAAGCTCTGTGGAGGGCTTCAGCGCTGAGTAGCAACTTCTCCCATGTACACTACCTCAGTCTCCCTTGACACGTAATCATTCGCAACGTTTACTACAAGATATGCGAAAGGGTCGGGTTAGGTATTCGCTCGTTCCTCGTGGAGAATGAGGTATGCTTGCGACTCCAACTCATCCTTCTGTACGCGCTACAATCACTGCACACCCAATTGAAAACCCAACTTAGATAGCCTTACTTACATGGAGTATCATACATATGCGTTCTGATTTTGGGCGAATGGAGATGTTTCATTCAGTGTGGGTACTGAGCGATAGCGTTCGTAAGATTATACTGTTCGTAATCTCGCAGCAAATGCTCCAAAAATCGAGTTTCTCTATCCAGGAAAAAGGCACGATAGAGGAACATGACCGTAGGGCCAAAAGTGGTAGGGCGTACCAATCCCAGTCCGGTCGAACAAACGTGACGAGGTCTGGTGGCGCGCTAGAACAGCGAGATACAATGGAAGGATGAAGTGGACGTCTGCTTCATCACTATAGAGGACTGCCTTTGAGATATGTCAGTCGCGAAAATCGATTGAGTAATAAGAGACTTTCATTGATTTGGCCAACGAGGAGTCCTCTTTAACCAACAACGGCGGTGACAGGGAAGTCAGGTGAGTAGACAGCATAGACATGGAACCAGCAATAGCTCCTTTTGACAATTGATTTGATAAAAACGAATGGCTTCAATCTCTACATTATATAGTATGAGTATGGTTTCCTTGATGGTATCCTTACATTGCGCTTGAGTGCAAACAACGCTATTGAATGATCACTGACTCTAATCCTTGCATCCTCGTCCACCCCTCGCCATCTACAACGTACTCTCCAGCGCGAGCACCTGTGATAGGGTTAGTTGGCGTTAACGCAATGACGGATGATAACGACTTACAATAGCTGTCCTCGTTGGTATGTACACCTGCAGGAAATTCTTCCTGTCGTTCCACGCAAAGGGGGTTGTGAAGAACCTTGTGTCCTCGGCGACGTTGCCATGGCCACCAAAGGCCTTGCTGTCGGAGCTGAGCACGATCCTGTAGGTGCCCTCCTGCTCGACACCGACGCGGTAGTCGGTGAAGCTGTTGGAGGGGTGGAAGTTGAAGATCCACAGCAAGCCGGCGCGTTCGAAGACGATGACCTTGTCACCCTCGTGCTTCAGGCTGACGTACGCCTGAGGGGCGTGCAGCCATCCATACTTCTCCTCAGTCCACTGCATCTTGCTATCGAACTCGTTCAGAAACCTGTAGCGGAGCAGGTCGTCGTCGACAAGGTTGAACTGCCTACGTGCGTAGTCAAAGCTGTTGCCGTTGCCTTCGCGAGGAAAGTCCAGCCATTCAGGGTGGCCGAACTCGTTACCCTCGAAGTTTAAGTAGCCTTCGCCGCCCAAGCCATGCGTGATCAGTCTGATCATCTTATGGAGGGAGAGACCTCGGTCGATGACAGGAGTCAGCTCTGACAAGTTAGACATGTTGGTGTACATCTCGGCATCGCACAGCCAGAAGAGAAGCGTCTTGTCTCCAACGAGCCTACAACAGTCAGTAAACATTGACATCATAAGGTCAAGTAACGTACGCTTGATCGTGGGACTCAGCATAAGCGATTGTCTTCTCACCGTGCCGCCTGTTTGTTAGTGTGAAGACGAGGCTGCCCATGTCCCAGTCAATGTCCTGCTTCTCTTTCAGCCACTTGATGTACAGATCCGGCACCGCCATCGCCAGTCTGTAGTCGAATCCTATTCCGCCCAGAGACAGCGACACGCAAAGACCAGGCATACCAGATACATCCTCGGCAATGGTGATGCAACTGGGGTACAGCTGATGCAGCAGCTCGTTGGCAACCATGAGGTACACAACGCCCTCCTCCTCAACACCAGGGCCAAAGTACTCATGATACCCACCAGAGAAACCTGTGCCGATACCGTGGTGGGTGTAGATCATGCTTGTAACACCGTCGAAACGGAAGCCGTCGAACTGGTACTCCTCCATCCAGAATCTCAGGTTGCTGAGCAGGAAGCGGAGGACCTCGTGGTGACCGTAGTTGAATAGTCTGCTGTCCCACAGTTCGTGTCGTCCTTTGGCGCCCTCATGAAAGTACTGGTGATCGCTGCCATCGAACATGTTCAGACCATCCAGTACGTTCTTGGAGGCGTGGCTATGGACGACATCCAGAAGAACGGTAATGCCCATGCCGTGCGCAGTGTCAATGAGCTCTTTCAGATCATCTGGGAAGCCGTAGCGACTGCTTGCAGCGAAGAAGCTGTTGATCTGGTAGCCGAAGCTGGCGTAGTATGCGTGCTCCATGACAGCCATCAGCTGGATGGTATTGTAGCCCAGATGCTTGATCCTTGGGAGGATGTTCTGTGTAAACTCCTTGTATGTAGCGACCTTGCGCTCAGGCGACGAGATACCAACGTGGGCCTCGTAGATGCGAGCACTCTCAGGCTTCTTGGGTCGCTTGTTCTTGAACTGGTACTTGTGGGGAGGGTTCCAGAAGCGCGCATCGTAGACGGGGGAGACGTTGAGGTCCTGGGTTACTCGGGTGATCCACGCGGGGATACGCTCCTGGCGGGCGTGGTCATTGGGCACTACCAGAGAGATCTTGTCCAAATGTCAGCTTGTATCTATGTTTTGTTGGTTGCCAGCAAACACACCTTGACCTTCGAGTCGTGGGGGATCGAGGGCTGGCCGTTGTTGCCGGGGACCGTGACTTCGAATACACCGTACTCATTCTTCGTCATGGGCGTGGCATCGCGGTTCCAGTCGTTGAAGTCGCCAATGAGGTATGCTCGCAGGGCGTTTGGTGCCCACTCGCGGTATACGACGTCGCCGTTGGACTGGACCTGGAAGCCAAAGCGTTCGTAGCCCTGGGTTCAAGTCAGCTGATGCTGCTTGGGACGATTGGATTGTGCTTACCCTGGAGAACTTCTCCAGACCGCCCTCTGTGTCGTTGATCGTCTTGATCCACTGCTGGGCTTTGGCGTAGCGGCTCTTCAGCGCGCCCACGAAGGGCTCCAGATACGGATCGAGCTGGACGATGCCTGCGCGGGAGCTGGTCAGTTAATTGCAGCATGCGTGGGGCGGTGTGCGTACCAGTGCCGTCGTTGGCGCCCTTTGCGGGGGCGTCGTTGACCGAGTTGGCTGAAGCGTTGACGAGCTCCATGGTGGTGGACGACGAGAACGTGCAGCGGCGGGGGTGTGCTATGGAGCTGTCGAGCAGCAGTGGTTGCGATTGCAGGGCGAGGGAGGCAGGCGCACGGTTTTCTACAGCACACAATGCACGAGCTCGCAATCAGACAGACGGCAAGCAAGTGGACATTTGCGGGGTCCTCGCCCAAGTGTTTGGCTGAGCGCTCAACGAGGACTTCGCAGCCAGCGATCAACGTCATTGCCCTGCGACTCTTCCGGACTGGGCTGGCCGTAGCGCAACTCAACAGGCGCAGGGCAGGGGCCGGCAGGATTCACGCTGCAATTCGTCGGGGGCGCATTTTCGCGGAGGCTGCTGCAAGCGCACCGCGCTGGCTGGCTGGCTGGCTGGCTGGCTGGCTGTCTGCTGCGCGAGGCTGCCCCAGCTGCCTTCAGGTATGCGCGGTGCTAGCTGGTCGCGGTCCGAGTTGTCTGGGGACGGACGGCGCCCCAGCCCTGGCCCCGCGTTCGGCCCAATGCGGAGAGCTGTAGCTGCTCCCACCACCAACGCCCGCCTGGGCACTATCGCACGCTCGTGCTGGTTGAGCCTCTGTGCTCGTGATGTGACACTCTCCGCGACTGCCCTCTCACCATGATTGTCCGAAAGCTCACCGTTGCCCTCTCGCCCCAGGCCCGCGCCTCGTACCTCGCCCTAGCCACCATCGGCCGCCGCGCCCTCCATACCCGAGGCCCCCTGCACTCCACATACCACCGCTCTGACTTTGGCGGCCAGGGCTTCTCGAACTTCTATGAGACCGACCAGCCCACGCGAGGCCCGCTGGGCGGCACCTCCAACATCGGAGGCAGCAATGTCACGCCCAAGGCGCTGCGCCAGCACCTGGACCAGTTCGTAGTCGACCAAGAGCGTGCCAAGATCGTGCTCAGTGTCGCCATACACGAACACCACCTGCGCATACAAGAGCTCCGCCGGCAGAGAGACGAGCAGGCAAGACTGGAAGCGCAGGCCCAACGGCGGGCGTCAGCGTTCAGGCATCCTGTAGAAGGTAGACCCAAATCTCATTATCTGCCGCCACAGTGGGCCACTCCTGCTCCATGGGCTGTGACTGAGTACAGCAGACGAGTTTCCAGGACAGCAGGCAACCGTACATGTCTACAATGCCGGTTCTGCAGACCCAGCGTCGTATAGCGATCCCTCCTTCTCGCCGCACTCAGCTGCTCCTCCCGAGGCCGAGCCGCTGCCCGAACCCACCCCCGACCCGCTGCAGATAGACAAGTCCAATGTGCTCATATTAGGTCCTACTGGTGTCGGAAAGACACTGATGTGCAAAACGCTGGCTAAAACTCTGGGGATTCCCATTTCCATGTCTGACTGTACCACCTTCACCCAGGCAGGTTATATTGGAGACGATGTGGAGCAGTGCGTGTCCCGCCTGTTCTCAGCTGCAGGCCATGATATTGAGTCCACCGAGCATGGCATCATCGTGCTGGACGAGATTGACAAGATTGCCTCAGCCAAGATGTCATATGGTAAGGATGTCGGTGGTGAAGGCGTGCAGCAGGCGCTGCTCAAGATCATCGAAGGCACAACAGTGCAAGTGCGTGCGAAACCAGAGAAGAGCGCCGCGAAAAGCCCAAGCAGCAACAGCGGCTATCCTCCTGGTAATCCTCTGGACAGTCCACGAAGTCCGCTTTCGGGGGGAGCCCCAGGAGGCGGCAAGGACGAAGTGTACAACATCCGTACTGACAACATCCTGTTCATATGCACAGGTGCATTTGCCAACTTGCACAAGACCATCCTCGACCGAAAGTCCATGGGCGGCATCGGGTTCGGCGCTTCGATCCGCGCCTCCAACTCAGAAGCCTCTGCTGATGGAGTGATGCTGCGTGGTGAGGAGGCGGCTCGTTTCAAGAAAGACGCCCCCTTCTTTGTCCCCGCCGAAAAGCCAAATCCATTTGGAGGTGTTCGACAGCGGGAGCCTGAAGAGAAAGTCAACGTCCTGGATCATGTGCAGCCCGCCGATCTGCAAAAGTATGGCATGATACCCGAGTTGATCGGTCGCATCCCCACCGTGTGCGCTGTGTCTGCTCTCGACGAAGAGGCGTTGGTGCGAGTGCTTACAGAACCCAAGAACAGTCTGCTCTCGCAGGAGCAACACAAATTCTACCTGCGTAACATTGAGCTGCGCTTCACCAGTGGTGCACTCAGGGAGATTGCACGAAAGGCCAGTAAGATGGGCACGGGCGCCCGTGGCCTGCGACACGTCGTCGACCAGCTTCTCCTGCAAGCCAAGTACGAGACTCCTGGTATGGTCGTCCTGTTTAGCTACATGCGTTCGGATACTGACAAGCGTCAGGATCGACGGTGAAGCACATTCTCGTCACGCAGGATGTCGCGCTCCTCAAAGCCGCTCCACTGTACTTTCACAGAGGCCAATCCAACGCATTCCAAGCAACCATCACACAGGAAGAAGAGAGGTGGGATGAAGAACTTCGTAGCAAGGAGGACTCGGCGATAGGCAACGTGCATTCCTTTGAGGAGTACAGGAAGGTCGGGGCGGCTGGCTCGTAGTTGCGAAGGATGAGGAAGTTGCCCAAGATCACCCCTCGCTGTCCGCAGTGCAGGCAGGAGCTCTATCGGTCCGGGAGTAGTACATACACACGTGGGACCGTAATGCCGACGTCTACTGGTGATGTTGCAGATGGTGTACCACGCTGCTGCAGACTGACACTCACGCGCGCTGTCTAGCTGAGCATTTAGCGGTAGGGAAGAAGCGCGGGTTGATTCGCTGTAGCTGGTAACAATCGTCTGACATAATGGATATAATACACGTTAATTTCGCTGTTTTGCGCGTGCTGGAGTTGGCCCGGTGAGAATCATCTCGACGAGAATGTGGACCGTTTTCCTCGATTAGTCGGAGCTTGCGAGTTGTCTGCCGCACCTTGCTGCGACACCTGGCTGGGCCGGTAATGTGGCCGAAAGGAAAAAAAAAAAATCCGCCATATCCGTCGTTTCGTAGCCTGTCAACCCTCGACCCTCGTGTCGGCTGCGGTTGTCCACTGACGATGCCGCGAGCCACGACGACGTTACCGTAGTGAAGGGACAGGCCGCTTGTGCAGGCCGATCGAATGGGAAAACGGCGCCGTGCCTAGGGCCTCATGAAACATGTCCAAAGTGGTGAACCTTTGCTGGATCTGCTTTTCATTGATCCAATGTCTCAAGCGTAATGGGGCGGTGGGGACCAATCAAATGGGAGAGGAGTCTAGACTGCTGCGCGCTGGGGTTTGCTGATGGCGCCTTGTTTTCAAGGTTGCGGATGACGGCTTCCTACCGATCACTGCAAGGCCGATGGAGCGAAGCACGGGTCCCTTTGTGATACCAGACGTGTTGCCCTGTCATGTCTGCTGGCGGCAAGTGAGAGCATCGACAAGATTTGATGAAGCTGTGGGGACTGTGTTTTGGAGCATGGAGCTGACTGCATGCATGCGCTATGCATGTGTGTAGAAAATGAGGAGCGACAGCATCCAGGAAAACAAAGTTTGTGGACAGTATACGTAGACATTGAGATGCGGGGTCAAGAGGGGGGAGGCAGGCTGCGCACACCAGCCCCTCATCCATCATCAAGTCGAGAGTCATACAAGGAACAGAAGAATGAAGTGTGGTATCTCTTTGATTGTTTCGTAGTCTATACGGCCTCATGAGAGGACTGTGGTAACACTAATGGAAGCAATAGTAACGTTAGTCTAGTAATTAAAAGCATATTCGTCAGGATCTCAAACCGTATCCTGACTGTGTCAACCAACATGGTAGAAATGCGGCGAAAACAGGGGAAAAAAAACGCAACGTGTACCGTGCGCGTGATGGACCGTGAGCTGCAATGCCCGTTATGCAAGCCCCTTGCTCGTTATGCAACCGTCCAGTACCAGACCCAACAGCCAGAACGCCAAGCAATAAATTCCATAGTTTCATTATCGTCATGCCACGCCGAAGCACTATGATTGCCAGTTGCCGAATTCGTAGAACCCTGTCTCCTGTGGCGAGAACTGAGTGTTGATCTGGGGAGGCTGCTGGGGAGGAATGTTGAAGCTCATCGATTGAGGTGTCTGCTGAGGAGCAACAGGATAACTCGGCAGAGGGTGCGACTGCTGAGCTGTGGCGGGGTGACGAAGTGTCTGTAGGGTCTGCTGAGGGTTGACTACCCTGTTGAGAGTTTGAGTGAGCTGCTGAGGGGCAACAGCATGGCTGAAGTGAGGATAATTGCCGAAATTGAATGCCTTCAGAGTCGGTGTGGTTGGCTGTGAGTGGATGCCGGGCGAGGGAGGACGAGAGTACATGGGTGTTGGAGGCTGTGATTCCATACCAAAGACCGTGGGAGGGTGGTTGTACCCATAGGGCGTTGGTGCCGGTGCAGTGAAGTTGAACTGCGTGGACATGGGGTATTGTGTGTATACTGGATATTGCCCAAACTGCTGGCTTTGAGCGGGTATTGAGCTTGGCATGTTCAACGAGGGCGACAGGAGCTCAGCCTGAGGGGTCTCCTTGTTCTTGTGGTCGTCGGTAACTTGGAGGATTTCGGACAGACTCTGGGTAAGGAGCTCGCCGCTGGCGCCCCTGACTGTGAAGATGACCCGGTAGCCCACTGGTGTCTTGGACTCTTGGTGTCTGCAGTAACACGCAATACGCATAGAGAACTCGACCTTCTTCGCGCCTGAACCCCACTTACTTTCTGCCACATCAGCGTCTGCTAAACGTTTGAACTCTTTCTCGTTGACGATAACGATGCGCTTGTCATCATACGTGCTCCACTCTTCTTCTTCCTCTTCGTTACGCTTCTTTTTGCGGCCGAATCGCTTCCTTTCACGTTCTTGACAGCCATTGCAGATGATGACAGCACCGCCGTTCTGCGGGTGTGCAGGGTCGTCTTTCTCCATCTCGGAGACGTCAACGCGAGGAATTCTTGTAGGGAAAGAGCCCTCGCCACGGGCGCGTGCCAGAGCGAGTTCCAAGTCCTTGCGTTCCTCTACGGCGACAGCGCAGACGAGAGTGAAATCGATGGAGACAGCTCCACCCTTTTTGTGATTTTCTCGGATCTCGTCTACGGTCGCCAGCTGCTTGGGCTTTGAGATTGTCTGACGAGCGAAGCGGGCCCATTCGTAGGATTCTGGTAGAGAATCCAGAATCATGGTGACTTTGGTCTGAGTTTCGGCACGTGTCTTGGTGCGGTCCATGGAGACGTTCAGTGTAAGACTCTCTTCTTGCTGAGGAATGTGAATTGCTTCTGGGGACTGATAGCCATAGGCAGATGGTGCGGTCCCAGGAGTGTAAGCAGACATGTCGTTGGAGACTTCAGGCGAGCTGGTGCGGCTCTCTTCCCGAATGAATTCTCCAGGGGAGTTGGCAGTGCTGTAGACAAAGTCGAAATCCGCAGCAGGGGAGGGAGTATTGGATTCCGAAGAGTAGTTGTCGAGGAATGCGTCGAAAACAGTAGGCTCGATCTTGACCCTCTTTGCTCTTGTGGAAGGATAATCTTGCTCTTTGTGAAACTGGTGGAGTTTAGTCAAGTCGACGGCAGAATCCTTGTGCTTATGTACCAGCTCTTCCTCGGCGGGTGCAGAAAAGTCAAAGGGCTCAAAGGTGGTGGAGTTGGCTGCGGTGAAGGGCTGCTGGGCAGATCCGTCAAAGGTCAGGTCAGCCGGGTTGACAAACGTCGAGAAATCCATGGCGAGGACGTGCAGCACGTCGGTTGGCTAGAGCGGTGCAGCGACGAGTCGGCTGCTCTGAGCTGTGCGGGCCAAAGTGTTGGAGCTACTGGCGAGGTGCAGTTGCTCGTTGTGGCCGTCGAGAGTGGGTCGCGCGAGACGAATGGGTGCTGAGCGCGGCCGTCTTGCCGTAGTTCGGACGAAGCGAACGTGGACGAGAGCAAGAAAGCGAGGGTGGGCCGTGGACAGGGCGCGGGCGCTGCAAATAATATAATTGGGGCTAACAATGGAACGCAGAACCGTGGGTGAGGCAGACGTCGCGGGCGCGCAGTGGTAGAGCACAACGCAACGCTGGGAGCGGTGATGGAGAAGCGGTGCGGAGCCGGAAGTGGGCCAATCACGGTGCGTGTGATCGCCTACCAGGGCGTTCTCTGGGCCTAGTGGGGAAAATGTTTCAGGGGAGGGCGCCGCAAGGTGTGTGGTGTCGAGGGCGGCGAGGGTCAATAATGGATGGCGACGGTAAATGGCAGATGGCAAATGGCAAATGGCAAATGGCAAGTGGCAGCAGCAGCAGCAGCGGCGGCAGTCGAGCAGGGCGGGCGGGGCAGCAGAGGAGAAAGGTGGGCTGCGGAGGGTGAATTGAGGTCCAGTGTAGGGGCGCGCGCGGCTTGTATTTCTCTTGCTAACACGCACCAGCAGCACCCCACTCCGACCGAAGGCTGCGTCGCTCGTCGCTCGTCGCTCGTCGCTCGCTCGTCGCCGCGCTCTAAGCAACGTCAATCCGCCAAGGGGACCCCTGCTGGCGCACGAACACCAGCGTCCGAGGGCCTGAGCGCCCCAGAGCGCGTCTGAACAGCAGCTATGTACAGGTACTCGACGACACGACCCCTCGTGTGCCCGCACTGCGCCGGCTCGCGGTGCCGCGTCGCCCATGCTGCCCGTTGGGGACACACTCACCTGGCCGTGCTGCTGCTGCGCTGCCCGCCTGGGTCGGCCGCGTTGCAGACGCAGTGGGCCTGCTGCTGCGCACAGTGTGCCCTCCAAACGGGCAATGCAAGCGTGCGGGAGATGTACCTGAACATCGCCGCCGTCGCGATGCACGAGCCGGGCACGGCTAACTGCACTAGCTGCAGCGGCCGTCCTGGGGGGCTTTGGCTTTATCGCGCGCTGTGAGGGGTGACATGCAGCGCAGGCAGGCGAGGGCAGGCCCCGGCGGAAAGAGTCGGCTGCCGTGCAGCTGCGCCGTTCTGCTCTCATCTTGTCATCGAAGGCAAGGCACTGCAGGCGTTGCAGGATGCTGCCCCATGAGCCATGGCCACGGCGCCAGCCCATCGCCGCGCCGCGCCTGTGCGCTCATGCTGGAGCTGGAGGCTAGCAGCATCCTGCTCGCTGTGCCTGCCAGAGCCCGCGGATTGCCATCCGGCAGGCCGACGGCGCGCCACGCTTCCTTCGCGCTGGGCGCGTCTCCAGCGGACTCGAATGGCTGCTGGCTGCTGCTGCCCGCCCGCCGTCGACGTTCGTCGCCAGGCCATGCTAGAGCGCTCGTCTCGTCGCAGGGCTGAATGCTGCCGGCCACTGGAGGGGCAGCCCGCCGCGCCGCCGCCGTCCTCGTCCACGCCCACGCACACGCAGCTAACAGGCACAACAGGCGACGCGTGCACAGCCGGCAGCCAGCACACGCACACCTGCCCGCTCGATAAAACTCTGCGCCAGGCTGCTTGCTCGCGCTCCAATGGGCCCTGGTCGCGCAATCCGCCGCGTAACAGAAACCACCGCGCCATCAGCTCGATAGTAATAATCCTGGCCTGCTGTAATAATGCATAAAAGTCTGACCCCACGGATACCGTCCGCTAGCTAGCCCCCGCCTCCAGTGGCGATACACTACCGCTGAGTTTTTCGGAATGCAACGACTCACAAAGCGACTTCGGCTTTCCGACGCCTGACAATAACCGATCGCCTTTTTCCCTACCTGCTCTCGGCCCCCATTCGCTGTGTGTCGGCATCTGGATCCACGCTTGTGCCGCCAGCGTCTTCAGCCTCGAGTCTTGGCTGGCTTTTGAGGTCATCGAACATCTCACCTATTACGCGAGGCACCAAAGCTAATTATCAATTCGCGTCTGCACTATCTGTTGTAGTCAGGAACAGCGGTCTGTTCAGTTGCGACACGAAGACGAAAAGGACAGCAAAGTATGTGTCACTGCAGCACGCTCTGACGCCATGTACTCGTCCTGCTGTCATCGCCGTGATTTGCCACTTGTGTTCCCTTCGACAGAGCAGGTGGACACTGGAGACTCTTTTCGACCGGACTCCAACTCCAACCCCGGAATTTAGGACCGGAAACGGTGGGTCCTGCGATATCCCCGCCATCCCAACAGCTAGAGTACGATTTAGTCAGAGCAAATCTCCACTACATCTGTCCCCGCGAGCTGATCACCATCCTCAACTTCGCAACGGCGTGCCGTTCTTGCGCGGAGAATAAACCTTGCGTTATGAACCATCAAGATGCCAGTTGGACAACCACTCCTTGAGGCAGCACCTAGGCCTTCCGTGCATGCAGCTCGCAGCTGGTTTGATGAACTCATGTGGAAATACCACTAGTCTGCGGGTCCTGGCCATGTCTTTTGCAGTTTGGCAGATCTCTGCTAACGCCGGTTGGCTCTCCGTATGGATCACTGGTTTTGGAACGCTGCGGGTCCATGTCCGTTTTGGGGTGATCCAGTGTACAGGTATTCCTGAAACGCACCGTCTCCGAACAGTGTATTATTATAACGGTGCAGATAACTACTATCGAACATACTCAGCTACGAAAGTTTAATATGCTCTGGACGTGCATGTAACCAACCGTCTGGATACGTTACTCATTGTCTTGTTTGATGGACACTCTTAAACCTGTCTATGTAGCGATTTAATACAATCGTCACAGCTAGATACTTCTTAAGTATATGTCCTAACGTATCAGAAATTTAAATTGGTTTGCAGCTAACTTCCACCGCTGACTTCCACCGCTGACTTCCACCGCTGACTTCCACCGCTGACTTCCACCGCTGACTTCCACCAAGCATGTCGCATGCCAAAAGCCATGAGGTTTCTCATGCAGCTTTCTATCACATGTCACGCAAGTCCTGTGTCATGGGGACATCGTCGACGCACCCCAGATCTCAGGTTACTTGACAGGCGGCTGCTCCCCAGATCCAGTCCACCCTGCAGATACAAGTTCAGAAGTTAAACTCGACCTCAATGATTTCGTGGAGCGAGGCTGAGGTGCTGTAATGACAATCTCAGCAGTATGGACACTCTCCACCCGTGGTAGTGAGTGGTCGACAATCGCTGAAATGGGTCCTGCATGAACACGACGTATCTGGCATGTCACCGGCGCTACAACGGCACACGGCAGCATGGTGGCTCGTGGTCCACGCGGTGAACCGTGAACGTCAAAGTCCATCGTACTCGGTCTCACAGCGGCATTCATAGCAGATGCAGGACATATCACAAGTCCGGTTGGACGCCCCGAGGGTAGCAATCATGGATATACAGAGCACATAGGACAGCATATCGTTGAGTTCTAAAACACAATCATTATCCTCCGAGCCTTAATCTTGGTAGGTCGCCACAACCATCCACGCCTTCGGACAACACATGTGCCGTCTATCGGTCAGTGCCGACTCAAGCATCGTGCTGCGAGCTCGCTGTTCGTCTCCACACAGATCATACAAGCTGCTGATGTTCAAACCGGCATACCGGCTAGGCTTCATGTTGCGTGCTCGGTATGCCGAAGCAGTGCATGGTCACTCCATGGTCCAGAGCCTTAGTTGTGGAGCAAGCTGACGTTCCCTCATCAGGTCTCCACTTGTCGATATGCTCTCATGCAGATAGCCTGAGCTGGTGGAGCAAACAGCGCACAGGTGAACTACTGCAAGCGCAGGTCAGGGAATGTCAAGGCCTACTGCACACTGCCGCTCATAGCCCAGCAGTGTACTCCATTAGAGCATGCACGTGCATCCATAGGTATCGATTGCCTGTGCATCGCGTCCTTACATCATTGAGTGGCTGGTGCATGTCCAAGGCTCCTTCGTTTTTCGCACCGTCACATTAGGCAACCAAGATACGTGCAAAGGTGCAATTCCTCTCTCCCCTATGGAGATCAGCGCTACCGCTATGCACACCATACGACGCAACTGCGCCAAGACCAAGCCCCGCGAATAGTTCATTGTTCTGCAGCACCACCTCAAGCCTGCAGAACGCCTTTCGCGTTGCACCCAGGGCTCGTCTGCGCCCAAGGCTCGTCTACGCTTTCCTCTGCCCCATCACTTCTCCTCATTCGGGCGATGAGACGGCAGCAGCCGTATCGATTGGACATGGCCATCGTTCTCGTCTCCACGTCCGTCCCGTTACGGCTTGCAGAGGATGCGATTGCTTGCTCGCTGGCACGATACTGTACAGGCTTAGCGGCTGCCAAAGACAGCTTAAGAACGGTCAGATATAGCCATGGCCACCAGCATTCTTGGTGCATACCCCATCTGTCTGATTGTGGATCTGCCCCTCATTTAACCCAATACATTTCCTATCAACTTTGGTGTCTACAACCTATCAGGTGTTGTCTCCAATGCACTTCGTCCAGTTTTGGACCCGGGCACGTCTAGCGCGATTGCGATACTTCTGTACGCGTCCTACGAAATGAACCATGCCACAAAAGACCAGCGTCCACGAATAGATCGCACGGCATTCAGGAGATTCTTAAACCTTCTCCTACATCCTACTTCGGCTCGATCGGTCGGCAAGCTGTGTGTCAGCAAACAGCAAACGCTCTAGTTGTGAGCCACAACTTTCAGCCATTTCGAAGCCACGCCCAGTCTCTGCCGTCCATGGGGTTGGATACCCGAGCTACTGTGTAAGAACGACCTCATTCTCGCTTATTCCGACATTTGCCCAGCATTTCAATCCGCCACGTCTCGCACTCGCACTGCGCCTCCAACTATCACGCCAGTCGAAAGCTCGACCCGCGTTTATAGCGCGGCTAAGCGGCACTCCCAATCGCTTGCGTCGCAACAAGCTTCAAGTCGCCAAGTGCGCGATCCCTTTTGGCGGACACGGAACCGAGTCCTTCTAATGGTATGGTGAATGTCACGGCTGCCGTCTGTGGCTCTGCGCATTTCGGACTGTCGGGTAGTGAAGATCTGGGCCTGAGGTGGAGGTCATTATTATGCGGCTCAAAATTTGCGTAGTGCTAACGGCGGGCCCCGAGATCCCACGACATCAATGTTGATGTCCACAAGCTGGTGTTTACCGTGCTGCTGTTCCAATGGTGCCGTGGGGTGACTATTGTCGGCAACCTTATTCCAGGCTGGGCAGTAGCGTGGGATGCAGACGCCGCGGCGCGAGGACGGCGATTGCAGGGTCAACCTGACCTCCGAACCCGTTTTGTTCCCTGGAGAACAAACGGTTCGAGGCAAAGAGATGTAGAGATACATTCAATACCCCAACCGGAGCAAGGGTACACGAATGTGGAGCGACGCGGGATGTAAGCTGCACTTCATGCAGGGTAGCTATGAAAAGTGGATTGAAGATGCTGTTGAGTAGAGGTCGCTAAAGCCAACAGTGCCGTTCAGTGAGTTCACCGCGCCATCAGGATCTCTAGCTTAGACGACAATTTTACCGTCGATCCTTATGTCGACAACACGCCATCATGAGACAGGCCATAGATGTCCAGCAGCAAAGCTGCGGCAGCACAAAACGGGAAATCTCGCGACGAGCTGACCTGCTTTTAAGCTGCAGTGACACGACTGCTTATGCAATGCTTCCGCGGGTCAGACGAAGCACGGTAATCCTCCGCCGGCATATGGAATGCATGTACATTAGGCGGAGATTTTTTTTGGCATCCGCCGATGAACGACCCGGCCCGCTCGTCGTTTGTATCATGAACTATCTGCTATGTGCACTCTGGTACCACACAGCTGCTGCTCCAGCATGCCCTATATCTGGATTGGATCTGCAATGCATCCGAACGCATATTTGTGACGTCGGAGAGCACATCTACCAATTGAAGCACCCATACTCTGTTACTCTTCAAGTCCAGCACAATCCACTTTGGACGGTCCACGATAGGAAGGAGGCAATACCTTCAGCATTGCTTATCACCGATGTGGTGAGCCTTGCATTCAATGTAGCACGCTGGCTGCTGTCTCCAGGTTGGAGCCCATGCATCTTACGGACACATTGAGTTTGCGGGGAAGCTGTAGATCTTGGCCAGGTCATATCGAGCACGGCCTGCCGTTTGAGGTCTGGTAAGTCCAGCTCCAAAGACGATGTGAGAGTGGAAGACGAGCCTTCACGTCCAGCTTCAATAAGGACATATGCAGTATGTCCGTGCTGTCTGCAACTACGCGCCTGAATCTAGGATGGCTACATCTACTTCGAGGAATGGATGAACAAGAATATATAAGCAATCAGATGTGTCTCTACTTTAGTCCATAAACAAACCCAGAGTCCTATTGATAACATTCATAATCTCAAGTCTCCGTGACATGAGAGCATGGTCTGATCAATCCGCAGATACTGATAACTGATCGATTTGGAAGATGTCGAGTGATAAGATAGTCCCGCGTAGGCACGGTCAAGCATATCTAACAGATACAACAACGACCAACCAAGATCCTGACCTATGATGCGAACCCTAGACAGCCGAATATGGATACTGAGAAACCACTTCGAAGCATCCCATTGGGATCATTCTCAGAACCGATGTCAATGTCCCCCCATATCCAAACTAATGCACCGCCTGAATCGTACACCTGCGCCGCCCAAACTCTATGCAATTCGAAGACCGCTCGAACGCCATCATCATAACTCATTGGTTTCTTCGTTTGAATGCTGTATTCCCGAAGCTTCCGTGGAGGACTGAATGCGGGTAATAGAGGGCTGGGCCGTCGTACGGGCCGTGCCGGCCATAAGGTCTGTAGTATGCATCGGCTTCTTGTCCCAGAAGTCGTCACTCTTACTGGCGGCCAGTTGGGTTGCACGCGGTATTGCGTTGACCATGGCCAGTATGGCGAACAAGAGAATGGTGAGACAGTGTTTTGTTCTCGGCATATCGTAGATTGAAGCAGGTAAGGACGTCTGCAGCTGCTTGGGGGGTCGTATTGGTGAGCTATGGTGGATAGGGATCAGATTTATACCCAAGGCGCTCAACACAGTAGCAGTCTCAGAATGTGAACTATCTCCTATGGTTCAGGGTAATCAATTACACCAGTGGGTTAGAAGAGGTCGCGAAGAAGCCGTGGACAAAGGACGATGGAACTGTGAAAATTTGAGAATGCGAGAGACTGGATGAGAATATCTACTACCTACCTTGCTCTATGGTGATCACATGGCGATACGACGTCCAATCGCACGATCACCGTACGAAGTGAGGGTGGTGAAGCACGTTGAACGGCGCCTCACCTCATTGGCTCGTTAGCTCGAGCGATCGACGGGGCTGTTGGCTTAGTGCCGAGGTGCGTGCTAACCAACGCGTCTTCCTCGAGTTGCACGCGACACCTTGGTATAGAAGCTCGACTCCGGCTCGAGAAAGTGAACACCATGCTGTCGCTACCACTGATCGTCCCGCGGGCGGTAAGTATACTCCAAAACATCTCTTAGTCTCAAAACAAACATTGCAAAACTATGTCTCTGTGCAAGGTCCTCACACACTTGAGTTCAGAAGAGCTACTAACAAAGCTTCACAGGACGCCAGCCTTTGGCCCTCCCACCGCGCCACCAACCCATTCCCCGTAGACGATCCTTCCACGTCCCCTCCCAATGCCTCAGCACAACAGCAAGCCCAGCAACGGCGCCCTACACACCGAACCTCGACTCTCCTTGTGGCGCTTACGCAAGATGAGAACACCATCGAGCAGCGCAAGATGAACGTGCAGCGCTTCGGCGCAGGCTGGATACGACCCCCAGGCGTGGCTAAGACACTGCAGGCGATCACAGACGAAGAGCTCGAGAAGCAGGAGCAGGAACTCATGGCGCGCCGGGAGCAGGTCATGCTGGACCTGGCTGCAGCACAACAAGAGGCTGCGAATGCAGAAGAGAGACAGCAGAGGGAAGCAATGGAGGAGGCCGAGATGGGGGAGGAGGAGAGGGATCTAGACGACGATGTGCCTGAGGCTGAGGCCAGCGCGAGCGAATCCTCTGCGAGCGATGTCTCAAGTGATGACGAGCGGAGCGTCTCTGACACTGAAGATCTCGTGCGGGAGCAGGAGAGCATGCCTTTCAACGAGGACTCGTTCATCGAAGGCAGCATGGTCGAGGCGGAGGTCAGTGCCATGTTGGAGCAGGAAGAGGCAGAGATGGCAGGCGTGCTGCAAGACGAACGAGACCTTGATGACGACATCCCCGAAGCGGGCAGCTACGAGCACACAGATTCCGAGTTGGAGGAGTCGAGCGACGACGGCGCTTCCAGCCGAGTGCTTGGGCTCAGCTCGGTGAGGACAACACGCTCGATGCGGCGAAGCTCTGGCTTCCAGAGTGCGAGGCGCAGCGCTGGTAGACGCAGTTCGGCGCGCCGCAGTTCCGGACTTCCTGGCACTGTAGCTGCACCCCAGAGCGTGATCTTCAGTCGAAGCATAGGGCGTGGTATCGATCTCGGCCCCAATCTCGGCCATGGGCGCAGCAGCTTTGGAATAGACGGCAGCAGTTCGATCCTCGACAACAGCTCATTCCTAAGGAGTTCGCCGGCCGTGCAAAGAACGAATTTGAGAGACCAGTTCTTAAGGGCGGCGAGAGGTGGCCGCAGAGGCTGAGGCACGGAATAGGTTGGCACGATTGAACGAAGTTATGACCATGCATTGCACAATGATCGATTAGAAGTTAGAAATACCCAGTTGTCCACGATTGGAACGACAGAAATGAAGCCTTGCACCATGAACTCTCCATACCGTACAGACATGACGCTGACCAACTCAATATTCCCAAACCCACCTCGGCTGCTTCGAACAACGATCTCCTCCACACCGTCCGCAGCCGCATCGTCGACCTCGGTTGCTGCTGCTGTAGTTCCGGCAGCGTGAGTAGGCGAAGATTGCACCGGATTTGGAGCGAACTCAGAAATGTTGGTCCACATATCTTGGAGAGGTTGGGGGCTTATACTGAGGCCGGGGTTGTCTGGGGCGGAATTGCTGGCAGAAAAGCGTGCTGATGCTGGAGCTGTACTAATGGCTTCAGCGTCGTCACAGGGAATGGGAAATATGTCGGGAGAGACTTTGAAGTAGGGCATTCTCAATCTTCGAGGTGCTCTGTTCTGAGGTGACGAATGTTGTTCAGATGCAATTGTTCAGTTTAGTTGATGGAGTTGATGGATTTAAAGGGTAAGGGAATGTGCGACACTTTTTATACTTGTCTGTAAATAATCCGTATTGTCTAAATAATTTTTCATGCAACCAGAGTTGCTTTGGTCAATCGTTGTTGCGTTACTTTTGGTTGTGTAGTTGACCGACCGGGCTTGACCAGCCTCAACATTGGTTCACGCTGCTAAGAACCATGAGTACAGCGCAACCTGTAACTGCTGATTAAATCCGTGGGACCCTGACTACCTCCACAGTGTTGCTAAAGGCTCAATTCTTCGAGCTGATGCTCTCGACACTCGCATTGTAAGTCTTCAATATGCTGGACATTGTGAACGTAACTTCAGATTTCTCGATTGTCGTAGCCGGGTAATATGTACAAAACTAGTGGGTAGCAAAGATGTTCCTGGTCCTCAGGTGAACAGGTGTGTCGCCCTTTGGTGCATCTGGGATCTTCTTCTCGAGTGACTGCTCTTATTAGTAACAAAACCTTGGCCAAGGTCAGACCACACTCACCAGCTTGTCAAACACGCACTTATTCAACCTCCGCTCCTCCGACCTGCAGTTCCACAGCTGCTGGTTGTGGTTCTCGAGGCACTGCCAGTGGGAGCGGAATTGGTCGAGACACTCCTTATTAATGTCGCTGATGCTGCAAAGTGTGAACATTTCTGCCAGTCTTTCGTAGTCCGATCATCCTTACACGCTCGCCGCACACCTGGTGACCTTGCGACCCTCCTTCATACACTCCAGCTCTCCCCGGCCGTTCGACTCGGTCTTGCACATCATGTAGTCATCGTTGTAGGCCTTGCATCGCGCGCCGATGAAGAACGAGGCGCTGAGGAGGGGTGCAGAACTGGCTCCGAGCTCCTTGACCTTGGGGATGTCGTCGGGCAGAGGAGTGGTGTCAATGAGGGCTTGTTGGTTGAAGCTGCGCGATATTAGCACCACTGGTCAACCGCAGGTCCGTCGAGAGAAGCATACCGGGGCTGACGCGACGACATTGTGGTTGTGAGATGCCAATGGCAGGCTAATTGCTCCCAAATGATCAGAGGTGACGACCGGTCGTCGCTGCAATTCCGAGGAGGCCTTGGCACACAAGGCCGCTCTGATTGGGCGCCGACCTGAAGCTTTCGACAATCGACAAAGTAGCCTGCGCCAAAACACTGAAACCCATTGCGGCCTCGCATCACTGCAACGCCGGCGCGCAAACTTTGAAGCTTCTTTCACTGTCGACATGCAGGTTGCCTGAGCTTCACCTTTTATTACTGCCACGCTCGCCGTTCTTTCGCCATTCAGCGCGTGCCCGAAGCGCGTACACACATAAACACTACTGGATTGCGCCTTTTGGATCTGCCGTCAATATGGCTTTTAGCTTCGGAAACGCCGGCGGAGAGAAGAAGACAGGCACACTGTTTGGAAGCACAACTGCGCCAGCTGGAGGTCTATTTGGTGGTGCATTGCAACAACCACAACAGTCGAATGCAGCACCTGGCTTATTTGGCACGAGCGCGGCAGCACCCCAGACCAGTGGTCTCTTTGGCTCGACTCAGCAGCAGCAGCAGCCACAACAGGGCGCAGGATCTAGCCTGTTCGGTGGAGGGTTTGGGCAGAACCAGCAGCAGCAGCAGCAACCACAACCACAACCACAACAACAACAGCAACAGACGTCGAGCTTGTGGGGCCAGTCGCAGACACAGCAACAGCAACAGCAGCCCCAACAACAACCTCAGCAGTTCAGCAACAGCTTGTTCGGCTCGTCACTGCAACCTGCGCCAGGCTTGAACCCCGTTCAGGCGCAGGTTCTCCAGCAGACTCGCGATGGGCTTCCTCAGCTGCGACAGTCGACCGCTCAACCGTATGCTGGCGCTTCCATGAACGGTCACCGTATGTTATTCGTCAGGTCCGTCATGATGTGGCTAAACAAGAACAGGGGAGAAGTCCGTCCAACAACAGATTCAGGTGTTGAATGGCAAATGGGACCCCGAGAACCCCGACTGCGTTTTTCAGTACTATTTCTACAACTCCGTCAAACCTGAAGAAGCACCGTTCTACGGACCTCAACCGGGAGAGAATGAGAGGAAGTGGGAAGAGGCCTTGTCGAACAAGCCCGCCCCAGGCGCTATCCCCGTACTTGCACGTGGTTTTGAGCAGGTAGCAGAGCGCATACGCCAGCAGCAGACGGCTGTAGCTGCACTCCGCACGCGCCTTCACGAGATCAACAACTGCCTTTCGGTGCTCAAGGATACTCACGAACTAAATATTGCATCGCGCATTACCGAGGCGAAGCGAAAGCACATTGTATTCACACAGCGAACACTAGCTCTAGCTACCAAGGTACAGATTCTTAGGAACCGAGGGTATGTAATGGATACACAGGAGGAGGAGCTAAGGAAGAAGCTTGTTGAGCTTGAGAAGAAGACTTTTGACCCTGTGCTTGGTGGGCGGCAGGAAGAGATCTGGGCGCGTATGTCAGGTGTGCGCGAGAGGGCGCGAATACTCCAGGAGGAGACAGAGAAGCTGGGCAAGACTCTCGAGAGCCAGGCAAATGGCGAGCTGCTTTCAGAAGACGACCAGAAGGCAGTGGAGAAGGTATGTTCAATGTCTCTTCATACAGCAAAACTAGACTAACAGCATATGCAGCTTCTGAAAGACTACGACCGACAGCTGGAACACCTCAAGAAGTGGGTCGACGACACAAAGCAAGAGTACGACGAGTATGAGAAAGTCCAAGAACAGAAGCCAGCAAGACGATGAATACAGAACATTGGCATGTACGATCGGTAGAGTATTTATCAATTATCTGATTGGCGAAAAGTTTTGGATTGCAGGATACCATATTGTGGCTCATTGAGGCCATAGCATAAAGTCTAATGCCATTACTTGCACCCATGATGCCGTTGCATCTATCGTGATCCAGCTATCTCCTTGTGTATCGTCACCTCTTCCTATTCGCCCGTAAAGAGTTCTCTCGTGTTGTACAGGCGCCTGTCCTCAAGCGCATTCATGATACAGATCGCAGTGATGCCGACCGGGTGTTCGTACAAATGCTGCAACAAGTCTTCGCTTTCGTGGATTGCAGTCGTTTAGATGAGCTTGTAGACGTAGTCAACGAGGAATGGCGCTTCGGCCGTGTTAGCATGAAAACCATCCATAACATATGCAACGTGACTTACACAAGTAGAGCACAACAGCAGAAGCAGCTGTCCACTTGATGTCGGTCATGGTCTGCGCCTCGGCGCGCTCAAGCTCCTGCTTGGAAGGCTGCGGTGGTGCTGCGCATCAATCAGTCAGTTGAGTTGAATCGCCCGTACTACGGCACTAACCTCCAAACATCTTGGGATGTGTGTGTAGTAAAGAAGGGTTTGAGGATTCGGAAGCTGGATGCTGTGGGATGTCGAAGATGACGTTCACTCGCAAAGTTTCAGAGAAGCATGTCGGCGTTCGTAATGCCGATCATGGACGCTGAACACGTGCAGTCGCGTCGCATACTTTAATACCTGCATCGGCCACTGACCTTTGCTCAATCAATCTGTTCATGCAGCCCCTCGTGCATCTATAAGTGGCTGACAGACGCCTCTCTGTACGAGCAAAGCGAACTCATCTCCTTGGCCAAGCTGAACCATGCATGACACCACACCTTCTTCAACCTTGTTGGACCGGACGCGAATGCCCCTCCCGTCTCTGAACAAGGTTTCTGATTAACCTTGCTGATTAAAATTGCGGCAGTTGAGCTTCGGAGATTCTACGCATCTACGCAAGGGAGCGTTGAGTCTCCAAGCCGTTATCAGTGTCGCACAAACAGGAACCCCAGAGTCTACAAGATGCTGTCACGCTGTCAAGCCAGCCACCAGCAGTGATTAAGCCCTGTAAATGTACAGCAGTAGCAAGTTTAAACGCAAGCCACGACTCCAACCTGCAGTTGATGTATCAGGCCGAAATCGTGATTGGGTAGACGGGTGGTCTGTCGCCTCCCCGCTGAACCGTCTGCAGTTGACGATCTCTATTTACCACATCAGCTCCTGACATTCTATTTATCGATCGTGTGCTCCTGCGTTCTGTCTTTGTTATTCAACCATTGAAACTCGCTCACAGTCACTCGTTTGCTTTTGCCATTCTTCACATAATGTTGCTCAAGACTGCAATCTTGGTGCTTCCGACTTACGCATATGCGCTTACCATCAATCCGACTACTGCTCCATATCCTTTAAAGGCCAATGGCACCAGCACTTCTTCGGCCCCATTGTCAACCGGAACTGCTGGATCTTGCGCTCCGTACTGGCTCGAGAACATCAAGCACCAGGGTATTGCGTCTTTCAACCCCAATCCTGACAACTATACGGTGTTCAGGAATGTGAAAGACTTCGGTGCTCGAGGTGATGGAGTCACTGATGACACGGCGGCGATCCAAAGAGCCGTAACACAAGGCAATCGATGCGGACCAAGTGCATGCGAGTCTTCTACCAACACGCCTGCCGTTGTCTATTTCCCTGAAGGCACTTACAAGATCTCTCAGAGTATCATAGATTACTATTACACCCATGTATGTTACTCTAGTACTTAGATGGAGCCCCACTAATCCCAACAGCTGATTGGTAACCCCAACTGTCTTCCAACTTTACTTGCAACCTCGAACTTTACTGGTCTCGGATTGATAGATGGCAGCCAATACTTGAACAATGGCACCCGTCCCGGGCGAACTGGATTCGGACCGACCAACACGTTCTTTCGCCAGATCCGCAACCTTGTCTTGGACATGACAGACATCCCAGCGAATGTATCAGCGACGGGTGTACATTGGCCTACTGCGCAGACAACAAGCCTTCAGAATGTCGTCTTCAAGATGTCTGTGGCCACTGGCACCCAGCACCAGGGCCTGTTTATCTCAGAGGGATCGGGTGGTTTCATGACCGATCTTGTATTCGAGGGAGGAAATTATGGCTTCAATGTTGGCAACCAGCAGTTCACCACACGCAACTTGACCTTCAACAACGTCGTCACGGCTGTCAACCAGCTATGGGACTGGGGCTGGACGTACTCTGGAATCACGATCAACAATTGCCAAGTTGGCTTCAATATTTCTGCCGGAGGTCCAGCAGACGTCGAAGTTGGATCCATCACCTTGTTCGACAGTGAGATCAATAATACGCCCATTGGCATCCTGACCGCCAGAACTGACAATTCCGAACCTGCCAGTTCCGGAAGTGTGTATTTGGAGAACGTCAAGCTAGATAATGTCGATGTGGCCGTTGCTGGACCTAACTCGACCTACCTTGATGGCACTTCTGGATCCACTGTGATTGCTGCTTGGGCTGATGGTCATCGTTACTTGCCCGAAGGCCCCGTCCAGGCTCGCGGCCCTGTCGAGCCAAGTAAGAGGCCGGCTGAACTGCTCGATGCTACAGGAAGATACTACACACACTCTAAGCCACAGTATGAGGATTTGCCGCTGTCTTCGTTCCTCAGCGCTCGGGATCTTGGTGCTTCTGGTGACGGTGTGACTGATGATACTGCCGCTCTCAACGCTGCTTTACTGCGAGCCAAGAACGAGGGCAAGATCCTGTTCCTCGATGCCGGCTACTATAAGGTCACTGGAACTATCTACATCCCTCCGGGTTCCAAGATCGTGGGTGAAGCTCTTTCTGCTGTCATTCTCTCTGCTGGCGATTACTTCAACGACATTGACAATCCCAAGCCTGTTGTGCAGATCGCGCTGCCTGGCGAGCAGGGCTCGATCGAGTGGTCCGACACGTTCATAAGCACTCAGGGGCAGCAAAAGGGAGCAATTCTGATCGAGTACAATCTGGGTACATACGACGCAACTCCAGCTGGCATGTGGGAAGTCCACACTCGCATTGGTGGCTTTGCTGGCTCCGACCTTCAGACAGAGCAGTGTGAGAAGACTCCAGGCACCAAGATCACGTCTGCGAATCTAGTGCAGGAGTGTATTGCCGCATATATGTCTATCCATATCACCAAGTTTGCTACCGGTCTTTACCTGGAGAACAACTGGCTCTGGGTTGCCGATCACGACTTGGATGATGCACGCAACAACAACACCCAGATCACTATCTACGCTGGCCGCGGTCTGCACATCGAGAGCCAGCGTGGCCAGCTATGGCTGTAAGTCTACCTCTACATTCCCTTATCCTCCCCTCTAACATGACCAGATGGGGCACAGCCGTCGAACACCACGTCCTCTACGAGTATCAATTCGTCGACACGCGTAACGTCTTCATGGGCCAGATCCAAACAGAAAGCGCCTACTACCAGCCCAATCCCGATGCCACCATTCCTTTCCCTCCAAACCCTGCGCTTCATGATCCCGTCTTCGCTCCTTTTGTTAATGGTACAGGAAACAGCACCGCCAGCACAGCGAGTGGATGGGGTCTCCGCATCGTTCGCAGTAACAACATCCTCGGATACGGCGTGGGGTTGTACTCGTTCTTCGATAATTATAGCACCGCATGCTCGGACGTCGGTTCGGGTGCGGTGTGTCAGACGCGGATCTTCAGTATCGAAGGCGATAGGCTCAGCCATGATATTGACATCTACAACCTCAACACTGTGGGTTCGACACAGATGATCACCAGGGATGGAGTGGATTTGGCGAGCAATGTTGACAATAACGGCTCGTATGTGGACACGATCAATATGTTTAGGATCGACGGGTTTGGTTTGTAGCCATCGTTTGATGGGGGTGGTGTGGGTATCGATGCGTGAACACGAGTGCGAAGCTGCTTTGTTGCTTTGCGGGTCTTCTTCACGACCTGCGTGGACGTGTTTCGAATTCAACACCTTTGTACATGACTTGTCAAAGTTCTTCGGTGGAACGTGTGGAACATGTACAAAGGGCGATGAACAAGGAAAGTCCCAGACATGTATGCTTTTCAAATCATATCGCATGGGAAGACAAGAAACCATCCGTCCTAGTGTCAGGGCACCCGCTGGAAAAGGCCATCATGTACGATTATTGTATCTGCGGCAGACCATTGGGTCGCTTGTTTCCAGTGCAAAGCGCAGCGCCCCAGAATCTTCGTTGATGGTTTCTGGAGCAGAGAGACTGAGCATAGCTTGATACTCAAGCCATTCCCACTTGGTCAGGACAATGCGGGAATGCAAAGAGCAATAGAAACAGCGAATAGGTTAGCAAGTAGAATATGCGCTGCGTTAAAGCTCCTTTAGGCTAATGATGCAAGGCTGTCGAAAGTCACAGTCAAGCAGTTGTGGGTTGTGAGAGAATCGAGTAACGTCAGAAGAGCAACACTACTTGTTAGCCTGCTTGCTTTTCCACTCCAATAGACGCTAGGCGAGCTTTCCGTCCTGGTCAATAGCGGAGACGGTACGGCCTGTGATGGAGGCCGGTTGCCCATTTTAAACAATTGCAACATAACGAGCTTCTGAAGTGAAAGGTCACGGTCATCAGAACTGCTCACACATCCAAGCACAGCATGGTAAGATGAGCACAAGGATTCTCTTTCAGTCATGATGTATTCTTTGATCGCCCTAGACCATTCATCAGGCCGAGCAGACTATCTGTGTCATCTTGCCAAAGAGTCTTACTCCTGTTCGAAGGCAGCGTTGCATGTAAACACGGACGCCGGTGCATATGTACGCTTTCCGGGCTCGAGTACGCGAGTGCCAGACCGGGAAGTTGACGTAGGATCGGGACATTGCCGCCCAATATTGCAAATGGTGCTTGTGACATTGTAACGATGGCATCAGGTGGAGATGTAGCGAAATCGGGTATAGTGTGGTCGGACAGTAAGCGCATCGGTGGCTTGAGAGCCTCTACTGGTCGTCCAGATCATCGGGCTGATCGAAGAGGAAGTTGGCGGCCAGTTCCTCGTTCTTGTCACACGCGAAGTAAGCTTGGATCACGAGGTCGCGCTCAAAGCCAAGGCGACACAAGCGCTCAATAGCCTCGCGCTCCTCCTCTGTAACCGAAATGGACTGAGCACCGGGGGGCAATGGCGCATCATCGTCAGCGTCTTCTGCCAGTAGCTGCAAGAACTGCTCGGGATTCGAAGCGATCATCTGCGCCAGCTGAGGATTACCCTGACCAACTTGCTGCAGGATGGGCTCGAGCATCTGTGGCTGCTGTTGTACGACCTGTCGCAACTGCTGGAATTGTGGGTTGTTGCGCAGGAAGTCAAGGCTGTTAGCGTTGAGGGCGCCAGCACCACCGGCTGCAGCACCTGCCGAGCGTGCACCACCAGCGCCGCCGCGACCCTGGCCAGCTTGCGCAGCGGCCTCGAACAGGTTTATCGGCTCATCCCCCCCAGAAGCAGCGGGCGTAGCACCTGTGTTCCCTCCGGTAGCGGGTGGCGAGGTCGGAGCACGCGCTTGTGCCTGCTGCTGTGCCTGTTCCTGAAGGGCGCTCTCTGGAATACCCTAGAAATTCGTCAGAACAGAACAAATGCAGTAGGAATGCCGGTTGTCTTACTGTCAGAAGATACTCGACCGCTCGGTCGGGGTTGAAGAAGGCGGCGCGCATGGCGCGGTCAATGTCTGCTCGTGCGAAACCCATGCTCTCCATGTTGGCAATGGCTGCCTCACGCTCTCCACCCATGGTTAGGGCTGACGGGTCGTTGAAGCGCTCGGACTGCTGCGCGGGTGCGGGCGACGGTGTGGCAGGAACATTCTGTGTGGCGGACGAGGCTGAGGGTGCGGTGGGAGCTGCTGGTGCAGCGGGTGTCTGAGCCGGAGCTGCTGGCTTTGCAGGTGTGGAGGGAGCTTTGCTGGCGGAGGCGGCGGGCGCTTTGGGCTGGCATTGCTGTTAGTCCATCGCGCGCCAACAGGGCTATTGGCGTGCTAACCTTGGAGACCATGCAGACAATGAAGCCCTTCTCCTCGATGTTGTACGACTCGATAGTGTTGGCATCCTGGAGGATCTTGCCTGTGGTTGAGGTCAGCGCCTGTAGCCGATGTGCCACTGCGCCTTTGCGCAGTGGGAGAGGGCTCACCAGAGTAGATCAGCTTCTGTTGGGGGACTTCCCAGCCCTTGTCGCCCTGGATCTTGGCCTTGAGCTCGCCAATCTGGATAGCCCGTTAGCATGCTGCGATGGGTAGCGGAGAGGCGGCGCCGCTGCGTACCGTTTCCGAAGGCTCGGCCTCGACGACAAACTTATTCTGCTTGAGATCCTGCGCGGCTGTCAGCTTCACTCAGACACGGACGACGTGGTGGCGCAGTACCTTGAACGTGATCTTCATGGTGGCAGTTGAGACGTGGATGGTTTGGTGGTGTAGCTGGGGAGGTGCAGTGACGGTGGAGGCGGGGTTTATGAAGATGGTAGCTCTGGTCTGCAAAGCTAGGTAAAAATGATGTTGGGGGAAGGTGAAGTGGAAGTGGGGGCAGCTGTTTGGGGGGACCGCGGCTTGCTTGACTGTGGGAAACAAGAGAAGGCAATGGAAATACTCCAGGCAGATTCGCTGCTGTCAAACCGCCGCGAAGTCGTTACCTCGCCTCCAAGGCGGGACCGCTCACGTGACGAGCGGGCAGCTCTTGCCTGAGGCCACCAAAAGCTCCGGTCGGCGAACGCTTCCCGAACATCAACAAAATACACCACGACACTGACATGCCGCCCACCCGCAGCTGCATGTACCTCGCTCACAGCCGCAGTCCACATGCGGCTGCAGACCCTTTCTTTGTTCGCGGTTCTCCTTGTCTGTTTCAGACAGCCACACATCGTGGCCGCCCAGCAACGTGAAAGGCCAGTGTTGTTTCACATTGCCTCAGACGTGCTGGCCTCGCAGCACTGTGCAACCACGGCCTGTGCGATGGCAGGCGCCCGAAGAGGCAAGACGCTGCTGCGACTAGCAACTATGAGCTGCCGTGGCCAACACGACAGCAGGCTCTGATTCTGATCTCGCGTAGAGCCAGCTCTCCGCAGGCCGTCAGCTTGTGATAGCGCCGTCCGAGATTGTTTGTTATGCCCGTCCAAGCATGCGCAAAACAACGCGTCGCAAATGAATGCCTAGCAAGGCCACTGCTCCACACTACAAACTTTGACAGGCAACCCCTACCAGCCCTTACACAAATATTACGACGCTGTGGGCATCGGGGCCCAGGCCTGACGATCCGCAATTGGTCCAGCTGCTACACATTTCCGGCTGTTTGTCTGTGAATTTTCTTCGCCCTGCATCATTTTCGTGCCCGGTCAGGTTGTGCTTTCAGCTCGCGGACCACCTACCGCATCCTGCAGCGCCAATGTTTCTCCAATTGTGCCTGAGAGGCTCACAGACCTGGTGCAACGCGGTCGGCGCCCATCTGAGAGGTCGTGCGAGCCGTCGCTCTTCGAGATCGCACCCCACAATGCCTGCAACACATCTAGGATGCTAGCTTGGGTCCCTAGTCTGTCTCCATGTTGCTCAACGCAGCGGCAGGCCCCCGGCCGCCAAACAATGACACAAATCAGCCCTCCTCTCTCTTCTAAATTTATTAACTGTCGTGGGCCCCCACATGCTCTCTTCTCTTCATGTGGTGCTGTTTTGTCCTTCGTTCAACACTTCGCTCGCTCCCGTCTCTACCAAACCCTCGCTTGTGCGTTCCGCCAACCACAATCTCTACTTCCAGGCCGTTAGTGATTAACGACCAACGCCGGACCTGACGCCCGCATCAGCCACACACATCCGTCCAACGGTTCGCTTCCTATTCGGGCTTCCGTGTCGCCCTCGACCGACTTCGACCACAGCTAGCTGCGTCTACCGCTATTCGTCATTTCATTTCGCGACTCTCACGCGTCAACTGTTTGGTACTCTACCTCGCGCCTTACCACAGCAACACGGACAATTTACTCGCTGTGCTCGCCCCACACTTTCCAAACAGATCCTACAGTTTCCCTTACTCGGAGAACTTGATCTCAACCACCATTGAATTGCATCGGCAATCACTAAACATTCACCAGTTTAGGCTCACATTGCTACTTTGCCCCAACGTTTCAGTACATATATCGGGCATATTCGACCGAAGTCGGCAACACGACCCCACCAAGCTGGACCGGCCGGTAGCATCCTCAACGGTTGTGTTCTTCTTGCGTCTCGCAAGTGCTGGATCATCTTCCTTGAGTTTCCTTTGGAGGATTTGCACAAGCGGGCAACAGCATGGTCGTATCACGAAAGCTCTACGTTTCGCTTCTCGGAGCTCTGGCATGGTCGAGTACTGCTGCTGACACAGTACTCTCAATTGTTGAGGCAGCATCCATTCCCAACTCAAAGCCAGATCTCCTCCACATTGCAGCTGCAGCCAGTGCGTTAGATGTTGTATCGTTGTGCTGTATTGGCTTCTACATCATTCAGGACGTGCGTCGAAGAGATGGATTTATGGAACGATCAGTGCAGGCAAGGAGAGCGTTGGTTGGTGTCAGTGTTGTGCTTTCTTCTACGGCGCTGATTGTTTCGCTCGTTCTGATTATCTACATTAAGTCCAGGAGGACCGAATTGACGAGCAGCCCATCGAGGGCACCGATCTCAGACTGGGATGGAGTTTTCGTTGGCCACATTACAGTATGGGTGACCTCGTGTATCAGTCTGATTGCGCTGTACTCTTCTACTTTCTGGAGGCGTCACACACCAGCGCTTCAGCCGATCACCGTCTCAGGCCCCAGAGACTCGGTCATGTCAGAGATGCGAAACACAACGCCAAGCAGGAACATGTTTGCCATGAAGCCTGCTGAGCCATCGTCTCCTCTTGCAGCTCTGCCATCCCCAACATTCTCCACTCGTTCCTCGCAGTCACTCAAGTCATTCCGGGAGTCAATTCGACATGCTGTCCGACCTGTCACATCACGAACGACTCTGATTAGCCGGCCGTCTTTGAATCGCGATACAAGAAGTGTCTACTCGGACGCTCACTCGATCGACAATGTATCGCATTCGGATGGTTTCGATAGTTGGGACACTAGCAGTGTGAGCAACCAAGCTCGGGATGCGGTGATGCAGACAGCCCCCTCAAAGGGTACACCCCTGGATCCAATTCCAGGCAGTCGATCTGCAACACCAGCACGCGTTCTGGATGGTCCTTTCCTGCCTGAAATTGATGAAGAGTTAGGTGAAGAACTCGTTGCACCGCGCATGATCCCCGATATGTCGAGACCGCCCAGCCCTGCGGTCAGCGAAGCACACATTCACCCTCTCTTCAGGAGTGAAAGCCCGGGCCCACTGCCAGAAGCTACCCCAGGCACCAGCATCGTCGCCAGCCCTCTTGCGGACCAAGTCATCGCATGTCCGTCACGACCTTATATGCGGATGCGATCGAACAGTAACTTGCGTAACAACGCGACAAGCCCGAGTCCTCTAGCCCCCGCGCAGGGTTTGCGAGGTCGCACCTTCAGTCCACACGCTGGATCGAGGACGCCTTCTCCTCCTAGCAGGGAGATGACTCCTCCTATCCCTGACTTTGTACTCAACTCGTCTCCGCGCAGCAGTCTGAGCGGATCACGCAAGGTCAGCCTACGCCACTCGCTCGAACGATGAGCATTATACACACACATACAACACATAGATCTGGTCTTTAGCGTTTCGAATCTTGGGTCGGCACTTTGGTAATGATGGATCCAACGTGCTGCATGCTTTACGTTTACATTGTCCACACACTGCAGGATCGTTTCCTCGATGTCTGCTCAGTGCTGTACCTCGCGTTGATTACTGCGTCATACCTTCTCTTTCTTTACATAGTTCAGCTCTCACAACTTGGTGATTGAGTCTCGAGCTTTAAGCGTTCTGGTTAGCGTTTCGTTCACGATACCACAAGGCAATATTGTCTTGAAGCGGCAGTAATGCTAAGTTTAGTGTTGCTTTGGAGATAGCATAGTAATGGCTGGGCCATAGATTTTACCCAGCAATGGGACGACGATATCCAACGCATCATGTCAAATGGAAACAAAACAAACATGACAATTCAATCAATTCCACATCGCACTGCAGGTCAAAGTTCAACCACGACTCGCACGCCTCGTGCTCAATACACTCTCTGGTTCTTTGACATCATCGCACGGCTACTGACTCGTGACCCACTTTCATAACGTTCATCGTGATCATACGACCTGAACCATACTCGTTACAAACGCAATCTCCGTACCCCATGTTTCCGTTCGGCCCAGATTCCAAGGTCCTTCTGCGACCCTTCTACGATGGGAACAATTTGCAATCCATGCAAGAACACGTGTAAGTGAGTGCGGCCCCACCACGGACGTGGTTCATGCCTGTCGCTGCTTCCGCCGCCATAGAACGGCTTACCGGGCAATTAACGAGGCCAGGAGTTGTGCACAGCGCGGCGACTCATGTGGCAGCAATTATCAACGGCTATCCTTGGTAAGCTTTTCGCAGCCCTATGCTTGCAGACCGCAGACTGCAACCTGGGGGGGCCTTCGCTCGTTCATATGGCATCCACGGAACGCAGCTTGCGCATCACTGCAGCAACCTTCACCGCATATCAGCTTCGCGAAGGACGATATGCGGACGAGACTCGTGGATGACAGATGCTCGGTGTTAACAAGCTAGGCTGGAGAGTGGAGAATGCGTGCTACGTTATCCTCGAGTTAGTACAAGAGTCGAGCGCAATATGAAGAAGCATCTAAAGCAAAGAGTACAAGAGTTTTACTTCAGTCAACAGTCTTGGGGACGTAGAACCTTCGAGTGAGTTCTGTCCCATACTCCTCACCACTGTGAAGTTGGACCGCAGAAGCCTTCCAAGTGCAGCTGAACAGAGTTTGTTGAGGCTTGAACATGGAGCTGGTGGCAATGCTCTCTGCTCGCGCAGGTAGGCATCCTCTATGTGAATAGCTATAGAGAATGAAGCATCGTTATTGTGACATTCTCGCGATCCCCTTGCTTCTGCTGCATGAAAGGGGCGATGCTGCAAGGCCCGAGGCGGTAGATCATCCCGTTTCTTAGCGCAGCGCCAAATGACGTGCGACATGAAACTTCGATTGAAGCATACGAGACACTGAGGAGAAGAGGCGAGGAGATGGCCTTAGAGCCAAAGGCAGCAGACATTTCGGCGCTTTAAGGAATATTTTTATGGTGGTGAGATGACATCTGGCTTGCGGATGCTTCGCTCTTTCCATGTTTGGTTGGTGGCGTCTGCAGGCGCGAGGCTGGCATGTCAGATACTTCTGTCCGTTTTGCGCACGTATTGTATTTGGATTGAAAGAGCTGCTATTATTCACCGTTAAAAACCGAGATCACAATAATGATTACATGCTGCGAGCAATTCCGCCTTCCTTTGGAGCGAATGAGGCCGTGGTTGTCGCACTGCCTAGATTTAATTGGCCGAAAAGTCGGAACTAAGCTTGTTCGGGGGAACAAGGTGGATCCCGTGGAGGATCTCAGCACGAGATTCACCATTTCCGACCATCAACTCCAACCTCCAGCGACGTCGACGGATCCCAAGGTTCGTGGACGAAGCCTAGCTACTACTCTAGTTCATCCGGCAAGCATTTCGTAGCTATCGAACGCCTATCACTCATTTTCACCTTGGCCCTATCCGGGAGCATTTTCGTCTGCCAGGTTGGCCGAATCACAAAGCTGCGTCTGCCATTGCAGCTCGCACGACACTTCGCAAGACTACAGTCGCATTATTTGCTTGGTACAAGACGCTGCGAATCTTTCCGGTGCGCATACCGGACTGTGGTGTCAAGCAGGTGCTCCGGCACGTGGCCATACGCAGACCTGAGGTCACTGTAAGTATCTCCCAAACACGCTCCTCCTCCTCCACAACAAATCAGCTTCTTCGTGGCATAAACATTACCCGAAGCTTTCGCTATGGCTCTTCTCAAGTTTGCTCGCTTCGTTGTTGGCGTGCACAGCAGCTGACAGCACTTGCTTACAGATTAGTAGATACATGTCCGCACCAGGCACGAGTCTCACCCAGCGAGATCTCACGCAAGTCTAAGTGCTTGCCATCGCTCTTTCGAGCATTACCTGGCCCTTGAGGGCCTCTGCGCGTTCCATATCCTCAACGTGAACCACACTTTCAGGAGTTCGTTCATCAGGCCTAAGGCTTCCGCAATGCCACCGAAAAAGAAATCAAAGCCCTTACTGCCAGCAAGGAAAGTCAGCTTTAAAGTTTCTGGTATGCCTTCCACCCTCTTCGCATCTGCTGTTTGTGCTTGCCTCCCATATAACTTGTTCCTGACTTGGCAACTAGCGCGTGCAGGGACTAGTGCAGTATCCACTAAGCGAAAGCAACAAGGAGAAGACTGGAAGCAGTCCCGGCTGGCACCAGACATCCCATTACATATGACAACACGACGTGCTGCAAAGACGTCGTCTAATCATACGAGCCCAGCTGCGCCATCAAGTGCAGCTTCCGGCAGCCGACGTAGTTCTTTGAACGACGTTGCGCAACAATCAGACTTTGACGATGAACCAGCCAAGGCCAGCCGAATGTCGACCGACTCTGGTTCGCCAAATGGTTCATTTGGTAACAACACTCCTATGAATGGAACCCAAACCCCGGAGCTGGAGGAGACTGCATCTGAGGTGCAGGAATCGAAGACTGTTGGGAAGCGGAGGCGCGCATCAGACGACTCAACGCAGTCCAGCAGAACGCGACCAAATGGTGTTATGAGCCGTACTCAAAGCGAAGTCTCCGAGCGACAACCGCGCCGGAAAAAGCGCAAAACAGCCGGCGCACATGCCGATCCAGCCGACCTGCCTCCAGAGTTGACAGATGCAAGCACGGCACCAAATTCTCCAGAACAGGTTCCTGACGTGGCGATCGGCTTGAATCTGCAAAATGTCTTGCCTGCCAATGGCGAGGCGCCTGCAAAGGTTCCAAAGCGTCTCCCTGGTCGCCGACGCCAACCGCATCCGGACATGGACGTCGAAGTGGATCTGCGCCGACAACTCAATCTCAAGACAAGTTATCGAAGCGTTGCAAAGGTGCTAAAAGCATATCTTGACGAGTTGGCACAAAGAACGATTAAGAATCTTGATGATGACCAGTACTACCACGAAACCTGTCCGGAATACAAGCCACTTATGGACGGCTTGGACAGTAAGAGAGACGCCCAGCTTGACTATGTTGCAGCATGGCGTTCAGAGAGAATTGATCAAGTGGAGAGAGTGCGAGCAGCTGAGGAGCAGATTCAGAAGCATCAATACATTGTACGTTGGCGAAGTTATCCGCCTCACACATTAACCACTAACCCAGCTCAGAATCGCTTCGAAGACTTGCGAGATGACTTCCTACAGCGATGCTATTTCCGCATGAAACAGATAGAACGTGAATGGAAGACTGCACAAGATGATGCCACAGATGATGAGGTAAATATGATATTCACTTTGCCGCCATTGAATCTAACGATGCGTAGGACAACGTGCTGCCTCCGACATATACAGATGACCCGAACGTGGGTGCTGACAACAGGCTTGGCTCCAAATTTGCGTCGCGTAGTCGAGCATACGTCGAAGCTGACCGAGAACTCGAGAACGATGTCAGGCGTAAGGTTTTCGACAACGTTCGCATCAGCTTTGTTGAGGAAGATGAAGATGCGGATGATTCCATCGACGAACTTACTGGCGGTTTCGCTCGATTCGCTGGCCCAGATCGCACCGAAGCGATCGCACATTACAACATAACTAATCTCATGGACGCAGTTCATGAGGTCGAAAGAACTCCTTCACCAGAGATTCAGTTGCCTAAGGTCGAGATCATTCCAAATGATCAAGCGACGATGCTTATGTTCCTCGCTGATCTTACAACATCGCAATCTATCCATGACCCCAGTATCGGTGCTACTGGCCAAGCAGTGCCAGAGGAGCTTCTCCAGGCTCCACAAGTTGAACCTTTGGGTGTTGAACAATACCCTGCCAGACAACAATCACCGCCGCGAGCGCCCGAGTTACCATCAGCTTCAAAGCCGTATGTGGCTCAAGGTAGCTCGGAAAGAGCTTCACTGCCAGTCTTCGGTAGTGCTCAAGACGCACCGCAAGCAAGCTTGAATGGAAACAGCATTGTCAAGACTGAAAATCATGACAGGCCAGTCCCTGCGCGGACGACTCACCGGATTATGGACATGTTGAATAACGATTCAGATGTGCCCGTTCCGAAACCACGGGCATCACTACCTCCTACACAAGACTCCCAGCCACCAGGCACCCCATCAATGCGGAAGATCAATGTTCAGCACGAAACACCGTCTCGAAAAGATGCCACACGCCTCGAGCACATCGTGAACCAGCCTGATCAACCCGAACAAGAGCACCACGTCGACCAGCAATTGATGGACGCGTTGAGTGGCCCGGTGCCTCCTCCAACTGAACCGCCATCGCCAGCGCGGCCAACTTCAATGTCGTGGGGTCAATCGAACGCTCCACCCCAACCAAATGTTCCGCCGCCGAGAGAAGCAGAGGAGTCGTTACGACGAAAGGATCCGCGCGATGCATTACGCAAGATTAGGGAGTTGCTCGACAGAAAGTCTGCAGACGGCGGCATGGGTTATCCGGACAGGTCTCACTGGCCTGACTATGTGAAACGTCCTGAAGATAGACGTGAGGCTGCCCCTGCATACGATCCACAACACCCATCTGCTGGGTTGCAAGGTGCCTCTGATGCAAATGGGCATCCTTCACAGCGACGTGATTCACAATCACGTTGGGACCGCGACAGGCGACAAAGTACCTCGCAGGCTTCTCGTCCGTCGCCGTTCCAGGGGAGCCCACCTCAGCCGTACCATAGTGAGCCGAACAGATCGGGGCCTACCACTACACACCAAAGCCCATATGCCTCATTACCACCGAAGCCGCCTGGTCCGCCACCTTCGAACCCGGTCAACTTTCGCTTCGCTCATTATGACCCGGTACCTCCGCCTCCAGCATCGAGACCAGCATACCAACCGCCAACCACGAACTACCCACCGCTTCCGCATCCTCCACACCCTCCTCCACCACCAGGACCGTACGGCCATACTTATCCTTCGCCGTACCAACATGCCTACGTGCCGCTGCCTCCCGGTCCTTATCATGCTCAGCCTCCGCCCCCACCAAACGCTACCCAGTATCCGCCGCTCAAGATCCATCAATATGGCGGTCAACCGATACTACCAGCGAGCATGGCACCGCCGCCATATTCAGGCCCAGCACAACACAGCCAACCCACTGCTACGCCCGCATTTTCGCCCCCACAAGGTCAAGCCTCAATCTCACAACAACAACCTCAGCCTCTTCAGCCAAATCCACACAGTGAGCACAGCGAGCGCCGCGATAGCAACTTTATGGGCCCACAAAGCAGACCTAGGCGTGCATACCGGAGTTACCATGCCCCTGGAACGCAATTCAGAACGTACAATGGTCCCGGGGCTGGCAGAGGAAGAGGCGGAGGTGGAGGCGGAGGTTAGCAAGCCCGCTCTCAGTTCGGATTCGCCGAAACTTGCGGGATCTCAAGGACGTATACTGGACCACCTCCGTTGTACGCAAGGCCGGTGATATCACCCATCTCGCCGGTAGGAGCATGGTCTCCCTATGAGCCTTTTGAAGGCGGATGGAGACATCAGGGCAGCGGCTGGGGCATGCCGCATGCTCGTTTCTCACAACATCCTAGCGAAGCACGTGTACGATCAGATAGGCCTGACATGTCACCTATAACGCCAAATGAGGCACCCCTCGCAGAAAGACAGGTATCGCCGAAGAATCAGGATAGGTTTCATCGTTGAAGAGAAGTATTGAAAGTGCGCAGGGATTGTTGGATCTTGTAACTTGGGTCAGGTTGTCTGTTTGCTATTCCTATCTTCTCAGGTGCCTCACAGCACTCCATTTGCTTTAGCATTGGCGTTTTGCATAGCGCGGGCATACAGTCCCATATTCTTGTATAACCTCTTACGTGTTCCCTTTCGATACCACGGGGCATGGGTCAGAGGCAGAGTTCGTATTGTCTTCGGACGTTCGAGCAGGCCGCTTGCTAGTATTATTGATTGAAATTTTGTTCTCACGTTCAGGATTGGGTATTGACATGATGTTTTGACTTGGGTATCGCTGTTCTTGTTCCACTGACTGGCCTGCTCGAGCACTTCGAACAGGCCTTCGAAACTTTCTTCACTCCTACATGTGGCACGGGGAGGTCAAGGCTTTTTCCTCCCCCGCGACACAGGCGTCCAATCCTGCCCTCTCGCTCCACTCCCCCCGAACCCCCCTCCCCCCATTCTCGGCGTCTTGCCCATCCTCTCAAATAATCTCTGCGCCGCAGGCGTCAGATCACCCTTGTTTTTCCTCCCAGGCGTCTGCATCGCAAGTCTTGTAGCTGGCGTCTGGGCGCTGAGGAAACGGGGCGTTTCGCTCGTGAAGATGCCCAGCCCCTTCCCTGCTGGTCCCGGTCTGCTTCCTGCGCCCGCTGCGCGCTTTGCGCCTATTTGATCCACCATCTTGTGATGCATTTTCTCCCTCTGCGTTGCCTCGGTCATGCTATAAGGAGCGGCGTTGCTTGCGCTGTCGCCCGTTACGCCGAAGCGCTCCAGGAGGTCTTCTGGCGCGTCCGAGTCCGAGTCCGAGTCCGGCTCCGGTGCTTGTGCATCTACAAACGCGTAGCCGTTCACCCGCGGTGTCTCGCTGCCTGTGTACCCGCCCTCGCTTGCGCTGAGTCGTGGCTTGCCCGAGACTGCGTCTCGAATCGCGGAGAGTGTTGGGCTTGCTGGTCGTGGCGGGAGTTCAGACTCGGCTGGTAGGCGCGTATTCGCATAGCGCGTCTGCTTCGGAGGTGCCAGAGACGCTGTCTCGGCACGGGAAATGTTGGTGGGCGCCCAGGACTCTATTGAGTCGGGGCCAAACATGAGTGTGTTGAAGGCGGTGTGTTTGTGCATGGTGGGCGCGGCGGGACGGTCGTCGAGGTTCTGGCTCGGGCGGACGGTGAGGGCCGTCGAGTCTGAGGCCATGTTCGCGGCGATGACTTTCTGCTGGGCGATGCGCTGCTTCGAGGCGTATCGGTTGCCGTCGTGCAACCATTTGTTCTTGTCGAACTTCTTCCGGTTTTGCTTGTCGATAATGGCGCTAAAGCTCTCTTGGTCCTCAGAAGTATATTTTGCCTGGAATGCGTTGAGCGACATGTCGAGATCGACCTTGTCCAGCTTTCCCAGCCCTTCCTCATCCTCTGCGTCAGCTTCGGTACCGGCAACCGTGACCGGCGTGTCTGCGCCCCAGACGCTGGGAGTCTTGTCGGTAGAGCCTAGGCCTGGTTTGCTGAATCTTGTCCTGTCCGCCGCCCGCCTTTGACCACAAGGAACAGGCGTCATGACCTGCGTGAGCTTCTTGCCAGACTCGCGGATCCATGTCTTGTCCTTGCTCTCAAGCGCATTCAGATATTCGCGTTGCGCGTCCGACTCGGCCAGTCCAGGGAAAAAGTCGCGGCGAATGATGTGGGACACCGCTGAAACATACGTATCTTCGTCGAGAACTACCGATGGCCGTTTTATTCGCTTGGGCACCGGAGGAGGTGGCATGAGTGCACCAGCGGCGCTGCGCTTGGTGAGCGCCGTCGAGTTTGGGGATGCCATGGTCGGTAACAGACGGGGGATATGGAGGGAGTAAGTCGTTAGAGGTGACGGTTTGCTCGAGAGTCAAACGCGCCCGGAGGTTGCGTCATGTAATCATAGGGGCGGTCACGACTTTGAGGGTTGGTGGGAGTGTGTCTGTGAGGTGTGGGAAAGTGTAACGGATGGCGTAGGCGGCAGAACCCTGACTGCTTACTGCCCCGAAAACCCCGTGTATGAAGCCGCTTTTTCTTGGCCGATCCGCGCACTCTACTACTATGTTAGAACACAACGATCTATTGTAATACGTTGTGCGTATTGGGAATTCAAAGTCGTAGCTAACACAAGATTTGACCGTCCGTAGAGATGATCGCTCGCAAGAAACGAGCTCCTCTACAAAGTCACGTAGACTAAGGAAGAGCGCAGTACGATATCGGTTGCACCAATCTGGTGAATTCATAGCTAGCTTACAAAGTGCGTTATGCATGACTTTTAGTCGTGGTATCATTCAGCTATAAAGCTAGAAGAGCGTATGGATATTAATCCTGCATCAAAGTCCTCGCTCGATTCTGCTTGAGCACAACGTGCTGCCTTCCTCCACGCCACCGTACTTCGAAACAGTGGGTAGCAGGACAACCGCGCATCCAACACTGCAGTCGCCGTCTAGTAGAAAGACTCGACCATGGCGTCCTTGTGGGTAGTGTTGATGTTACTTGCCACACCTTCCCCAAGACGGAATACACTTTCAACGACAGACAGCTCAGTCGCTGTTGTGTCGAGACCAGTGACGGCCATCCAGTCGTTGACAACCATGCCCGCGCCGACGACCGCGCTACCTCGGTTTACGCTACCAGCGACGAGAGGGACCTGAAGCAGACTCGACAGCTCGTCCTGGTCCTGGATCGAGGTCTTGGGGTGCACAATACCACCCTGATTGCTCAGAGCCATGTACGATCCTGTGAGGACGTTGTCTGCGATCGTCTGCCTGAAAACCTCCACACCAAGCACATCCGCTATTATCTCCTCCGTCTCCCGCTCGATATCTGGGTGCACGAGTGCGACATGGTCGTTGCAGCAGATGACATTTCCGAGAGCCGATAACCGCTCTTCTATCCTCTGGATCTTGACGCTGTCTGGTATCGAGTTGCGCAAGTGCTGGAGCTCTTGGTCGGTTGTGGTGGTGGGGACGAGGAGACCTTTCTTGTTTCCGGCGGTCAGGCGACCGACAATACGGGTTCCAGCAATTGTGGCGTGGCAGATGGGGATGACATCCTGGAGTTCAGCTTCGAAAACACTGTGCGAAGGGTCAGTCTTTGCGGCGCGTTGCTGAGCGAGGGCACCATGGCACCATGGGCGCGTGCGCACAAATGGCTGCATACCTGTAGAAGTTCTCAGAAGCACCTACTGCGACAATCGCGTAGGCATTGGTAAGAGTAGCAAAGACGCCAACCCTGCGCCGCTTGTTAGACATGTTCGTGGGGTGCATTTGCCCCGCTCGGTACATACTCGTTGGAGTTCTCGAACTGCGCGCGGACAGCCATGATGGAGTGTCTGGGGCGGTGCTGTGGTGGCTCTGTTGGCAAGAGGAGTGAGGGTGGTAAGAGGCGTGGAGTGAAGTCGCGTGCGGTAGAGCTGGTTGGCCTGTGAAGAATTCAGTAGGCGGTAGATCATTTTGAACTACGAGCGACATCATGGGCCTGCCCCACCAGGCGCTCGGGCCTGTTCGACTCATATCGACGAACCTACTCCTTCCAGCCTCACCTGCGCTTCGCCACACTGTCCTTGCCCAAAGCGATTGCGCGAACCATGACTGCCTTGTGAAGAGTCACTGCAAGGATCAAGGCCGTGATCTTCCCTTGGATCATTTCGCTCTCGAAACATGAAACATCCTCTCATCTGGCCGATCAGGCAGTACCCGCCTGAGCCTCGTGCGCAGATCCTGACATTGCACGTTCATGCTCGGACGCATTGACGACCAGCCCGCGCTCCCCCAATTTGCCCCATGTCACTGCCCTGACATTGGTGTCGCAAGAGCAAGGCCATTGAGGCTGTGCAAGCAGCCCAGCAAGTGAGAATTGCGTGGTCCTGAACTAACGCTGGTTGTCGTCATTTCCTCGATTTGTCTCTCATGTAAAGTGTTCTCGTGCTGACAGTACTGATGGATTGTGTCTATCTATAAATACCATTATCAAAAAGCAAGCACCGAGATGCTGCTCCGAGCGGGTGCCTATCTACAGCCCCAGCGATCCGGTTGCGGATCTCAAATCTTGCATGTACAGAATGGAAATGGCGCGCAAGCTGCGGCGGGAATATTGGACAACAAATGGGTAGTCGCAAGCAAAGGAAACGCCCGCTAAAATACGCAATGTATGTGCAGGAGTCTTGCAAAATATTGGAGAAGTTTTTGTACAACGGTATTGCCGAAGATGCCTCGAATCAAAGTCCAACAGGGATTCGGAGGAGGATCAGTCGAGCAGCGGAGATACATTTACAGGCGTAAAAACATCAAGGTAGTCATAAGTCGGTCGTTATCGAGAGAGTATTCTGAGATGGCAGGGAGAGTCGGTAAACAGATGGCGATCGTGTGGTAGAGTGATGTATGTGTAGGGAGCATAGGTGTATCGGTTGATGAAGGCGCGGCTAGCAACAGAGGTTTACATCCTGGACGCCAGGATGCCGAGTGCAACAATCACACCGACCAAGAGCCTGTCTTGGATCAGTAAACAGACTAATCATTGCAGAAATCTGGACTTACGTTCCAACCCCTGACATCACTCTGTTCAGGTTGCGCCACCAATTGGCTTTTTGGTAAGCTTTGTTGTCTACCGACGCGATTTGTTGCGCATGCTGCTGCTCGAAATCGACCTGACTATCAACCTGTGTCAGAGTCGGGTCGTATGGTAATGGCAGGCAAGAGGCAATCCACCACGCGGGGAAGAAGATGAATCCCAGTGTGAAGAGGAGTATCTGCCTGTTTTGTCGGCTGAAAGGGTGTTTTCCAAAGTCTTTGTCCATCGATGGTGCCTTCCAGAAACTGTAGCGAGGGTAACCGCGCCTGTCGGTACGAAGGTGTGGTGTCGACCAGCCGCTCATGGACTGCATGTGGGGTCCAGTCGCATAGCCGTGGTCGTCGATCAGGTGCTCCGAGGAGAGCGACATACTATCAGCGTGTGATCCGCGATGTGGTCTGTTTCTGGGACGATAAATGTGTGCTGGGAAATTACTTTCGGAAGGTGTGTGGGTGCGCCCGCTGTGTGAAGTGCCCAATCGTATGCTCCCAGACGATTCCGAGGCAGCGGGTATCATCGAGATGCGTTCACCGCGTTGGTAGTATGCCCTGCAGTGCTGTTAATATCCGTCGTGCACTTTTCGTCGGAATTTCTTACCTCGCCCATGCTGGAATGATGTTGCGGTTGAAATTGGAGGCATCTGACTGCGACGAGCCCGGTCGCGACGAGTTGAGTGACGTTTCGCTGTTCTGTCTTCGCAAGTAACCCGAGTTCTTCATGCGAATCGTATTTGAAGCAGGGAGTGGGGAGACGGTGTCGAGATCCTCATCTCCAAAGCTCTTCTCGTTGTATTCGCTAGACGCTTGAAGTTGAGGCGAGAACAACGGCAGGGGGACTACCGATTCCGAAGGCGTCGATGAGTAGTTGTCTGACGAGGAGTTGTAGCTTCCAACGGTCTGCCCCCGTCTCCTTGGCAGGTTGGTTTGGCTTCGGTCTCCATAACTGTCTGATGACAAGGACCTTGGGCTGAAAGATCGCGATCCACGTGCAAGTGATCTTGAGTCGCGTTCTGATACAGAGGCGATCGTGGAGAGCTGGGAGCTCCAGTTGTGCTCCAGACCGCGGTCGAGCATTCGGGCTGCGATGTTTGGTGTGTTCTGAGAAGCGGCCCGCTGATTGTTGTTTGTGGGGGCGCGAACGACAGGATGGGTGACTTTAACTCCGCTTGCCCACGTAGCCGTACTCGCTTCATGAATAGTTGGCGACGGCGAAAAGGCGGGTTGTTTCGGTTCGACGCTGGTAGACGAAATGTCAGAGTATGCAAAAGACTCCGCGGATGGCTTCAATACAAGTTGTCGATGCGAAAAGTCACTATCGAGAGCCTGTTGCCGTCCGTCTTCAATTCCGGCAGACGGGGAGTACTCTTGCGGTAGCGATCGATTGACACTCGTCGAGTTTCGGTCGGCATTACTAGGCGAGGCAAGCGAGGCCGCAGGTGTGGATGAGGCAAGCGATGCAACAGATTCCTGGGGCGATAAGGCGCGAAGACGGCTTTCAACTGATTCACCACCAGACGATGAAGGCGGGACAGCGCGGATAGTAGACCTTCGGCCGGGAGGCGTCGATTCTTCTTCTAGTACTTCCAGCTCTGTGTCAAAGTCCTTTAATTCAGCCTGACCAGGCGAGACCGGGGGGGTGCTTCCTTGGGAAAATCGTAAGGAGTATCGCGAATTAGATGTTCCCACAAGGGTGTCGTCCTCAGACGTGTTAGTGGACACCGAGTGTCTGAAAGTGCTTTTTTGGCGAGGGGGTGGTGGCTGTGATGCAAGGTTGGTGCTGGCACCAATGGCTTCGAACTTTGCGAGGACATTGGCGACCCGGCTGCCATTTGAAACACGAGATCCTGGAGCCTCGAACGCGTAACCTGGCGCGTTGCGAGGCGGTGGAAGGAATTGCGAAGGTTCACTGGGTAATGGTAATTTGCCGTATGCGTCTTTCCCAGGATCGTCGACAATGCGAATAGTTGGGCCTGAGTGGCGGTTGGATTGATCGGATGCGTCCGAGAGCGGCCGGCGGGAAGCAGGCGCAGGTCGTGGATGCGATGGTGGGATATATGTAGCGAGCGGCGATGTGACGGAGTCTTGCCCACGATGGCGAGAATCCGAGGAAGACATGCTGCGGTATGATGCTGTACTACAAGGTGCCTGTACAAAGTGCCGTAGCCCGAGGTCTGTCCCTGTCTCAGACGCGGGCGCGATGAAACAGCATTAAGGATAGGGATAAGAATATAGAAGATACAGAAAAAGAAACTGTTTGAAACTTTACGACAAGAAACAAAAGAGTGACGAAATAGGGCTCATGGCCGTTGAGAAGCGGATGTTGAAGTCGAGGAAGGTGAGGAGTGCTGTAATGGAGGTACCGCCGTCGATGATAATGTCCGGGGCGCGTTCGGCAGCCTCGCAAGCTTCAGCTGCACGGTGCTCGTGTGAAGCACGTGCCGTAATAAGGAATTATGCAGGTCTTTTGTCGCGGCAGCGGCTGAACTGGATTGTTCCCCTCACAACGATGAGCAGGATCGCTTTTAGGTGCGATTGTCTCAAGGAACCCTCGTTCCTGTTGCACGCCGTCCTTGTCAGATTCGATAAACAAATCGTCGCGTAGTGGCTGGACGCGAAATGAGATCCAGCTTTAGGAGCTCCTAAGTCCTGGCTAACGGGCCAGTGACGTGTGGACACGGAGCGGACCAAGTCCCTACATGGACGCTGCACAATGCAGGGATGAGGGAGAGCGGGATGAGGCTATGAGCTGGCGCGAGTCGAATCGGACTGCGCGGGAGTCTGGATCGCACGTGGGAAGCTGTTTGCAGTGTTTGCTCGGCCGTTCGTATCGATAGCTGAATGTGGTTCAGGTGTTGATGGATGGAGCGAGCAGCGCGCGGGGACAGCGAGCCTTCGAAAGCTTTTAGATCCACCAGGCCCTGCTACACACACCGGCTTACGACAGCACACGCACGATGCCACCGCCTGCGACCGGCTGGCGAGAGCGTCTCAGCGACATGTACGATAGGGTCAAAGGCGGTAAGTTTGAAGAACAATGGACGGTTGGTTGGCCTGTGTGCGCCCATACATACAGGAGGGTGTGCACCATCCCAACACCCGCGCGACCCACACCAATGCAAATCGCTACCTGCGCTGCTGTTTCGCTGCTCCAAGTCGCTCCAAGGCTACGATGAAGTCTAATGTCTTACCAGTTCCCAAGGCGCCAACAGTGTCTCCTGCCGCTGCGGCTCTTCTGTCGGTGCGTTTCAAGTCGCCCACCCCTCCGCTGCTGCTATTGTCCACAGCCTATCACGTCCGCAACATCGAACGCAGCTGAAGACAGCGCTGACTTGAGGCCATGTAGACTGCGTTCGTAGCTATTTACGTGCTACCATTCTATCTATCTTCGGCAACGCGACCATCTCCAACCTTGACCCGCGATGCGCCCTCGTCCATACGCGCCAGAACCCGAGCGGTGACGTTCTCTACCGTTACTTGCACGCTCATCGCCGCGCTGTACCTGTACCAGCAAGATGTGTCAGCATATTCACTGCTACACCTGTTTGGTATCTGGCCAATCTCTGTCTTTGACACTGTACGAGGCATGCTCCTAGTATGCATTCTGTTTGCAGGGCCCTTGTTCGAGAACGGCATCGTAGATGGTGAATGGAGAGACTGGGTCAAGCTCAAGGGAGTCCATGAAACACTAAGCAGTTGGATCGGATACAGGAACTTTGTAGTCGTAAGCACCTCGGATTGGGGAAGTGCTCCAATGCTGACCCAATTCCAGGGCCCTGTCAGCGAGGAGATCGTATGGCGCTCACTCATGGTTCCACTACATTTACTCGCGCACTTCACCGAGAAGCAGACCGTCTTCCTCACCCCGCTGTACTTCGGCATTGCCCACGTCCACCACCTCTACGAGTTCCACATCACGCACCCAGAGGTGCCAATGCTGATGGCTTCGCTGCGGTCGTTGTTCCAATTCACATACACCTCGCTGTTCGGATTCTTCGCGACGTTCCTGTACCTACGCACAGGTAACGTCTACACGTGCATACTGGCGCACACGTTCTGCAACTGGATGGGACTGCCTCGCTTTTATGGGCGCGTCGGAGTAGAAGCTGGCGTTCCAATTGGCCCACCGGACGTGGATAAGAAGAATGACGGATCGAAGAGCACTGTGCCTTATCAGGGGAAGAGTGTTGCATGGACTGTGGCATACTATGTGATTCTGGTAGCAGGGTCTATTGGGTTCTACTATCAGCTCTTCCCTCTGACAGAGAGCTCATACGCTCTGCTGATTCGTTCGACGAAAGACAAAGCATAGTCTGAGGCATATACAGCTTTTCTTGAGATGGTCCAGCGACCTCTAGTGAGGTTCTTTTCACGTAGGGAGGTGACTGAGACATTGGATAGTCAATTCAGTCGTTCATGTCTTTACATTGCCTTTCTCAACTTATCGTACACTTGCTATTGCCCACCAATTGTCTTTCTCATACCCACTCTCAATAACCCTTCCCCCAGCTTGCTCTATGTCCTCCTCGAGTTCCCCCTTCTTGTACAGATGGTAGTATCGAAGGTAGGTCTTATCACCCTCTGGTTTCGAATCCTGCGACTCAGACTGCCGCTCCATCTGCTCCTCGCTCTGCTTTCCGTCTCCACCAACCTGCTCTGTGCCATCTACACCCTTTCTTTTCTGTTTCTTCTGCCTCGGGACCTTCTCCTTCTTTGCTGTCATCACCCACGGCACCATTACGTCCTGCTCACCGCCCTCGTCCCAGCCTCGTCGACTACTCTTTTGCTCCAATGCCCAGACGTAGATCAGTGCTTTACCTCCGGATTGACCTGAGCCTTGCTGCGGCGGGCACAGAAGGTCTAGAATACATTTCACAGCTCCTACGCGCCGTGCTGGCGTAGAGAGATGGTGCACAACAGCTATCGAGATGGCGAAGTCGAATATGTGCGGTGGATGGGGAAGAGAAAGGTTATCCGCCACAACGACATCGTGTGGCTTGTGTTGCATTCCGAACTTCACCAGATTTGTAGACCTATACATTCATCAATATACAACCTCTCATCCCCTGCCTGGCCATCATATATCGCACGCACGAGTCATTAATGGAATGTGTACGTACCGATCAGATCCCACGATGAAAACCTCATTATTGACAGCCAAATACTTGCCATTTCCACAGCCAATATCAGCACCGATAGCACCATTGGGCTGCTCTTTCAGGAATCGCTCGACTATCGGCCATGGCTGGATGCGGTTAGTCGATTTTGTAGCGAGGGAAGGAGGGGTGACGCACACCTTATAGCGCGTCGACGAGAAGTGCGATGCTATCTGCTCATAGACCTCATGCACGTGTTCCTCCTCGTAAGATGTGCCTGCGGCTTCAGAGTCGGCCATCGCGGTGCTGAAGGTGTTGTCAAAAGTAGTTTGATGCAGGTGTGTGAGATTTGCACAGCCAATGATGGGAGGGCACTGACCAAGGCGCTAGTGGTGAATGCTGCAAATGGACTGCTCGCTGATCTGCATTTGCAAATCCGTTACACTGTCATGAATGGATTGCATCTCTTCTCACCAACCACTTCTATAACTCGTGGGGCAACTCGTTGGGCATCATCACGCTCTCAAGCATTCGCCATACAGCACTGAACGTCTTCAGAACCAAAGCCAACGATTACTTTTACTTGCCGATATCACAGAGGGAAGGCTCAATCAAGGGTAAAAATGTGTTCCGAGTACAACTTGAAATAACAAAATCAACTTCAACAATAGAAGACGGTCACAATTTTGGTCTTCGACCTACCTTCGGATACATCCGTTCGTACATCAGAACCACTGCCCGCGCACTCTTACGTGGATTTTCGCACAGCTGACTGGATGGATGCAAGAGCGTAACAACACTGTCATTCACCTCGTACACATGCTCTGTCCCACGCACCGATGCAAACCAATGGCCCTCATCATTCCGCTCCCCGTCATGGTACAGAACACTGGTCAAACAGTACTTGAGTGGTGTGGTTCGGTCACTCTGTGCTCCTTGGTACTCTGTCAACTCCAGCCGCTCGTTGATGCGAATGGGGTTGTTATTGCGCCCTCCCTGCTCATCTGCAATCTCTAGTTTGACACGTAGGAGTTCCGGAGCTGCGTTGATGTGGACGCGTTTCGTCCTTTTACGCCATTGTTCGCAAGTGCTGCATTGGAAGATACCGAGGACTTCTGGGGTGAATTTGCGGTAGAGTGAAGCTTTCACCGAGTCGTTCTGCCCTTCGGGGAGGATACTAAGGGTCAGTTTGGCTTCGGCTTCTGCAGTACCAAATGGAAGTGGTTGCACTGCTCCACACTCACAGGTCCAGGTGACTCCTATATCCAAATCGAAAAGGTCAGCAAAATCGTGTCTCCATCTTCTCTCTCCTGCTCGCGTCCGGAGAGTCAATATGTCGTTCGGCGAAGCAGGTACAATGATACGCACATTATCGCCGGAGGACTCCACACAAGCTTGGAGATACCGAGATAGGAACTCATCTGGGTCTTGTTCAATGCCATCTACCCCTGCTTCAGGGGTGAATTGCAACAAGGCTAAATCGACCTGCACAAGCCGTCTGTAAGCACCAAACTCGGGGTCGAGCGCGACAAGGCGACAACACCGATCTTTCTCGTTTCTACTCCAGTACTCGTGAGTGAATTCTTTCATGGCACACGCGGGACAATCGCGCAATAATTTCCTGCCCGTGGCCTGGTAATCAGCGGGCATTGCCTTGCTTTCGATCGCTTCCTGTAGTTTGGCGAGCTCACGGCATGGGAATAGGACTACCTCATTAAGCTCCTCGTTGTGCGACTGAATCCATTTAACAAAGCCGGGTGCGTGCATCAGAGCCTGGAGGGCGCTGTTACGAAAGCAGCAGTTCTTCCTATTGCGAAGGCCTCTGCTGACCATGTGGATTCTGTTGGCTGGACAGTCCACGTCCAAGCATTCTTTCGTGATTTGTGGAAGTACAATCTCAGTGTAGAGAGGGGGTTTGGACAAAGAGAATGACCAATGTTGCGTAGCGCGTTGCGTAGCGCGATACGAGAGTAAAGCGAAGACAGCGGCCAACACGCAGACTGTAAGAGCGGGGTCAAATTCGAGGTCAGACATGTTTGCAGAGTATTCGTGGATAAACCAGGAAGCAAGTAAAGATAAGTTAATAGACCGTAGGTGGCTTTGTCGCCTTGACATCTTAGTCTGCGCTCAATGCGTGTTACCTGGTGTCTTTTAATTTGGAGACAAAGCAGTTATTCTTGTCACAGGAAAGATACCGAAAATTTCTTTCATTGTGAAAAAGGGCCAGCGACCTGCTGTGACGCTTGAGCGATCACAAGTGGCACAACCAGCGAATGTGGCGTGAACTTGATCGATCATTCAATTGCATACGGACAAGCTCTTCAAGAAACTAAGAGCACCACTGCCATTCAAGGGTTGGTGCACAACCCACCAAGAAAATGTTCTGTAATGACTCGTCATCTGCTAGCGAAAGACCTCGACTGCTCCTTTGCTTGACATGCTTTCCCCTACCGCGCGGTAATTGCCTCCTCTTGCCGTACGGTCCGACCCGAGCCATTGCAAAAAGCAGCTATAAGATGGGTCGTCGTCCCCTGAGGCAATATATGGCTCACAGGTTTACTCACAGTCTCTTCTCCCCCCTAGTCAATGTAGATCGGCCTGCTCCCTACTGCTCAAACTATAGATTTCGACCTGCACGAACGAAGAAAACACAAGAACAAAGTGTTTGAATATTCGAAAGCAACATACCAGGTCCTTCGGCCCTGCAGTCCAACGTCAGCTCCGAGGCACGCTTAAATTTCGGCGCGGACAGCCTCCCCCAACCTGGATACCGCATGCGCGGGGATCGAATACCGCTGAGCGTTCTGCCCCTAAAATTGTGAGGACTGCTTCTGGCTGAGTTACGGCAAGTCAAGGCGGGATGCTTATGGATCCACGAGCTATAATGACTGCTCACTATAGTGCTCATACAGACAAGTAGATGCCGGAGCATGATATGCTAACCTATGCGCGGGATGTTGACCTTTCCCTCGAGCCGTCTGTACAGGCGTAACTCATCTTCACCTCCAAGGTACGTGCCGAGCAAGTAGCTCAATATCGAAGTGTCGTCTGTGGGGGCTGCAGCGTAGGACTTGAGCATGAATGGGACAACCACTTCGTTGGCTTTGTTGTGGGCTATGGGAATAAGTTTCAGTTGATCTGGAGCCCGTGGTAGAACACCAACTGGGTCCAAAGCAAGGACGCTTTGTTGGACAGCGGGCTCAAACAATTGAGCAGCAGTGTCTGCGACAAGTCCTTTACTGACGCTGTACTTGCATGAAATGGATAGGAGGTACTTGGCTAATTCCATGTTACTTTTCATACACTGTAAAAGACAGTTTGGTCTTGTTACGTTCTGTTGTCACAATGTCGATCTATGTATGATTGTAGGGGGCAGTCCTTGGACCACAAAGATACAAGATCATGAAGTCTACGACTTGGTGCCCACTGGCTCTTCGTCCGGGAACCGGATAGTTCGCTGCAGACCCACATCCGCCGTACTGGCTGCGGCACTCGGCCCTGCGTCCGTACCCTCATCTCTCGCCACCGTAGGCGCCATCGACAGCGGCATGGGTGTGTGCACGCTGCTCCTCGACTGGCTTCTCGAGTTGCTGCCAGATTGAATAATCGACCTACCAATGCGCACGACGCGATTTGGGAGCGAATCGCCACCTGTACGCGACCATCCTGGCCGGCGCCTGAGTCGCTGCTCGATATCCGTCGTCGCGTCCTCCGCGCCTTCTGCAACGTAGAACGGCTCCGGCTCCTCGCTGCGAGAGGAAATAGCGCGCGATAGCGTGCGCGGGATGAAGAAACCGAGTTTACCAAGAGGAATGCTGAGACCATGGACGACGACAGAGCAGATGATCAGGAACCAGATGACCACGTTCATGACTTCAATTAGGTACGCTGCGTCTTCCCGTGTCTCGCCGTCAACCTTGATTTTGTTCAAGAACTCGATGCTGATGTAGAGGTAAAAGGCGGCGCTGACACCGATGGGGCCGAAGAAGCCGACGAATAGGGCTTGTCGCTTTTGCTCGATCTGATGGATTTGCTTGTGCATTCCGAATACGATGGGTGGGCGGCGGAGAAGCAGGACGAGGACGCCGAGGAGGATGAGTCGCCAGATGGAGATGACGTTGTTGTGGTAGAATTCCGCCCAGGGGCAAATCGCGCCGAACCAGACGAATACGGAGACGTTGAGAAGCATGTCGATTGTTGGCTGGAAGGAGTCATCCATTGTTTCGAGGCGGAACCAATCATCCCAGGTAAATGTGTTGCCGGCGATGAAGCAGGCTAGAACATCGTCGCTTCCTATCATGCCAACAGTGCCGACGATGAAGAGAGCGAGAGTGATAGCAAAAACAAGGAAGCTTTCACGGTCCACGTATTTCCTCTCTTCAGCCCAATGCAGAAGCTCCTTTGCTAGCCAACCTACAACGGCGCCGTAGATCACACTCAAGATAATGGTGTATCCCAGCGTCTCCCCAAACCATAGTCCAATCGCGGTGCTTGCTTTCCCAGATCCTTCGTTTCCATGACTTCCAACGTATTGAATCAAATACAGCGGCAAGAACAAGAACGGATAACCCAATCCATCGTTCGCTCCCGACTCAGCCACAATGATCTTCTGGAGCTCCTTCGGAATATTTTTATCTGCGAATTTACCTTTGACAATGGAATTGGACAGAACAGGGTCCGTGGGGGTGACACAAGCACCAACTGCTAGAGCCTGCAGAAAGCTTATGTGAGGAACCAGCGCAAAGACGAGCAGGCTAGTGACGAGCCACATGACCGTCATAACCGGACCAAGAAGGTAGGACAGACTCTTCCATTCTGTCTTCAGGTATTTTGAAGGCAGCTGCACGCCGGCAAGGACAAGCTGCACGCCCAACACCACGCGGGTGAAGTACAAGGTAATGGTATCCAGGTTCTCGACGGAATTCAGGGCATATTCCTGTGGCCGGATCCAGTTCGTCGCATGGGGAGAGAAGATAAGCCCGGCGATCAAGGATATCACTGTAAATGTAAGAAATGAAAGCAGTATTGCTTGTGGCTTTCAGAGCTTACATGCTTCCGAGAGGTAAAACTTCTCCTTCATCAAATAAGACACCAGGCCAAATAACGTGATGAAGCCGCCTAACGAGGCGCACACAATGTTGAAATTGTTCAAAGCCAACGTAGGCATTTTGGCGGCTCTGCAGCTGGGTAGCCTCGTCAAGAACGCCAAGTGTATGATAGATGTGGCGTTTTGAGAGTAAGAGCTTGTTGTGAGTGCTCACTTGACTGGGGCAGTGACAATATCGAACGACTGAAGGCTAGATGTTTTCGGTGACATTCGTAAAAGGTGCGTAATAGTACGGGTTGTTCTATTGCGCGGGCAGAGAGATTCTTCTTGTATCACGGAGAACTAGAAAGTAGGCTGGCGGGAAACTGAGTGGTGTGCTTGGCATGACGATCCAATGCGCGATTTACGACAAGCCTTGAAAGCGCTCCACTATACGTGACCATGCTCATTGACATATGCACACGGTCACGATTTTAGGAAGAGCATAAGTGAACAGGTACGCTGGTAATCTCATACACTCTACATCGTGCAAGTGGCATGCCGGAACTGATAAAGGAAAATGTGAGCCTATGTACAATTCAAAACTCCCCCCCTTTTCAAAATCATGCTTTGTATTAGCTTAGATGTTGGCTGCTGATGCGATCTGGGGTGTGCCCTGAGGTCCATAGCCGACCTGAGGGTCAGGGTATCCGGGTGCCATGAAGTTGGTCTTTGGGTTCTTCTGCTCCTTTGCTGCTGAGCATCGTGCCATTGTTGGCGAACTGTACGAAGATTAGTGTTTGAAAAATCAAGAATGGATCGATACCACTTACTTTCTCGAGATGGCGTCTGTGAAGAAGAAGTTCTTGATAGGCTTCTCAAGGGCCTGGCCTGAGATCGACGAGCCCTTGTTTTGGTCTACAAGCTGGACCTTGCTGAGGCCGGGCAGAGAAGTCGACTCCACCAAGTCGTACTTCCTGAAAGCAGGAGAGATCTCCTCCATGCGGTCACGAAGCTGCTCAACATCATCGTAAGGCAGAGGAGCGCCGAGGTACTCGGAAGCTGCACGGATGATCTTCCAGTCTTCTCTTGAAGCGCCGGGCAGACCGACAGCAGCACGAGACATCTGTACACGGCCCTCAGTGTTGACGTAAGTGACAGACTTCTCTGTGTAGGCGGCACCGGGGAGAACAACATCAGCGAGCTGAGCGCCACGGTCGCCGTGGTGGCCCTGGTAGACAATGAATGCGTCCTTGGGCAGCTCAGCTTCGTTGATCTCGTCAGCTCCAAGCAGCCAGATGAACTTGGGCTTGGTGTTGGCAACTTCGGTCGAAGGAACTGTGAAGCCGATGTCGTAAGCACCGGTGCGGGAAGCTGTGCGCTGGAGAACGTTGTAACCGTTCCACTCGGGTGTGGCGAAGCTGGTCTTGTTCTTCTCGACAAACGATCCAACCTGCTCGAAGATGGACTTAGCATCGGCGTGCTCAGCAACGGCGCTGCCAACGATGATCATCGGTTTCTTGGCGCCCTGGAGAACCTTGCCAAACTCGCCAGACAGAGCGCCCTTCAGATCGTTTGCGTTGGCTCCAAGGTTCGTGTATTCGAAAGTGCTCTCAAAGTCCTCGCCAACGAGACCGATCTGCAGGTCGGACCTCAACCACTGCTTGCGAATACGGGCGTTAAGAACGGCAGCCTCGTGACGAGGGTTGGTGCCAATGAGAAGGATAGCGTCAGCCTCCTCAACACCGTAGATCCTCGAGTTGAAAGAGTAGTTGGCGCGCGAATCGATACCGTGGGCGATAGGCTGGCTGCCTCCGGGCTGGTCGAGAGCCAGGTTATCGGAACCAAGCTTGTTGGCGAGATCCTTTGCGGCGGTGAGAGTCTCAGCCTCGACAAGGTGACCGGCAATGAACTTGATCTCGTTCTCCTTTGGCGCAATCTTCTTGAAAGCGTTGCCAATCTCAACAAGAGCCTGCTCCCAAGATGCGGGCTGGAACTGGTCGTCAACACGGATGAGCGGATTGACCAGACGCTGTGTGCTAAGGGCGTCGCATGCGAATCGGGTCTTGTCGTTGATCCATTCCTCGTTGACGTCGTCATTCAGACGGGGTAGAATCCTCATGACCTGGATACCACGGGAGTCAACGCGGATGTTGGAGCCAAGACCGTCGAGGACGTCAACAGTCTCGGTCTTGTACAGCTCCCAAGGACGGGCCTTGAAGGCGTATGGCTTCGAGACCAGAGCACCAACGGGGCAGAGGTCGATAACGTTTCCAGAAAGTTCGGAGTCGAGAGAAGTCTCAAGGTATGTGCCGATCTGGAGGTCGTTACCACGACCAGTGGAGCCCATCTCGGGGGCACCAGCCACGTCGTTGGAGAAACGGATGCATCGTGTGCAGTGAATACACCTGTTCATGGAAGTCTGGGAGCTGTCAGTATCGTGCTGGCACACCGCCCACCATGTCTCCTACCTTGATCAGAGGACCAATGTTCTTGTCCTCAACAGCACGCTTGCCGCCGATCTCGTGGAATCGACCGCGGTCGGCACCGTACCTCATCGACTGGTCCTGCAAATCGCACTCGCCTCCCTGGTCGCAAATGGGGCAGTCGAGCGGGTGGTTGGCCAGCAGGAACTCCATGACGCCCTCGCGTGCCTTGTGGACAAGCGGCGAATCCGTCTTGACGACCATGCCCGGCTGCACCGGCCACGCGCACGATGCGACTGGCTTGGGAGCCCGCTCCACCTCGACCAGACACATACGGCAGTTGCCGGCAATCATCAGCTTCTCGTGGTAGCAGTATCGCGGGACAGTGCTTCCGGCCTTTTCGCAGGCCTGGATGAGGGCGGACCCAGCTGTTCCGGGGCGTTAGGGCGCGCTCTGCGGCTGCTCGCAGGGTCAGTGAGGCGGCGTACCTTCGATTGAGACCTTCTTTCCATCTGCAGGGGCTGTCAGCGCTCGCCATCGTGGGCAATGGGGGGGTGGCACAAACCGATTGTGAGCTCGACCTCTGCCGGCCGGGGGGCCGAGGCAGTAAAGGCCCGGCTGCCATTGAGGGCTGCGCTGCGGGCAGGCCTCCTCAGCGACCGGATCAGTTGTTGCCGCAGCATGTTGGAGCGTGTGAAGGGGGCGATGGGGCGTGTTGCGGGAGGTCTTCAGAGCTTCAGTTTATCAGATCCACACGTCGATGCGTCGCTGCCAAGAGGCCATCAGCACATAACGGCAGGCGCGTGATTGGTCAGCGTTGTCCATGAACAAAATTCTTCGGCTGCCCACACCCTCTTCTCCTCTTCACTCATTACGGGCACAATTTATTGTAGGAAGGTCGAGCCATCTACTCGACTATCCTCTATTACGTGCCCCAGAGCACGACTCACCGTGCGAGGTAGCTGGAGCAGAGGAGGCATCTGATGATATCTTGTTCCTTACCAACGTCGCTACATACCATTTTGCAGGCAAATGCATGCTTTGCTGTGACATTGTGACCATGTTTTAAGAATGCCAGAGACGTTCTTTCATGTTGCGGGGACTTTGAGCTGCAATGTTGCGCATTACGCGCTGATGAATGCCTTGATGGCTTTTGCGTGCATGCCCTGAGAATTGACATTGATTTAGAGGATTGCATTGTTTTAGAGGTCTACTGAATAAATCTCCACGAAAGATCTTGCTGCGTCCTGGCAAGATGCAACAAACCATGTCGATCATGCATGCAGCACGTCTCTTCAGCAGCCCAAGAGGTAGCCTTGTTGAAGCCTCACAAGTGCGTCATGCTGAATCAGCGCTGCAAATCGCGAGGCGGGACACCACATCGTGATAGCTTGCTCGGATGTTGCGGGGCTGTTCGAGCTGAAGCTCGGCGAGATGACGCCTGCCCAAGACTGCAGTCACTGCACCACTGAATTACACACATCACGTTGTCATGGGGCACATTGTGCGGAACTATTCATACTTTTCATTATATTGCCATACGCGTCTACGAGCCTCGTCACGAATGGCTGAGGCCAAAATATCGAGCTCTACCTCCCTCTGTAGCTCTAAGAGATCAACGTCAAGCGACCGGAAGAACTGACCTCGACCCCAAAACGCCTTTTCCAATGGACACAGCGTGATCTGCACTAGATCACACACTCATAGCATAGCTTACTCCTCGGGGCCGATCTCCATCTTGGCTCCCTTACCAGCAGTGCGCTTGGCAACCGGGGCAGCGATCTTCGCAGGTGCGACACCAAGACCGTTGTGGTTGCGGAAGAAGAGAACACCAGCGGCCTCACCGGTAGCACCCTCGGTGGGCTCGACCCACTGGCACATACGAGCGCTCTTCCACATGGCCTTGATGAAACCGACCGAGCCACCCTCAACATCGGAGCGGTAGTGCTTGCCCATGATGGGCTTGATAGCCTCAGAAGCCTCATCGGCGTTGTAGAAGGGGATGGTGGAGATGTAGTGGTGGAGGACGTGGGTCTCGATAATGCCGTGGAGCATGGTGCGTCCGATGAAGCCGAACTCACGGTCGATGGTAGCAGCAGCTCCGCGGACGTAGGTCCATGTCTGGGCGTCGTAGTGAGGAAGAGTGGGGTCGGTGTGCTGGAGGAAGGTGATGGCAACGAGCCAGTGGTTGACCCAGAGGTAGGGGATGATGTACCAGACGAGGAGGTTGGCGAAGCCGTAGTTCTTGCCAACCCAAGTAAGAGCAGCGAGAGTGATGGCGATACCGACGTCAGAGAGGAGGATGAGCTTCTCGTCCTTCTTCTCGTACAGAGGAGAGGAAGGGTTGAAGTGGTTGACACCCTTGAGCAGGCCGTTCTTCTTGCCGACACCCTTGCCCTCAGACTGGCGCTCGTGGAAGTTGTGGCCAGTGACGTTGCTGATCAAGTACATGGGCCAGCCACCGATCTGCTGGGTGACCATGTGAATGAGGGTGGCGATAGGAGTCTCCTCGGTGAGCTCGTGAAGCTCGTGGATGAGCTTGCCGACGCGGGAGGCGTAGACCTCACGGGTCTTGGGGACGAAGACCATGTCGCGCTCCATGTGGCCGGTGGCCTTGTGGTGCTTGCCGTGGGAGATCTTCCACGAAAAGTAAGGGACCAGTAGGGCGGAGTGGCAGACCCAGCCGACGGTGTCGTTAAGGACCTTGGAGGGAGAGAAAGCCTGGTGACCGCACTCGTGGGCCATGACCCAGAGACCAGTTCCAGAAAGACCCTGGACGAAAGTGTAGAGAGTCCACAGGACAGCGCGAACGGGCATCGAGGGAATGGTCTCGGGCGTCACATAGTTGTAGAAGAGATAGAAGACGGTGGCGAGCTGGACGATGTCGCGAGCGACGTAGCCCAGACTGCGGATGGCAGAACGCTCGAAGCAGTGCTTGGGGATAGCAGAGCGGAGCTGGCCAATGGTGTAGTCGGGGATCTCGAACTCGTTGCCGTAGGTGTCGAGAAGCTTGCCGGTGGGCTTAGCAGCGGCCTCGGCATCGGAGCCGAGAGACGAGAGGGAGGTGTTGGAGGCCGACCCAGCTGGGGAGTCGGAAGGAGAGTTCGCAATGGTCGAAGGCGCCGAGTCGGCGGTGACATTGCGCCTCAGAGCACCCGAGGGGCGGGCGGTGGTGGTGGCAGCCATCTTGAGACCGAGGACAAGAGGTCGATAACGAAGGTGTCAAATAACCTCAAGTAGCGATGGGAGGGGCAAAGCCAGGACAAGTTGCAGAGAACTTGTTGGGGATGCAGATCGTTTGTTGAGGTCGAATGCCTGCAACGACAACAAGGAACGATAGGCTGAAGACCTTCACGGAGATAGTTGAGTCCTGAGGAATTGAGGAGTGACCGAGAGCGGGATGGCAGTTTTTAAAGCACAACGGATGTCCCAGGCGGTGGGAGTGGAATTTTAGGTAGACCCTGACACGAACGGTAAGCGTCGCGAGCATAGGTTGTTCGAGAACAGGGGTACCAATGAGGACAGCTCCAGCTCTACTGCTAATGCACAGCTCCGATCTCAGTCACTCCACTCGGAAAAATGCGAGACTGTGTCCTACGGGTACGTTTGCCACCGCATTGAGCCCTCTGAGCACTGCGTCGACTGCGAGACGCCGCTTGTGCGGTACAGAGTCCACAGTGGCGGCAAAGCTCGCGCATTCTCTAGCCTCGACACGCCTCTCTCTGCTCCGTCTGGGGCGCTGGCTGTCGAGCCAAATCCCTCTGGCCGACAGCTTGGCGCATGTGCACGGCTCCCAGACCGCCGTTTTGCACCACTGATCACGCATTCTTTTCGCTGATTTGTTCTATAGCCTCGCCTAGAGGTCGAATGGAGTGTCTGTGCCGACCCGCTTTGCGCCAACCTGCCAGGCCACATCGACTTGCAGGCATGGCAATTTGGGTGCTTGAACACCAGACGCTGGCAGGCAGTGCTATCAACGCTGCCAGCAGGTCACTCGCGCCTCACTGCTTGCGCAATGGTGTAATGCTGCTGGTGAGTATGGCCGCGAAAAGTACCCGGGATCTGTGCAAAGATCTCCAAAGTTGCTGCAGGGCAGCGTTAGTGCAACATTCGATTTGGGGGCCGCGGCTTCATCCTCCGTTCCTGAGTGGCGAGCAAAGGCGGTCATATATTGGCCGAGTTTCCCGACTCTCTTCTTATACTTGCTGATGACCGTGAGATCGCTATGCTACACTCAGCGGGGGTAATCCTTACAGTAAGCTCGGGGACAACAAAGACCAGCAGCGTTCGCTGTGACTTTGCTGGGCTCCTTCTGAGCTTTGTGGATCTGGATCTGGATCTGCGTGCAGCGCATCAATCGCTATCAGATGTTATCAGAGGCATGCTGCAAGCACCTCGATAACTCATGTGAAAGAGGGGCGCCGACATGGAATTTGGCTGCAAACGAGAGCCGCTGACGATATCTCCAGCTGCTCAAGGGATTCGGTCGTCTATAACGACCAATGATAACCTCTTACCGCTGCATGTCTTGATTGAGTGCGCCTATTGCTCAGCAGCCCTCACCACGCTTTTGACAGCAAATTGTTACAAGTGCAAACTCGGAGCGTAGAGCAAGGAGCTATCAGCATGACGACCAACAATCAGCAGCGTTGAAGGTTCCATGACAGAAAGGTCTCCCGCCCGTTCATTTGACCGCAACATGTGCTGTCCTGGCGACCAAAACATCTCCGCAATTATTTGTCACTTTTAGCAAGAGTGTCCATGTCACAAACATACTCTTAAAGCAATACCAAGCTCACCGTCCGACGTCGTCGCAAAGTGGGTCTTCTCCAGACTTTCACATGCCAAATTACAAGGCTTACGAGCGCACGATCGCCCGCTCAGCGGCCCTGGACGGATCCTTCCCTTGTCTGAGCCTGCACCTAGCGTCGGAGGACTCTTGCCAGGCGTTGCCAGACGTGGAGCTGAAGTGTGGAGTCAGTGAACCTTGAGCTTGGCGTGATGGTGAGCACATGGCTGCTGGCGGCATCTGGAGAGTATTGTGGAATCTAAGGCATACATGTAAATGCTAATCTTACAGTGCTCGACGAGATAACAGAAACGATGAAGGGTGAACATCATGCCATCAGCTTTGCTAGCCGTTGCCAATTGACCTTCTTCCATGTTACAAACGTAAGTAGCGCAACAACACCTACCCTCCCTGCAAGAGCTGTGGCCACAGCTTTCCTCACAATCGGATAGTATCCCTCAAGCATTGAGTTAACAGCGGCACCTCTCGCGACCATCTTTGCTCGCCCAGTCTGACCCCACCCTCTACCTACGCCCAATCCTGCTATCCCGACCTCTCCAGGTTTGTCCTCACTCTGCTCACCCTCAGCAAAGATCGGTCCTACGGCCTCGCTCCCAAAGCCAGGCAGATCCTGCTCACCCGCCGTCGTCGATGAGTGTGTAGTCACCGTTGACATCTCGAGTGACTTCTGCGCCCGAAACCTGTACGACATAGCCCACATTACGAATCTGACATCCCAGCTCGTGAAAGTCGGATACGTCCACAGCTCCAGCGCGTTGTGCGGCGGTACATGTTCGAGGAAGTCGCTCACAACGCCCAGCGTCAGCCCCCAGAGCAGCAGCGGTGGTTTTCCATCGCCCCTCTCTTCGCCGAACAGCAGCTCTCTGACCTTGGTCGCAGAGCTTTTGGGCGGCGCGCTGAACGCAGGCACGAAGTCGGGTATGGTAGCACAGTGTGTAGAGTTTGAAGGGACGAGGCGGATCGCTGCGAACATCATCTTCGACAGCATGGCTTGGAGGAACCAACGCTTTATGCCGAGTTCTGATTTTGCAAGACGGGCGGAGACGTCGGCATATTCGTGTGTTCGGAGAACGGGAGAGAGCAGCGCGCGAACAGGAACCCAGTGCGAGGAGGCTACTTCGGTAGGCTGGAGGCGTTGGGTTGGGTAGTCGGGCGAGGTCAGGAGGTAGATGTACGGGCACAGCACCATGAGTCTGTACTTTTTAGCGGATAGAGCTGGCGGCCGGGCACGGGGGCTTACGGGACTTTTCCCCAGCTCGTGGTGACTATGCGCTGGGGCAGATTGCCAACGGCTATAGCATTGTGATACCCCACATCGATACCTACTTCCTCCAGTGCTTCCCTCATAGCCGTGACTGCGTCGTCATCGTCCTCTGGGTCCCGCTTCCCTCCAGGTAGGGCGACGTGGCCATTCCACTTGTCCCCTATTCTCGTTGCGCGCTTGATGAAGAGTATCTCAGGGTCGCCATGCTTTACCCAGTCCTGCTCGAAGAACGCATGCAGTATGTCCTCAAAGCTAAGCTTCTGGCCAGACCCTGAGGCCGCAGACGATGTCCGACGGGGCTTAGGGTGCTGCTGAGCGGAATGTAGAGGCTTGTCTGAGTATGCTGGCCAATGGTTGTAGTTGGGTTGTACGCGTAGGATCAAGGCGACACTCGCGCGTTTCGGGGCTTGAGGGGGACACGCGACCTCGGGGTATGGGTGTGCGTGGAGCTCGAGGAGTACGGACTTAAGGTGAGCAATCAGGACCTCGGCTTCTGTTTGTCCTGACATGTTGGCACGTTGCGCTGGCTGTACTTTGTGATCTGGGTCAAGCAGTTACGTCTGGACGGGACATGTGACACGTGAAAGTCCACTCTTTGACGCGACACAGCAGTCTGTGCGCAAACAAATATATTCAAATAGTACCGAGTGGCTGGCGAGGGTATCTCAGGGCAGTGTAGTGTTGTGCAACGCAAAGTCAATGAGGAAGCTCGAGTGAGCTCTGCACTGATGAGCAATCATGGAGAGCCGAGGCTAGCAGCGCTAGTCATGTGAGCTGGGGCATGTAATGGGCCAGCGTGCACTGTATATGTAGACTACACAGTGCGAGGCCGAATGACTACCGCACTCTGTCGCGGTCAACTCGGTGACCATCTGGTGGTCGCGGAAAAATCGAACATGGCGTCGGCTGTAGCGAATAGGAAGAGCCCGAGATCGGAACAGGAGGGGAAGGAAGCATCGTCACAGCGGGGCTGTTGCGGCGCAAAAATATCGAGACACCCCACCTTGGGCGCCAGTTCTTTACATATACCCCAGATACCCTTTGCTTGTCGTTCCTTTGCACTTCAATTGATCACACATAGTCGTTGAAGCAGTCAGTCAACATGGGTGGTCAAAAGACCGGTCGGTATTCCTCCCCTCTACACCACCACAGCGAATTGACGCCGTGCAGCTATCATCTCTGTCTATGACAAGACAGGCCTCCTTGACTTGGCTAAGGGCCTCAAGGAGGCCAATGTCAGGCTCCTCGCCTCTGGCGGCACGGCCAAGATGATTCGTCAGGCTGGCTTCGAGGTCGAGGACGTCTCTGCCATCACCAAGGCGCCCGAGATGCTCGGTGGACGCGTTAAGACTCTTCACCCTGCTGTCCACGGCGGCATCCTCGCACGCAACCTCGACTCGGATGACTCGGACCTTTCGGCGAACAGCATCGACAAGATCGACTTCGTTGTGTGCAACCTCTATCCCTTCTCCGAGACCGTTGCCCGCATCAACGTCACCATCCCCGAGGCGGTCGAGGAAATTGACATTGGCGGTGTCACTCTCCTGCGAGCTGCGGCCAAGAACCACGCGCGCGTCACCATTGTCAGCGACCCCAATGACTACCACGACCTTCTTACCGAGCTCAAGAACAACGATGGCGAAGTCTCCGAGAAGAGTAGGCAGCGCTACGCGCTCAAGGCCTTTGAGCAGACCGCCACATACGACAGCGCTATCTCGGACTTCTTCAGGAAGAAGTATGCCGGCGAAGGCGAGCAGTTCCTTCCTCTGCGCTATGGCGCCAACCCCCACCAGAAGCCTGCGACCGTCTCCATGACCGACAAGTCCCTGCCTTTCAAGGTTCTGGGTGGATCGCCCGGATACATCAACTTGTTGGATGCCTTGAACGCATGGCCGTTGGTCCAGGAGCTGAGCAAGGCGCTCAACTACCCGGCTGCTGCCAGCTTCAAGCATGTTTCGCCTGCCGGTGCTGCCATTGGTGTTCCCCTCAGCGCTGAGGAGAGGCAGGTCTACATGGTCGATGATATCGAAGGCATCGAGAGCTCCGGTCTGGCGCAGGCATACGCCAGGGCTCGTGGTGCTGACAGGATGTCCAGCTTCGGTGATATGATTGCTCTCTCTCACGAGGTCGACATGCCAACCGCTAAGATCATCAGCCGCGAGGTCTCCGATGGTGTCATTGCGCCTGGCTACACCGCCGAGGCTCTTGAAATCCTAAAGAAGAAGAAGGGTGGCAAGTATCTTGTCCTCCAGATGGACAACGACTACGTTCCCTCCACCGACGAGACCAGGACGGTATATGGTATCACTCTCAAGCAGCACCGCAACGATGCTAAGATTGTGCCCTCTGACACCTTTAACACTGTTATTGTTCCCAAGGGCACCGGTGCTCTGCCTGACTCAGCTCAGCGCGACCTGGCTGTTGCCACTATTGCGCTCAAGTACACTCAGTCCAACAGTGTCTGCTACGCACTGAATGGCCAGGTCATCGGTCTTGGTGCTGGTCAGCAGTGTAAGTTTACCCAAGCTCCGCGCGACTTGTACTGATTATGTCCAGCTCGCATCCACTGCACACGTCTTGCCGGTGACAAGGCCGACAATTGGTGGATGCGCTTCCACGAGCGTACCCTCAATCTCAAGTTCAAGAAGGGCACCAAGCGGCCATCCAAGTCCAACGCTATCGACCTCCTCTGCTCTGGTCTCATTCCCGATGGTGGGATTGAATACGATGATTTTGCCGCAAACTTCGAGGAGGGCCAGGTCCCCAAGAACTTCAGCCCCGAAGAGCGCAAGGAGTGGTTGTCGAAACTGCAGGGCGTCGCTCTGTCCTCGGATGCCTTTTTCCCCTTTATAGACAATGTCTTCAGGGCGCACCGAAGTGGCGCCAAGTACATTGCTGCACCTACAGGTAGTCAGAATGACGGCGCAGTCTTTGAGACCGCTGAGAAGCTTGGTATCACGTTCGTTGAGCAGCACATCAGGCTGTTCCACCACTGAGTGGGTTTTTGTGGGTTTCAACAGGCGCATGGGATTAATGACGTTCACGTAAGATGATTTGACTGGGCAAAGATATCCCAGATTGTGGATATCAAAATGGTTGCAAGGTTGTGACTGAACAACTACATATTCAACATGACTTTTTACTTCCCTTGCTTTCGCCACCGCCATCAGCAGGGTCATGCCATGCTGTCTATGATCTGGAACAGAAGCTGATGCAGCCCAGCGTAGTCAACACAAAGTCGTGTACAGAATCCCTCCTTCCGATGTCGGTACAGAGCGCCTGCTCGGGTACCTTCGGCAGCGGTTTTGCACCACGCATGTCACTTTGCGAAGGACGTATCGAGACTCAATGACCAAATGATCGGGGTCGACTTATTAGATCTTCTTAATGTCGACAGCTGTGATTGCAGAATAGCTACGATGATACAATTGACCCTCGGCAGATTGTACATGCATGAGTCAGGTTCACTCATCGAATCACGCTACCGGACATAGAAATTCGCCAATTACGCTAAGGCCCCAGTCCTCTGCAGGGCGTGGTCCCCACTTGCGTTGAACAAGTATGGCTTGGTAAGAAAAAAGTACTGCCGACATATCTAGACCTTTGATTCCTCTCAAACCTCCGTTTCTGCATAGCGAGCATTTTCAGCAAGAGCTTCGGAACAGATGGCCACAACAGAGGAGCAGCAGCCGCTGCTTAGACCAATTGTTGAAGTTGCAGACGCGAACGCAGAGCATGACGAGGTGATTTTGGACTTTGAACAGGGAGACCCAGAGAACCCCAGAGAATGGGACTCAAAGTTCAAGTGGTTGATTGTATTTCTTCTTGCGTTTATGGCGTTCACTGTGTAGGTTTTTCGATTTTCATCGTGTTCATCAGAGTACTTGTCTTCAAATGAACAATGCTGATACTTCTGCAGAACATTCACATGCATTGGCGTCGTTCCCATTGCTGCAAATATCGTCGATGAACTCGAGGGTAAGCATGCGAGTGCATCCACGAGTGCACTTCTTGTTACTATCTGGGAGCTTGGTGAAGCAGCAGGACCGCTTCTCATCGCGCCTCTTTCCGAAGTCTTTGGCCGCTACCCAGTCATGAATGGATGTAATATTGTTTTTATCATCGCCACATTCCTCGCTGCTGGCAGCAAGAGTACCAATCTCCTGATTGCTGCGCGCTGGCTTACTGGTTTTGCCGTCGCTTCAAACGTACTCAACCCCAGCATTATCGGCGACATCTTCGAGTCTGACCAGCGTGGCTCAGCCATGAGCCTAATTTCCCTTGCTCCTCTTATCGGTGGCGCAATCGGTCCTGCAATTGCGGGTGCAATCGCTCAAACCCTTGGATGGCGACAGGTCCTCTTAATGGCTGCAGGTCTCGCCGTCGTAGCGGAGCTGCTGTTTTTGGCATGCTTCCGTGAGACATACAAGATGGCCATCCTGCACAGCCGCATCGCACGCATCAAGCGTGAGAGCGGTGAATTCAAAGAGGAGCCTCTCGCGCCCAGGAACAGACAAGAAGACCTGCTCAAGATCTGGCATGCGCTCACACGTCCATTCGCCGTCCTCTTCGGATCAGGCGTGCTCATGTCCCTCTCCTTCCAAGCGTCTATCTCTTTCTCCTTCTTCTACGTTATGAGCATCAGCCTCCCCTCCATCCTGCAAGACACATACGGCTTCAACCCCGCCGAAACCGGCGCCGCCTTCGTCATCTTCAGCGTCGGTTCGCTCCTCAGCGTCTTCATGTGCAACGCCTTCCTCGACCGCATATACATCTCCCTGCGCAACCGCTCCGCGAACCCCGACCAAGGCAAACCCGAATACCGCCTCCCCCTCGCGGTCCTCGGCGCCGTCTTACTCCCCTTCAGCGTCACAGCGTACGGGTGGATCGCGCACCTGCGCCTCCCCGTTCCGCTGCTCCTGGCCTCGGTCGCACTGCTTGACTTCACGCTCCTCACCAACATCATCCCGCTCCAGGCATACGTTGTCGACGCGTGCGGCCTGTACTCGGCTTCGGCCATGACGGGCGTCATTGTGACGAGGTGTCTGATGGGCACATTCTTGCCGCTGGCCACCGAGCCGCTGCACCAGTATCTCGGGTACGGCTGGGGATTTACAGTGCTGGGCGGGTTGGCTGCTGCGGTTGCTGTAGTGCCGCTTGCGGTGTTCCGGTATGGCAGTGAGTGGAGGCAGAGGAGCGAGTATACGAGGGATGTTTAGAAGAGGGACCGTGGGTGTTGAAAAGACTAGTCATGAGGATGAAAAAGATTTTGCATTTTCAGGGCGTTCATGCAGGGTTTAGATACGTTCGGGACAGATGGTTGGCGTATCTTTCGTCAATGAGATATGATAAATACAGACTGCGACCCGGTATTGGGTTCAATTTTTCAGCATTGCAGAACGAAATAGCGACCGTATAAGATATTCGTGTCGGCAATCTTCATGAGGTTGAAAAGCCGTAGCGCAGCGCGAGGCGATGGCGATGGCGATGGCGACGAACGGCTTCCCTGTGGTTAAAGCGCAACAGCTCATGGAAGTAAGTGTTGCCGGCGACGTTGAACGACACTCGTCCCATCGAAATACTGAGGCGTCGATCTTACACGACGGTGGTTATTGTTTAATGCAAAAATATAAATTTCATCATATGGTTGTTTAATTGTAGGTATCTTGACAGTTCCGTTCTCGCAACCTATCGTGCAAGATACCCCCTCGTAACTCCCGACAACGAAAAATCAGTACGACATTACCAAGACCCAAGAGAAGAAGAAAGATTGCCAATGGAACCGTGGGCTGATCCGGTTCAGAACAGCTTCACACCACCGTCACTTCTCTCAGCTTCCTCTTCATTGCTACTGTCCTCGGACTGGGGAGTCTGCTCACGTCCTTTCTCTTTAGCCTGCGCGACCTTCCCAGCTGCCTCGCGCTGCTTCGACTTTTTGTTCTTCTTAGGTTTCTTGGTTTTCTTAGGACTTTTAGATGGGCTCTGCATCGATACCTTGCTGTGCAACTCACCACCCTCGTGGGCTGTCGACTGCGTAAGAGCATCTTTTTCAGGCCAGTCATATGCCCACTTGCCGGACTCGTGCTGGAAAGGCTCACTCCTCATGAACTTGGAAACATCTTGTTGTGTTCGCAGGAATTCCAGGTAACCCGCAACCTCTCGCAACTTATCCTCCCGCATCTGCTGTGGAGTTGCGTTGAATTCGCTGATTTGGAGCAAGTTGTGCGGCTGTGCGGCTGCCTTGAGGGTCGTATCGTCGATCAGAACCGTGTTGTGTTGCCCAAAACGACCTCCGGTCTTATAGTCGGGGTGCTGCTTCTGGATTTCATCCTTCTCCCAAACAAGGTCGAGGTTCTTGTACACTTGAACATTCCTGTTGTAATGTTCTGGTTTAAGGTGAAACGCGTCGCGAGCCCACTGAGCAACTAGACTCTCCCTCAGATCCTTCTCCAGGGACTGTTCCACAAGAGAAGCGACGTTGTCGGGACGAGCGCTCGACCACACCATAACTGCGAAGTTCGAGAACAAGTATCGCAAAAAGGGGACGAGGAACGGTCGTGCAATCATTGTCTTCGTATTTCTGCTCGGTCTGTACAAGAGAGTGCCGTTGAGATCGAGGATGACAAGTATGCGACCGGATAGCTCGACGGTGGAAGGTTCTGCTGCTGCTTGTACCATGTACGCTTCGGTTGGTTTCGGTGCAGGCAACATGATCTTGGCTTCTCTACTTCTTCCTGTTGGGGCTGTAGTAGGGTATGCTGCAAACTCTCTATAGGGTTTGTTAATGCGAGAACTGGAACTAACTCGGTGAACGGAGTCGTACTCTTTCGCCTTGGCTGGGCCATCTGTGACTATATGAATACGCTCATCGTCAGAGAGAGGAGTTGACGCCCTACGAGTGAAGTTAGTCCTGCGAGTTCTTGCTTTGACTCCCTTGTAGAGCTTGTCGAAGGCATACTGGATGTCTGCATTGGAGAGGCCTTGCAAAGCTGGTTGAGACTGCACGGCGGCATAAGAAGGCGCAAAGAACGGATAGTTTCGCTGCGCTGTCTGCCCGAACGCCTGCTGAGGTGCGTTGATAGGTGTGAATCCTTGCGTGTAGCCATAGTACTGCGCCCACTGGTAGTAGTATGCTTGTGCTTGCGCCTGTTGCTGGGCGGCAGTGTCGTTCCACGACTGTGGGATATTCGGATAGTACTGCTGCGGCTGACCATAAGTTGCGTTCCACGGGGCGCTTGCAACGGAAGCAGGGGGCGTGTAGCCTTGTGCAGGCGTCTGCCGCTGGCTGCGGTTGCGATTCTGGTCGGTAGGTTGCCCTGGGTAGCCATAGTTCGGCGTGAAGGGCTGCGCCCAAGGGTTGTAGTTATTGTTCATCGCGATGACCGGCGGCTGGCTGTTGGTGTGCAAAGGAGATGCGCTGTCGTAAGGAACGACAGCGGCCTTGAGTGGGTTAGTGTTGGGTTCTGCGACTGCAGTGTCGTGGGGAATATACCGTTCGATTTCGACAGACATGGCGAACAAACGGGAATCGCTTGGCAGCGTACAGGACTCTCACTGTGGTATGTGTGAGGGGCGAAGGTGAAGGTGAAGGTGAAAGTAAAGACCGAAGCATGGAGCGAACAAAAGGTCTTTATGGCATGCACGTGAACGTTCGCTGTTGCCTCCCAAAGCCTTTCGTTTTGCGCCGGCTAAAGCCCGGCGAATTGTGGGGCAACTTTAACTTTTTGGATGTATCACGGCGTTTAAGAGCTCGAATGCACCACAACGAACACAAGATGCCGCCACTTTCTAGCAAGCTAGACCGCAAGCTGCGCGCTGCCGAAGAGAGCTCAGACGACAGCGAAAACTACGAAGTCACCGATCGATCTTCCTCGGAGTCAGTACTGGAGTTCGATGCTGGAGAAGTTATTGGCTCCGAAGACGAGGAGGAAGATGAAGCTGGAGAGAGCCCCGAAGATGCAGAGTTGGTATGTCTTCAGCAAGGGTATTAGCTGCCTTCTGTGTACTAACCAATTACAGTCAGACGCATCTGAGGACGCCCAGGTTCAGGCTCAGATGAGCAAGGTTTCCTTTGGAGCACTTGCCAAAGCACACGACGCTCTCTCAAAATCGACAGACCGAAAACGAAAGCGAGGCGACGATTCCTCTGCACCACAAGAAGACAAATTAGAAGCATTGAGGGAGCGATTACGGCAGATCAAGGCAGAAAAGATCAAAAATGGCGAGGCAAAGCCCAGCAAGAAGCCCAAGGTTGCCGAGAAGAGCAAGACAAAGCGTCAGGGGCGAGACGAGCCTGAGGGCGAAGACGACTCGGATTCAGATGCCGCACCGCACGCACGATCCAGCAAGCACGCACCCGCGGTACAGTCAAGCAAACGCATGGTTTCACGCAAACGACAAGTTGTCGATGTCAAGAAACCGGTCTTTCGCGACCCGCGATTTGAGAATGTCGGCGGGCCTCGGCCAGACGAAAACACACTTAGCAAACGGTACTCGTTTCTGAACGACTACAAAGCGGCAGAGGTTGCAGAACTTAAGAAAGCTATCAAGAAGTCGAGGAATGGCGATGAGAAGGAGCAGATGAGGAAGCAGCTGGAGTCCATGGAGTCACAAATGAAGACCCAGCAGAGAAAGGACGAGCAGCAGGCTGTCGTGCGAGATCACAAGAAGAAGGAGAAGGAGCTGATCAAGGAGGGCAAACAGCCCTTCTACCTCAAGAAGTGTAAGCTACCACCGACTATGAGGACACTGGATTCTGCCACTAACGAACCGTGTAGCCGAGCAAAAGAAACTTGCCTTGATCGATCGCTTCCAAAACATGAAATCGAAGCAGCGCGAAAGGACAATCGAGCGCCGTCGCAAGAAGGTCACTTCAAAGGAGCGGAGGAACATGCCCGCGGAGCGACGTACTGCATGAGCTCACCAGACAGGTACCCGCTGCAGAGACGGGATCTTGTTGGCGGTTTACTAATTTCGGTCGGGAAGCAGGGTTGTCGACGAACTTTAACATTGCCCTATTTCACATATACCCTTTTCAGCACATTGAGTGCCAGTCAATTGAGAAAATACGTCTACGTCTCAACTCCAAGCGTGTCGTGCTACAATACCTGACGTTGCGACTCCGGATGTGGGCAACACACTTCAAGCCCCACAGGTTTCCGTTCATTCTCAATGTGTCAAAGGCGGCCTTTCGTATTACGGAATCGCGCCAAAATAAGACTGTGTTCGCGAACCTCGATGCGCATTGGGTGAACTGATCTTCAAGATCCCTGGCGGGCCGCTCAACTCGACAGGGGTCTCTCCAAGAAACGTGCCGCTCCACACCACGGCGCGTCAACGTCGACGTCATACCGATGCATATCTGCTCCCCAGCCTCCTTGCTTGCTTATAGGGTCGGCACGGCCACATCGTACGTTGTTCTTTCATTCTTCATCAAGTTCTAGGTACCTTTTGGACCTTTTGTCTTATACCCCTTGAGTTGGCCGTTGAGATCTTAACGTTCACGCGCCGCCACCTTAGTGCAATTCTAATTTAGCTGTAACGGTCGAAGATCCCTATACCCACCATGTCTAGCACACGCGAGAAGCCGCTCAATGAGTATGTTTCCATAATCAAGTCGACTGCATAGTAGTCAATACAGAGTCGCAATACTAGTACATGCATTGACAATCTCTGTTTCAGGCTCCTTTCCCGTTCTATGGTCGACATCTACGTTGGCGAAGAGAACACACATTGGATCCTTCACGAGAAGCTCCTGTGCCACCACTCGCCTTTCTTCCGCAAAGTCTTCTACGCAAAGGGCAGCAACACACAATCTTTCGGCCTGCCTGAAGATGATGACAATGCCTTCAAGACCTTCGTTGGCTGGCTCTACTCGAGCTCCCTCCCCGTTCCTCGTGAGGAGGCCGACCTGGGTGTGCTTTTCGAGCTGTACTTGATGGCCGAGAAGTTCCAGATTCCCCATCTGATCGCCGACGTCCTGCAAGTCGTTCGCGAATGGTACAAGTTCAGCGACTCGTACCCCGGTCTGCGCCGCGTCCAATATGTCTACGCCAACACCGAGAACGGCAGCCCCATGCGCCACATGCTCGTCCACTCCATTGCTCGCATGATGGTGCTCGAGAAAGGCATGCCTACACACTGGGACAAGGCGCTGCGCAAGAACGGTCAGCTTGCTGTTGACGTCATCTGTGCGATCCAGGACTGGCGACTCGATGATGAAGTCGTCCCCGATGCGCGCGACGATCCTGCCGAGGGCGAGGATCTCATCGATATTGAGGGCGACATCAGGCATAATGACGCCGAGCTCGAGCAGAACGCTGACATCGAGGATAACGACGAGTCCGTTGACGGAGCCGAGGGCGAGGAGCAGGAGATCGACGGCGAAGAGCAGGAGACAGAGGAGAATGAGGAGAACGATGACTCTGAAGAGAATGACGACGCCGAGGAGACTGATGACACTGTTGTCGGCAGCCCGACTCAGAGCAAGCACGACATCTCCCAGGACGCTAAGAAGGCCACCAGTGGTGCTTCTGACAAAGTTGATGACCTGAAGAAGGACTTCAGCAAATTCAGCCTCAACGCTGTTCCCAACGGTCTCACCAACAGCGACTTTGGCACCCTGAAGGCTTAATCGCGTCGTTGCGCGACTTACCCATCTCTAAGCTTAGACTTGACGACTCTCTCTCGAGCGCAGGCTCGCTTTGGTGAAAACTTGCATGAAGGAAACGAAGCGTTGCATAACGGTGTTCAGGCTGGATTAGGATGACGCCGCGTTCGATATCTTTATGTTCACTTCTCTTCTTCTTTTTAATGCCTCTATAGGCGGCTTATTGAACTGTAGTGTACTATGTCTTAACATTCGGTCTTACAATCGTTCAAATATCATTTCAACCCAATCCTCACCTTGACCCGTATTCCCGTTGCTGAATCCCGTGTATGGTACACCCGGGCTATCACACCTCCCCCCTGCATATCGACACATGTCACTTTGATTGGGTTCTTGCGTTTCCGACATACTGGTTGCTGGCTCTCACGCATTTGAGGGATCGACACGCACACATTCCGGGGACGTCTGGTTGACTCGGCCACCGTGCCGAGGATGCGTAAGTCGCGCTTACGGGGCAGCTGGGGCACGGCTGCCTCTAGTCTTTGTGAGAAGCTGATTTGGCCAGACGCTACCATGGACTTTGACTGTTGTAAGCAGACGGAGCATGCTCCTATGCAACCAGGGGGAGCTTGTCGTCGTCAAGGACAAGGGCATTTCAACTTCCTGCGCTGCTCAGATGGAAAGCGAGTCTGGCCTCTTCAAGGTACGATTCAGGCAGTCGGAGGCAGCACTTTGTCTAGACCTTGGTAGCTAGGGGCCAGTCCCTGAGTCGCGCGTTCACGGCATTGAGATGCTTCATTTGCGACTCGTGATACATAGGCGCAGACATATGCTTGAGCTATCCGTATACGATCTTTAGCTGCATTTCATTTCCCCGCAACGCTTTGGCGGATGGTGATCCTGATTGGGATGAGTGTTTGTTCATTGTGAGATCGATCACGGCGAGACCGAGACCATTAGCGCTTGCCTTTGAACGAGTGGGCTTGATATCTGGTACATCTTGAAGTGGGTTAGTAGAGCAAGATGATTTGACTTCATTCCAAATAGACGTATCAGCAGAGGGCTACAACGCTCGTAACGGCGCTGCGAAGTTCACAGAGCAGTGTTGTATCTACATTTGCTCTTTCCGCAGTGATTGCGATGAAGCGTCCAGCTATTTTACACGACTACAGTCCGGGACAGCGATGTGTAAAATGAAGAGGCGCACTCGATTGTTCTGGTCACCGCCTAAACACTGTAAACCTCATCATCACTGCACGGGTCAGTGACATGAGTTCAGCTGAAGACTGGACATTATGTCCGGAGATTTGGTACCGAGCCATCAAACTTTGTCCTTTAGTCGACTCGAAAGTGTGAGAGAGCGTCGACAGGTAATCTAAAGGGAGGTACGAATGAGATCGCCACATACGCATAAATATGCATTGAATCCCAAGCCTGCAGCTCTCCACATGGCGATGCTCCGGGCGCACCCCACAGATCTAGCTGCCAGGTCCGCCGTCAAGTGAAGATAGCTCACAATGGTCGTACAATGGTGTGGGCCGAGCCCACATCTAGTTGGGTGCAAACCACGTGGAGGATCATGCAGAACAGCAACAAGCTGGGTAAGTGCACTGGTTCATGGAATCACGCCTCGGTGAAGCTCCGATACTACGGAAGAGCACTTTTGTGGCTGGCGGAAGGGATACCCCTCGAGGGCCGCTCGTGTGTGCAAGAGTATTTAAGCTGCGGGTGGCTGATGATGGCTGCACTGTTCTTTCCGACAAGCAGCTTGGCTTGTGAACTCTAATTGCCTAGTCCAACGCATGCATGTCGTAACGTAGAAGTTCGAAGGCAAAGCTTGACTGTCCAACATCCTATCAGTAGCTTTCAGCCGTTATTCTCGCTGGAGCCGCGTGCGTAAGTGGGCCGTCAGCTGTGAAGTGAGGGGGGAGTCGTGTGTCAACGCAAGCGTGAGAACTTGGAGCGACTTACCCACTCAATTTCCGCGGCTGCGGCTCCCCATCTGTCTGGCCATCGATACTGAAACACAACACGAGCCGGGATTTGGAAGGCACTAGTGTAATGCAACACAGCAGTGTAATGACCGTGCCGCCTCCTCTTCCACTGCTGCTGCCGGCTTTGCAGCGTTGACGGTACGCTCATATGTTGCTCAGAAAGAACCCCCATAAGCTTGCGATGCTGCATTGTCTCTGCTTTCCCTGAACGGGGCCCGACAATCGCGTGAAAGACACAGTAATCTGTCCGGTGCCCCGGTTTGCAACATTTCACTGTCAGCGACTGGCATCACGCAGCTAACCTGTGTAGGCAGCAGCTAGACTATTTATTGCACTCCGTCCGCCCGTGTCGCCGTCGGTCGGTGTATCACACCGCGAAAGCTCACATGGTTGGCGTGAATCGGGGGTGGGGACTCTTGGAAATCTGGGGTTAAGCTTTGGGGCGCTGGATAAATCCAGTTCTGGCGTGCGGGGATGATTAGGTGGTGGACAAAGCGCCCCCTCCACGCGCCCGATAGGCTGCCCCCAAGCGGCAGGCTGCCTATTATCGCAGAAAACGCCGAGGAGCTTGCCAGGGCGAAAGCCACTGACCATGCGCTACCAACTGTTGCGGAGGGCGGACCGCTGCTAACGAAAGCCTCGCCTCGTAGGAGCAGATGAAAACGAGGTTGTGACAGTCGAATCACGCGGCTTGGGGTCGGCATTAGACCGAGCTCAGAGCCTGGTATTGTGATTGACGGAATGTCACGAGAAAACCTAATGCTAGATGCGGCCAGTGTCTGCCCCTGCAGTGTTTAAAGGTGGATGCTCTCCCCATCGCTGTTTCTCCAGCTCTTTCCCCAACTTCCCCACACACTTGCCGCTGCGGCCCACATCAGCAACCATGAGTGAGCCCATCGACATGAAGGCCATGGAGGCGCGCGACGAGAAGGGCATCTCTCGAGTTGAGGACTCCCACAACCTCGAGGATGCTCATAACCTGGACGTCGAGGCGAAGCTCGAGTCTTACAAGGCTGCCGCTATGGCGGCAGAGGTTGAGGAGCAGCAGTCCGGTGTCCTTCAAGCTGTGAAGGAGTATCCTATGGCTGCTACTTGGGCTTTCATCATGTCCTGCACAATTGTCAGTTACCATTTTGATCCCATTGGAGGTAATGAACATGCGACTAACACTAGATCCAGATCATGGAGTCCTACTGTGTCTTCCTCATGGGCAATTTCATCCCTCTACCTGCCTTCGAACGCGCGTATGGTGTTCCCACTATCAGAGAAGGACAAGATGCCAGAATCATCGAAGCCAGCTGGCAGTCTGCCCTGCAAATGGGTGGACCACTTGGTGCCATTTGTGGTGTCATGTTAGCTGGCCCTCTCACCAGCAGGATCGGATACCGATGGGCGACAATCACCGGCCTCATGCTTTTGAACGCCTTCATCTTTGTTATGTACTTCGCGAACTCCCTGCCAATCTTCTTTGTTTCTCAGCTTCTTGAGGGTATTCCTTGGGGTATCTTCATTGCCAACGCACCGGCATACTGCAGTGAGATCACGCCTATTCAGCTGCGAGCCCCTGCTACCCAGATGCTGCAAATGTTCTGGGCTATTGGCGCCATCATTGTAGGCGGTATCACTTACTACTACAATCCGCTCGACTCCGCCAAGGCGTACAGGTACGTTTTTTAATTCTACCCAAAGGCAAGCGCGATTCAGCTGACAAAACATAGGGTTCCTATCGCACTCCAATGGATGTTCCCTACTCCTCTTGCTATTCTGCTTTATCTTGCGCCTGAAAGCCCTTGGTGGTTGGTCCGCAAGGGCCGTCTTGAGGAGGCCGAGAAAGCAGTAATCCGTCTGGGTCGCAAAACCAGAGTGAATGCCAGCGAGGCCGTTGCTATGATGCGCCGTACTGTTGACCTCGAGAAGACCATCAAGGAACCCAACCTTGTCGAGCTGTGGAAGGGTACTGATCGTTACCGTACGCTCATTGTCTGTGGTGTGTACGCGGCGCAGAACTTGACTGGTAACCTCATCGCCAACCAGGCTGTTTACTTCTTCAAGCGTAAGTCAGCCCGCTCAGGTTTTCGCTATCTTCAATTTGGCTAACTTTTGTGCAGAGGCTGGCATGGGTACCAACATGGCATTTGCACTGGGCCTCATCACTTCCGGCCTCCAGTGGCTCTTCGTGATGTTTTCCTGGATCCTCACCTCCTACCTTGGCCGCCGAACAATCTACGTTTGGGGTTCTCTCATCAACGTGGGCTTCTTGGTTGCCCTTGGTATTGCTGGATCCGTCGGCGTATCAAATGCGGCTTCTTTGGCGCAGGCTTCCTTGGGACTTATCGTCTCCGTCCTGTTCACCTTGGGCCCTGCGCCCGCTTCGTGGGTCATCATTGGAGAGACATCCTCTATTCGCCTGAGGCCTTTGACAACTGGTGTTGGTCGTGCCGCATACTACATCGTGAACATTCCCTGTATCTTCCTCGCAAGTTACATGCTCAACACCAACGTAAGCAATCCTCTCTCCAATCTTGGCAAGACAACCGTACTGACATTAAGTAGCAAGCAAACCTTGGCGGCAAGTGCGGTTATGTTTGGGCAGGTACTGGTTTCTTCTGTTTCGTCATGGCATACTTCTTTATTCCTGAGATGAAAGGCCGCTCTTACCGCGAGATCGACATTCTCTTCAAGCGCAAGGTCCCTGCCCGCCAGTGGACCAAGACCGTGGTGGACATCGAGGCCGACGATTAATCGAAGACTTGAAGAGAAGCCACGAGTAGGAGCGTTTCGTCTCGTACTCATGCTGGAGAAGAGGTGCGGTTGTAGTAAACGTTCTTTGTACAGCCTGTTGTCATGAGGCGGAAGACTCAAGGTGATAGCAGTAGCTGAACAATGCATTTCCGCATTCCATCAAATTGATGGCAAATATACCCTATTCTCTCCCAGTAGCGATGTTCCCGACTGACGCTCTTTTCGGAGGCTACTATCCAGTGTCGGTCTTAAATAATCTCAACACATGCTGACGTTGCACATACCTAGATTCTTGCGCTCGAGTCCTTGAGTACATGTAAATACTATTGATCGGTCATACACCTGTTCAAATACTCTAAAAAAGCCTTTCCTGGCAAGTTGATGGATTGATGTCATGTCGGAACTCATGCCCGATAAAAATGATTTAGTCTCAGCACCCAGCTGAGGGTCTTGAGCACGACATACGGCACATGAAGGCAAACAGGTCACCTTTCCTAGTGAGAAGGTGTTGTTTGGCGTACTAACCGTTTTCGGTGTGCTCCGCCACCACGGCTCAGCCACGTGCCAGCCCACCACCGGTCACCAAATGACATGATCAGGCGTATCTAATGCTGAGCCTCCCAGACCACAGCCTTGCGTAACGGATCTAGTTCGATGGAGAGCAAAGCCTGATTGTGGTGTACCGGCTTGAGATAAGGCTCCGGCAAAACGGTCATGGCTCACTTTCACTCTCATGCCAAGCGGGTCACACACTAGGACAGTCACTTTTATTGCAACCCACTTACCTTATTGATACTTTCGGATTGATTGTCCGCTCAATTCAAAACCTCAGTGCGGCTCGAACAAGCGTTTTGCGGCTTTCCAACGCTTTGCAATGACTGCTATCTCTGGGGCTGCCGGGTCCGGAGATCCGGACATTGTACTCATCGGCGAGCTCATGGAGGAGATATCTCGTCGCCCGCCTGCTATCGCCGCTAGAAAGCTTCTTATCGAGCATTACATCGCTGTCGGGTGGGTCGACGCCGCTCTCGACAACACGCAGGAACTCAAGACTTTAGCACCAACGGATATCGATGTCGCAAAGTTTCTCCAAACCCTGGACAAGAAGCCTGAACCACCCACAATGGAAAAGCCGAATTTACCAAAGCCATCAAAGAAAGCTGCTGTGCACAAGGCTAGTGTTCTTGTGTGGGATGCGAAGACCGGGCAGTACATGAGAAAGGAGCAGGTGAAGCCCATCGAGAAGAAAGATCATACTACTATTGATATTGGAGATGGTATCAATGCAGCCAGACAAGATCTTCTCGAAGGGTATCAGGCACTTCGAGCCAGAGCAGGCTTCATCATTAACGATCTGATGCACCTACAAGCGCTGCAAAAGACAGAAAATCTGCCTCCCTCAAGCAACACTGCCAGAGTTCAGCGGATCTTTGACGGTCAAGTCAGCACATCTACACAGTTATGCAACCCCCGCACGACAGCGCGTGCCATGCGAGACAGCCCGAACAATGCAGCCGATATCGCTCTTGCAGATATGGAAGAAACGATGAGATGGCACAAGAAGGCTATTGGTCAAACTTCCAACGCTGTGCTCGACAAGCTTCGTGACGCTCTCGTAAAACGGAAAGCTGCATTAGAAGTCGCGTTGACGGATGACCTCAAGATTCATTGCGAGATTGCGTTAATGCATTTGGAGCACGAGCAGCTCGATCGTAACTACGCCAACACGGAGACAATGTACGGTGACGCAGTCAGAGATATCCCGCGTTCAAATTTCTACGTCACCGAAGACAACTACGCGTGGGATATGGAAGAGCTCGTGGCTGCCATCAAGGCTGGCAGTGGAGTGCCGCGCAATCCATTGAGCAAGCAAATGTTCACTCCAAACGACATCAAGGGCATTTATCGACATTCACTGGGTAAATCTCTTGCTGCTCTTGCAGTCGAGCAAAAGGAGATGTCCAAGGGCGTTCGTCCTGAGACAATCTCACGAATGGAGGAATTGTCGAAGACCTTACTCGAAGATCAGTCTACGGATACGTTACCCAGCCGCCACGCAGTAGACGAGTTCCTTGCATACCTTGCAACCCGTAGGTAGTTCTAACAACATCCTGCAAGCAATAAACTAACGTACAAGCAGTACCTACACTAGAACAGAAAGCCATCGATGGTCTAAGGTGCCCGGCGAAGGATAGCCACACAGGTCAGGCCTATGACTCCAGCATCGGTGAGGCAGTGCGCGATGCAAAAGGCAACCGAGTCTGCTTCCACAAGACAGGAGATTTCATTGCTCAGGCGGCTGCGCATCTGCGGGTGCAGAAAGGTGTTGCACCAGACATGGGAAATTGTGGAACCATGTGAGGACCAGTGACAATCCACTCGTTCTGACCGGCCGGTTTCGATACGGGTGACCGAAAGCCAAGCATGAGCTGTATGCCAGCAGGTACATTTGGATGCACTCTCTGTACGGATGCCGGCTCGGCGGTAGCTCGGCGCTTGCAGCTTGTGCAGATGAGCTCGCCGAACAACATGTGCATGACGGGATACAAATAGCACAAGCAAGAATAAGGCAGTCTGCATTTCGGAAATTGATCGTCTAACCCGCTTGTTTCTTAGAGTCTTCTATCTCTCGTGGGGTCGTGTCCTGCACAATTACACAGCCTTTTCGCTTACCGCTGTCACTTGCATTCACAGTAGTCGTACCTCTAACCGCATTTAGATCTCGGTCAAGCCACAATTGCATGAGCCTCCCAACTCAGCCTGATGCGCAGTACAACAGCATGCTCCCAAGGCTGTTTTGTGTCCTTATTGCCTCATTGGCTAAATTGAGGCTGGTGTGGAACAAGTCCATTGCTTGCCTCGGCCTGCCAATCTCTTTCAGTCCACCTTGAAGTCGATGCTCTTGCGTAAAGGTATTCATATCTATTCTCCGTCGTTCATGATCTCTGATAGGCCTTGGTGGGCCATGAGTCTTCGATAGAAGCCCTCCAGTCCTTTTCGATCAGACCACGAAACCACAACGATGTATATCACCAACCTCCGAACAAGAAAAACAACACCTCTGAAACATACTATACTCTTCAACAAAGCCAAACACAGTGAGGACTGGCATCGAGCTGTCGATTCTATTGCTGGCGTACTACACCCAACAGATCCGAAGTTCCCATTTCTTCTATTGCGTCAAGCGACCGATGCATATGTTAAGAGGAAGGGCAAAATTACACAAGCAGACATCGATGTACGACTCGCGACACTTGTTGAATCTCACATAGCAAAAGATATTGCTGTTGCTGCTGCTGCCCATGCTATGACAGCAGGCAGTCTGAGAGATGCACTCCATGTAGATCTCCATGTTGCACATGGAAGTTACTGGGGCCTTGACACATGGCTGCGATGTCTTATAGCGGCCAATCATGAGAACTCGGCATCGGTCACTGATATGGAAGCAACATGGGCGCAACACCTACTTCCCTTCGCAACATATGGCCCTGGAGCAGCAGGAAAGGTTTTGATTGGTGTGAGTCGAGCCTTGAGAGAGTGCGTGCCGACGCCAAACATGGACGCGGTCCCAGACTTCTTGAGTCTGACGATCCGGGCTGCGACTGACTATCGAGCGCATCTGGAAGGCCTGAGATTGAAGAACCACTGGACAGCTGCATACGGAGCCTCGTACTGGATGGCTGAACTAGGTAGAGCCACTCCGTCCTCGACACCGCCTGGATACCTGTTTTTGGAACATATACTCGATACGCAATTTCCTCTGTGGCGAGCCTGGGCAAACTGGAGGCCCCATCTAGGTCTTGCGCAGATTCTGAGCTCGGTTGATGGAAGCAACGCTGCGTTGCTCTCGGATCTACTTGCTTTAGAAGGACCCGATTTTATCAGTGGCACGAGGGATACATTGAGAGAAGCGCTGGTTGAGCAATACAATTCAGATCGAAGATTCATCAAATTTAGGGGGTTACTAGTTGAGGTGTCAAATCGCACAAAAGGAGGGTTGATGGAGGTGTTGGAAAGTGCCATTTCAACCCTTGCATCCATCATAACTACGGCATCACCATCTGACGGCACCCATTTTCTCAGGTTCTTCGCAGGGGCCGCGGTTTTTCGTCCAATGACTCAAAAAGCCTTAAACCTTGTACAAGCTGTTTTATTCATGTCAGGAGGAGTCGAGTCAAGCCTCGGATCTGATCTTCTAGACTCCGTGCTTCACATCTACACAAACAGCAACGAGTTGGATGGAACTCACATTCGGGAGCTGCAGCATCTGATTCAGATATTCGACCGCGATCGCTCATCCAATCTTCGCAGGATCCTGTTGACACCCACTCTCCTGCAAGGCATTGCTAGATGTATTCGAGACGGTCAGACGGCGATTGGAACACTTGTCGAGCAAGGAAAGCCATGGATCGAGCTAATGCTTGAGTTTCACAAGTTCTGCACCGTACTAAAAGAATCAAAGAGTGTACCAGTCGTGGGAGAACAAATGATGGAGAAGATGTGCTTGCTGCTGCCATCTGCAGAGCATGTCGCGATGACTATCGAGATTTGGACCGCTGCACGCGATCGACGAAGACCGCCTCTCCGGACTCCTGTCGATGCAAGAAGTTCGACAAACAATGTCAAAAACTTAGACAATGTGGCTCAACCCGTGGCAGCACATTCTGTCTCCCCGAGTCAGACGGAGGATTCCCTTTATTCATTAAAGGAAATAATGGAACAATATATTTCGCATCGCATCCTTCAACAACAAACGCCGGATTACATCTCGCAGAGGACCTTCGAGGCGATCCTGAGGGTGTGGGAAGGCACCTTTTCTCCGGACCTTTCTAAAAACCGACGGTCATTATCGATTTTAATAGCAGACATCACAAACAATAATACGGATCTACGTATAAGGTGTCTCAACGGTATCGCATCATCAGACGAACAATTAGGCTCATGCCTGTCCGTGCAGGACGTTTTGACGGTATTGAGAGGCATAGAAAGCAGTCCCGAGCACAGCTTAGTGAAGTTCATACAGCTGCTGGCGAGATGTCCTACTACCGAGGACTTCAAAGCAAAGGGCCTCTGCTGGATAGATCTTGCATACTACTTGCTCGCGCAAGAAGGTCAACCTGGTATTCTTAGAGACATCAAACTTCTCGAACATGCCGTGAACACCATGAATACCTCGGAATGGCTATCGTTCTTGGCCGACACGCAATTGGTGTTCATTGCTGGGCCATTATCACTGCCAGAAGAAGAAGCTCTACCTCCGATATTGCGATCCGAATTGCATCGGCATTGGGCTGGACTGACGACCTACACCAAGACACTTGCGCGACTTGAGAAGACGCTAGGCGACAAACACAAGGCGATCAGATGTATCCTGGGCTGCCATGGTGCACAAAGCAACATCATCTTGGCCATACTCCAGACATTGAAAGAGATGGAGCGAGAGCCCACCGAGTCCTTTCTACACACGATTGTCGGCTTCTTATCAAAAGAGGCCAAAAATGCCTGGGAGGTCTCACAGTGCGTTTCTATCATCTCTGATGCTTCACAGGAGACTGTCATGATCTGTAAGAAGATTTGGGATGCGAAAAACGGTTACCTTATGATTCCACAACTTCTGGATTACGGTCAACAGCTTGCCTTCGGTGGAGGTAGTGGACTCAAGACGGTCACAGCCTTGATACCAGGAATTACGGATTCTGCAGCGGTTCCACTCAATCAATACGCTCCAGTCAATCAGTCAACCTACAAATACGATGTTCCCAGCTCAGTCGTAGAAGTTATGGTAGTCGGGTGGCTCCTTGATGACAATGCTTCTGAGGATACCAAGATCGCAGTCCGGGCTGTAGCTTGCTTGCTGATGATTGCCACATCCCGTCCTGATCTCTCTAAGGGAAGAATCATGGAGGCAGCTGCATTTTGGCAAAAACTCGAAGATGAGCTAATCCAAGAAGCGAGTCGCTTGGAGGCTTTGCAGAAAGCCTTGAAGAAGAAGGACCCACATGGTACATCGCTCCTACTTCAACAACTTGGCGTACCCGATACGACTAAGCTCGACGACGAGCTCTCAAAACTTCCAATTGACGTGATAGATCTGGTAGAGAGGATTGGTGACAGTGAAGTGGAGATCACCTTCTCCTTGGCTGCTTTTACTCAGCTCAAACGCGCGGCTATGGGCATTCCCGAAGGTGCCAGCACACTCTCGCTCCAACTGTCCCTTGATTGCAACGAAAAGTCTTCACCGTCATTCTGCTTGCATTACAACACCGATCAACACCTCGAGACCCTAGCGCACACGAGATACAGCTGTTCTGAGATATCAGAGAACCCCTCGAGCCAGATTTGCACATCGCCCCAGACGGCCCTAACATGGCAACTAAGTCGTATCGTTTACTCGAAGCTGCGCAGAGGAGAATCTGGTATCATAGATATGTACCAATATGTCACAGCATCGCTACCCGACTTAACACAGTATTGTATCTCATGCAGTACCGCCCACGAGTGGAAGACATACCAGCTTCGTCGTTCCATACCTTGCGATCGCAATCTCTACTCCTGCGCCGAGCTCTGGTACGCTCTTCCTCTCCATGTCCGGATTCCTGAAATACGAACGGATACGTTTGCCGTGGACATGGCCCTCTCTTCCGTATATGCGGCCGCTGTTACTCAGAAGTCTGAGCTCCTTCAAGGCTGTCCGTTACGCACATTCTCATCTGTGCGAAGTGTTATTGACTCCTTACCCACAACGCGCGTCATGCGTGATGCAGTTAATCTCTCAGCTGTTCTCGGCTCCTACCACCCGGATGCCGAGAAGCTCATATCTTGGGTCGTCGTTCAGCACCGCGGCTTCCTAACAACTGCAAGAGGCCTGCTCAAGATCCCTAACCTCCACCCAGGGACCCACCAATTCGTGCTCGCCAACGCGAATCCCAAGCTTGAAAGCACGTTTGCGAAAACACTGCAGGCGAACAAACAAAAGACCACAGTGCTTTTCCATGGCACATCGCTAGACCGCCTCCCAGCTATTCTTACTCAAGGCCTGCGTGTATACTCAGGCACAGCATTACAACGTACTGGTGCCGCACACGGAAAGGGCATCTATCTCTCTGAAGATCCTGCGACGAGCTTCAGCTACAGCACTGCGAGCCTAAGCTGGAAGAACAGCGGTTTGAACATGATGCGCATGATGTTGGGGTGCGAGCTGGTAGGCACTGCGAACAAAGTCGTCGGCAATGCACATGTTGTTACAGATGTAGATAGTGTGATGGTTAGGTATGTGCTGTTGTTCCCGAGGAATGCGAGGATGCCAATTCGCGGTCATGTCGAGCCAGCTATGGCGAGCGGAATGAAGGCGTTGAGGAGTGGCGCGGCGTAGACAATGGCTTGACGTTAGATTGGCCGATCCGTAGTATTCGTATAGCAATCATTCTACTGCTGTAGACTTCGATGGCGTGGTCAGAGTAGCACAGACCTGAGAGAGCCTCGCTTAGTGCAGGAGCGAGTGGGGCAACAGGAAAGCGCGACCTGGCCAAAATGGATTCGGCAAGATGTGTTTCATTGTGAGCGGTGCGAACGCAAAAAAACTGCCCGCTACTGGAATCGAACCAGTGATCTTATCATTGCATACCGGGGTATTACTAGTGATACGCTTTACCACTAAGCCAAGCGGGCTCACTGCTGAACCAAAGAATCCAGCTATGCTGGATTGACTTGTATCGGTTAATCAAGTTGCAGAGTTTATGAAGACATCTGCAGTGCATGCGCAAAACGCCCCGTGCCACACTCCTGAATGCATCGTGTCTGTGGGGCCGGCGACGACTACATTGACAATGCTCGCTAAACTCATTTACTATCCAGCCATCTCTTTTTCGTTACCGTCTCTGCTCGTGACCTCGCATGCATACTCTCACCTCTTCTTCGAAGACTGTTTCTCCGGGGCTGGGCTCTGACCGCGGCTATTCGCGTTGGAGTCGGTTGTCTTTCCTGCCATCCATGACGCCAAATCGAAGTTCTGAATCTGCTGCGCCGTGTTGGTCGAGCCCGATCCTAAAACACCGTTCTTCTGCATTTCCTCCATCTCGGCCTTCATCTCGGGGTCCATGTTTTCCATCAGCTTCGGCATGCCGAACATGAGCAGACCGGAGAAGACAGCCATAAGGATCATGGGGTTCTTGAGGAATGACAGGGGTGAGACTGTAGTCGTCAGTAAATTGTGAGCGGCGAGCCGGTGGTGCTGCGAGGCTTACATCCAGCACGCTCTTGATAGAACTGCTTCTGGCCCAATGGTTTGGCTTCAATCACAAGGCCATTGCCTCCCTCTCCTCTGCTCTCGCCCTTGTTCTCCCACTCGTTACCCAAGAACGTTTGCCAGGCTCTGATCACCTCCTTCTTGTCCCCACTTCCCTCGACAGGTTCCTCAATGCTGACGTCGATGCGCAGAGGCTCGAATGCATAATCTCGGCAATGCACAATCGCAAGATAGCTACCAGCGCTGACATTGTTGAAATTAAAGGTGTTGGAGCGGGTCAAATACGCGTCCAGTGGCGGGCCAGTCGATTGGAGTGTTGCGTGCGTGGTGGAGGACAGCGCGGAAGGGTTCACTACATTCGTGATGGGGATTTGCAGCAGGAAGCGAGCTGCGGAGGTGACAGAAGCCAGCGATGCTAGCACGGGGAGTGAAGTGCGCATGGTGATTGAGGTGGCGGTGTTGATGCTGGCTCGTAAAGCTCACGATTGCTTGATGGCGGGAGCTATGGGTCGTGACTTCCTCCGGCCGCCGGGGCCACGTGTGGCCGAGATTATGTCATTCACCATCACGTCCAGTCAACGTCGTTTGACCCTCAACACTCCGGTGAACTTTCGCTGGTGAAGCATTTGAAACATCTGTGGCATAGAACGTGACATGCAACAAGGCGAGCCTTTGGCTGAGAACAGATGTTTGGAGAGGCAGTGCTGCATGATGCAGGGGGCCATGGCCGCAGCAACTGGGGTTCAAAGGTGAGATTGAGGGTATGCAGCGTGCACAGCCTCAATGATCAGGATCGTGCTCATTCTTAACGACCATGTTGAAGGCTTGCTAGTGATGCCTTACCTCTTCGCTTTCTAGGATTTGCCCTCATGCGTTCACTTCCGTGAAGAGCTCCCACAATTAACATGGCGGAATTCGCGGCAAGCATTATCGGCATCGTCTCTGCTGGAACAAAAGTGGCACTGGTGCTATCGCAACTTTCCGCGGACGTAGGGTCAGCCGGCCATGAGGCGAGGATGATTGGTGGTGAGATCCGCTCGTTTTGCTCAGTTCTGAAGACCCTTGGCGAAACCATCGAGCAGATTGAGAAGTCGCCTCGGTATGCCCACTGTATCGAATTGATCAAGGACATGACAGACGACAGTCTGCAGATGTTTACGGAGATCCTCAACGCAGTGGACAAGCTGAAGAAGATGACAGTGGGAAGGGAGGGTAAGGACGGCAATTTTGGACTTGTTGAGCGTGTTCAATGGGCCGTCTTCAAAAAGCCAAAGCTCTTGGTCTTGCGGGCTGCGATCGAAGCTTACAAGACGAATCTAACACTGATGTTGAGTACCTTGAGTACAGCTGAGAGGGCTTCACGAAGATCGTACGTACAAAGCAATCCACCCTTGCATATAACAGTGGCTGACGGTACAGCAGATCTACACCGCACGATGCGGTCATCGTAGCTCAAGACAGGCAGGACCGGTCGTTGCTCGAGAGTCTTGAACTGGACCGCAAAGCTACCTTGCTAGAACTGGCGCAGGCCGAACGCAATTTCACGCAAGCAGAGTCGTCCGCAAATGTACCTGACGCGTCTTCTACGGTCAGCCCGCCGGATTACGATACACTATCACTGTACAAAGAGCCAGAGGTCTTCAGTCTGGTGAGCTCAGCTCGCGAAGACATCCGTTCGATAAGATCTAGCCTCTCAAGAACATCGGTAATCGATCACGAGGCCATCGAAACGAAGATAATTCGCCACAGCAGGCGGATATCCAGCATGCTAGAGGGTGACAAGGAAAAACTGTCTCAGCGCTGGTCGCTGACGTTACAGAAAGACCTGAGCCCAACCCCAGAAGATTTGCCCTCGAAGCTACTCAATCCAGCCTCTCCTGAGGGTAGCTTGGATCAAGGGACTGAATCTGCACCAAAATCGGCTCGAAGTCATGCCTCGGAAGCGACCGTCCCAAATCCACGGGACAATGAAGGAGACGGAGTTTCTGCATTTGATCCACGTGTGATCCCGCAGTACACATCTTTCTTGTCCTGGATCATACAACTTGATGCACCCTCGCGGCAGGCAACACTCCGCACCCTCAAACACGATATACGGCGTTCACATTACTGCAGCGGGAAACTCTCAGGTCAGTCTGGTTTCTTACATTATACATATTCTTGTGGGTATGATTGAGACTGTAGGCATGGTTTTGGTGGGCGGCTGTCCCACAGCTGGGCAGAACTTGTCAGCTCTCAGGCTCAAGTGCCTAACTCCAGATCTGTCACAATCAAATGCATGCTTACCGCTTCTCACTAACGTTGGGTACCACAGTTGATACAACGCTTTTGTCTTCGCCAGACAGAAGTATGACACATCTCCAAACATCTCCTAAATCGTACGAATCGACATCGACATTGAGAAGTGCTCAGACATTTCAAATCTCGTGCTCGACTCCACGGAAAACCCGCAAAGTATCCGCTTTTTTCGCTCTTCAATATGCTCGACCAACCAACACTGGCGCCAGTTTTCTCTTGGACCAAAGCCAGAGACCACCAGGCAGGAAGCCCTCTCCACCTAGTGCCGTGTCCACGATTGGAGACGGACGCTCGCAAGGCAGACATCGTCCTGGGCCTTTGTCTCCTGCGTCGATCAACGTTCATTCGTCCGCTGTGTCCACGCCTCGACAAGAAGCACTTGCTAAACTTACGGGGGTTGGACAGGAGTCGCGTTCTCGTCCATCTTCTGCGTCTTTGCCAATAATACTCTCTGCTGACCATGCATCTTCACCGTCCAACGTCCGTGCATCCACGCATCGCAGGTCTCGCTCAGAGCATACATTGACTGTATCGAAGCCCGAAGTACCCCCTAAAGATTACGATGCATCGCGCAGGCGTTCCATGCACAATCTGCACCAAAAGGGGTCAACTGCTCTTGAAGACTCGCACGATGCACCGTCTGACACTTCCGACAACGACTCTTGCGACGAAGGAGGATCATCAATGTGGTGGAGATCGCTCAATAACATCTCGTCTCAACTACATCGGCGGCTAGAACACCGTCTGTCGCGACAAGAATCGGAGCGTCGTCTAGCCCCGCCAGGGACACCAGGAAGCATGCACGCTCTACCACGTGAGCAACTCACAGACCAGAGTGCTGGTCACAGCCCTCTTGCTGGCACTGCTTCTCAGCACGGTGCTCTGGCAGCATACGTGCATAATCGGAGTATTTCCATCGTGCACGGTGTACCTCAGTCCAGAGCCACGCGTGCTGTCGGAGGATGAATCAGCAATTGTGCAATGCCGTGCTCTGGTAATGGAACGGGTATCTAGTCAGGACACTGTAATACTCCGACGGACAGACCACTGCGAGGCTGCTGGGACTTCAGCCTCAGGTCATGGAAATCTTTTGTATGATAATGTATAGCACGTCATCCCGAATAACATACAGTGTGTATGGCATTGCTCCATCCGCGACCCAGCAAACTCCCGTCTGATGTACCGTGCAAAGCTGCACTATGGTATGCTATGCAAGAAACCTCATAGCCCAGAAGGTATTTGTGACTGGACAGCGCAGCACCGCGGACAATGCACAGCAAAATTACTGCCCACACGAACACGATCTCCTAGCAACACCGTCGGCACCTAGAAAATAACAACACGAATGCTCGACCTCACACAAAATAAACACAACCACGTCAGCAAACCACGTAACATCACACTTGTCATCCATCCCGAAATAGCCATTCGATAGCCTCCTTGCTCCTCAGCCTCACTCGCGCATCGGCAACGTACCTACCAACTCGTGTTCGTGCACGACTCATACACCACGCCACTTACTCACGCCTCGACGTATGGGCCTAGCACGCCTTCAACGTCCCGACCGCAGCTCGCAGCGGGGGTCGGCAGAGATCCGATCGCAACACGCGCCGGCCGGCACTTGACTCAAGGGGGGAGGGGGCGTACATACGTTGCCGGTGGCAGATGCGCAACCAACCGATCCTGCTTCCCCCGGCGCGACACCACAGATCGTGCGCGCCGTCTCGCGCTGTCGAAAACTCAATTGATTCAGGGTGCAGTCGCTACGCTTGCGAAGACCATTGCAGACGGTAAGGCTTGGCGGGGGATGGTGGGGGGGGGGGCGGAGACAACCGCGCCCTCGGGGCGGCGTGTGGACGTGTGGAATAATGGGTTTCAGCGTTAAATTTTTTCTTCACAAACATTTGTGAAGGGGGAAGGTTCGGCGCTGGCTTAGGGCGCGCTGCTGGCCGGGCCAGATTCGGGCGGAGCCGCAACACGAGGAGCTGGCATTGCTGGATTGGTATTGGTAGCTTTGCGCGCCGACGACTATAGTTGCCGAGTCAGAGTTGTTGGTTTGTGTTGAGTGTCCGGATGGGGACAGCGATGGCACCGGTTTATCATACGGGTGCTGAGCGTAGTATAGAGGCTCTATCATGGTTCGCATTTGTTGGCGACCGAGATGCTTTCGGCAGCCACGCATGTGACATCGCCTTCGACACCCAGATTAAGCAAGCTGCGAGATTTCAGGTCGGGCTTTGCTATGAACCTGGAGATTGACGGCACACGAGCAAGAGGGCGGCTGTTTCGACTAACGCGTGGACCGTGCGCTCAACGTTTCGGGATGCTTGCAGCGATCCCTGAAGCGGGTCGTGAGTCTTACCAGTCCGGGAATGAGTCAACGAGGGAGGTTTGATGAACACTGCACAAGAGCAAAGATCTGACGATCACCATATCTGTTGTCTGGGAATTGAACGTCTTGATTCCTGTCCTGTATGAGGTGGCGTCGCGGCACGTCAAACTTGTGTGACGGATCTGCCTACCCTGCGTTCCTGATGGCTGCAGTCCCTGCACTGCCCAGCCACCATGCTCCCAAACAGCCGGTGCCTCAAGGCGCACCTTATCCTCGCATCCAATCACCACACCTGCTAACCCATGCAACGCAAGCTCCCGTCGAGCGAAAAAGCAAACAAAGTGAAGAATCCCGAAACGCCCCCTAGGGTATATGGGCCATGGTATACCAGCCCAGGGAGAAGAAAGATAATGAAGAAAGATCATGAGACATGATGTGTTTCAAGATACCTAAAAAAAGGCAGAACCCAAACAATGTGAAGCGTAAATGACGTGCCAAAATCCCTAGCATCTTCTCATCGAAGATTGATCGTTTAGAAATTTAATGGACAAATGGAAGTCTCGTATGTAGGAAGAGGTCGATGAAGATATGTCCTTGTGCGGTCCATTAGATTGCCGGCGCTTTTCGGAGGGTTGGAGAAATAAAGGGCGCACATGCTGAAATATGGCGGGGATCCAGAAGAGGGGTTAATCATGAGCAGTACCGAATGCTCGCTGAACCAAACGAAACAAGTGATAGTGCTGCTGAAAAGTCTTTACTCCAGAGAGCGCCGGATACCGAATCAGGCGAAGATCAAGGATTGAGTTACGCCGAGTCCAGATATTACGAATGGAACAGGTCCCAGGCTCTTGCACACAGACCAATAAACTCTTCCTTCTTCTTCTGCTGTGTCTCTGGCGAGTCACGGCCCTCGCCAAACGGTCCGATACGGGGTGCTTGACGGCCGAGGGGAGGGGTGCCGTTGTCCCGCTCGTACTCATCACGGCCACGCCTCCTCGAGCTGCCGCTGCGGAGAACGTCGGGATGGGGAGCATACGCTGATTGACCGTTCTTAGGCATGGGTGATGGCGGTGTAGGGGGCTGGTGGCCACCGTAGTGGACAAGACGAGGCAAGAGGTCCTCACGACCGCCAGACAGTGACTGCACTGCCTCCTCGGCGGACTTGTATTCACGCGGTCTCGACGTCAGTGGCGGTGGTACGGAGTGAGGAGGCGCGAAGCCCGGTGATGGCATAGGAGGCTGGTTGTTCGAATGCGATGAGTGACCGGGGCTGTGGTGATTCCTCGAGGTGTGAAGTGGCTCTGGGAAGACATCTGAAATGGGCGGCAGACGGTTGTTGGTCTGGTGTGCCGGTACATGGTGAATGTGTGATGACTGCGAAAGCCCCGAGGGACCATTGCCAACCTGCCTCGAAAGCGGGATGTTGCTGCGAAGGCCAGTAAAGGTCTGGTTGATGGGTGCTGACTGAATGATCCTGTCGTTGGCGAAAGCCTGGTGTGCAGGGGGTGCGATGGACAGGCCAGGGGGAGGGCCCTTCCTCTTCGAAGTCTGGGGCGTCTTGATGGGGCGTCCAAACGCACCAATGTCGGTGCCTCGCGGCGGGTCCTCTTCGACGGGAGCGCCCTTGGCACCGTTCTTCTGGCGAGCCTCGATGATTTGCCTCTGCCTTTCTCTTACATCCAGGCTGCGCTGGAGCTGCGAGCGCATGGTAGGGTCCTGAGTGTGGAAGCCAGGCGAAAGGCAGGCGAGGCCCATGTCCATGACGTTGGCACTGCCAGGGCCAGAGGGTCTGGCTGTGAGTGCGCCAGAGGAGTGGACGATGTTGTGGTTGGACAGGTCCAGGCGCCTCGGGCGATGACGTGTGGTGGTGGTGGGCATGTCTGGCGAGGCGGGCTCCTTCTTGACGACTATTCTGGGAGCCGGGGGGCCGCGGGACCTGCTCGAGGAAGGGCGGTTAGACGAGTGAGAGAAAGCATGGGCGTCGAAGCGCGGCGGCGACAGTGAGGTGGAGGTGGGAGAGGAGGAGGAAGGATGACGGCAGTGCGTCGAAGAAGGAGAACGAGACGAAAGACTGAACGACGTACGAAAGAGGCGAGCGCTTTCCCTCGGCTCTCTGCTGCACGGCTGCATCACTACTGGAGGAGGTAGGTGAAGCATTGTGGTCGGGCAGTCTCGAGTGCTTGGAGGTGGGCGTCACGGTGAGAGGAGAGTTGGTCGAGGGCGCAATGGCAGCATATGTTCTGCCGGAGCCGACGCCGTCTGCAGCTGGGGGCGCGGCATACTGGGCAGGGATCGGGGAATTGGCGACGACGGTGGTCATGGCTGTGTCGTAGAGTGGCCCGGACAGCGCACTGGGAGGGGCAGATAGATTGTAGGAGTGTCGCAGGATGCTTTAGACTAAGTCCGCTACACTGCGCGTCGAGAGCGGCCGCGGCGGGGCTGGGGTTTGGAGCTGCGCAGGGCGGCGGGGGGGGGCGCGCAAGCAGTGCTTAGTGCTCAGTGCTCAGTGCTCAGTGCTGGGTGCAGAGGTGCAGAGGTGCAGCGCGGCGAGGAGGGCAGGGCAAGAGCAAGAGCAAGAGCGTGAGGCAGGTGCAACGGGAGCTGCTGGGCTGGAGGCCGCGATGAGGGGATACAAAGGTAAAAATGGCAGGCACGGACGGCGCGCCGGGCGGCCTGGGGGCAGCAGCAGCGGGCCAGGGTTTGGCGCGGTTTGGCTGGTTTGGCAGGGTTTGGCTGGGGTTGGCTGCGAGCGCGCTGGTTGGCAGCTGCCGGCCAGGTCGGCGCGCTGCCTCGCTGCCTCGCTGCATCGCTGGCTGCATCGCTGGCTGCATCGCTGCATGCCCGCGGTGCTGCTCCACTGGGCGAGCAGGTGCCCGCTAGCGAAGCCACCGCCTAGTGCGTTTCACTCGACGGCAGCGCTGCGTCGTGGAGCCTGTGCCTGTGCGCCAGGCCTCGCTACTGTGTACTGTCCTCGCTGCTCGCTGCCCGCTGCCCGCTGCCGCTGCCTGCTGAGCTGCCCGCATGCCCGCACGCCCGCACGTCAGAACGCCAGAAGACAGAGACAGACAGAGACAGAGGCCGCGCTGAGCGTCGCCCCGGCCCCCGGCCCCCGGCCCCCCGGCCGCCAGCGAGAGCTCGACGGTCGCCCCGGCCGGCGCGCGTCAGCGTCCACCGCCGCCCTGACTGGCTGCCCGGCGCTGCTCCTCCATTGCCAATACTGGCGCCGCCCAATCAGCGCCCGGCCTGCCTGCCCTGCCCGCCCTGCCCGCTTATGCCCCTCTGCCACTAGACGGCTGCTAGGCTGCTAGGCGAGTTCCATTGTTTCACGCCGTTTGATCACGCTCGATGCGGCCGCGTCGACAGGCAGCCAGTTGCCTGCTGCCCGTCGCGCCTGCCGTCGCCTGCCCGTCGCCGCCCGGCACACACGCTGACACGCACGCAGCCTCTCCTCTGCCACCTGACGCGCAGGATTTGACCAGTGCCACTCCCAAACCTCCGCCCCGGCCCACCGCCGCGCCGACTGCACCAGCTTCACCTCCTGCACCGGCACCACCGCGCCCAGTTCTGCCCAGCCCTGCCCTGCCCTGCCCGTTGCCAGGATCGCCCCTCGCCAATCACTGCCAGCCCAACCCCGTCCACCCTCATGTCACTGCTCCCACGTGGTCGACAGCATCAACCTGGCTCTGGGTAATAGCAGGTCGCTGGTAGCGCATATGATCTCCAGCACTATCGCCCTTGCGTCGTCGCAATTTGGCTCCTCCGAGCTTCTGTCGGTCCGCCACGCCCTCACTCCAGGAACGCATAACGGGACCAAAATGAATACGTGCCGTTGCCCGGCTCACGCCTGCTTTGCTTGCAGCCCAGACATGCTCACACCAAGAGCGTGTCCTCCAAGCCCTCACAAGCCTGATCTGCAATCTCGTCTGAAGACATGACCCTTGCTCGCCGCTTCACCTCCAAACGCCCATCTGTCACTTCTGTCAGAAGCACGAGCACAAGCCGCATGACAGTCGTGTCCTCCGCATTCGCAACATCGCCGCCCGATTGAGATTGACACTCCTTCACAATGAAAACCAACATCCTTGATCCATCCCATTTCGTCAGCCAAATGGCCCAAGTGCGACTGTTGTACTCCGCTCCGCCCGTGTACCGCCGCCCAGCACATACACCTCATCTCCGCTCACGTGTTTCCCGTGTCAGGGATGTCTGCAGCCGGTCAAATTTTACATCCGCTGTCAGCATTGGCAGGCTTTGTACCACATCATTTACACCGTAGTTGCATTGAAAGTCCCGTCTGAGACTGCAGGCAGCGCTGCATGTCAGGGGCAGTCATTTTATCCGGACACCCAGATGCACAACAATCATTGCACTCTCAACCGTGCCTGCCGAGAAAACCAGGTACATCTTGCCAAAACTCTATCCCTTCCAGAAGCGGCAGTCGCTTCGACATCGAGCGTGTGGGTCTCAACGGCGACCTGCATCTAACCGAGCAACCGGGACTGGCCTTGCGAGGGCTTGAGCCAAACAGGCAGCTGATCTACGAAAGAGTTATTTCGAGCGCACCAATATTGCGTCGAGCAGGACATTTGAGCTCAACGACAGAGCACACGTGAGCCCAGGGTGCCACACTCACCTGGACTGCCATGTTGACATGTACCAAGATGTGTACTGTGTACTGAGCCTCAGTCCTCTTGTACTAGTCTGATGCTGTATTGCCGACATGCACGTCGATCATCTGCGTGGCTGCATGGCACTGTCCGTGGCCTCGCCCATCCTGGGTGTCATCAAACCACTGTCTATTATGTATGCTGACGATCCAATCTTACAGTCCATGAGCTCCGTGTCAGCACCCTCTGATCCTCATTTCTTCACCACCACTACGCGTCCTTCCAATCCAGAGAACTACCTGACCTGTCTATCTTACAACCTCACCGTACAACCTAACTGCGTAACCTTCCCAATGAATCTCGAAACCGTTGTCCCACAGCTCTAATCCTCCCTACTTTGTCCGTTTTGAGCCGCATGCGCCCGTTAAACCATTTCTTTGGTATGCGCTGCACGTCGTACCAATACTTTTGCTACCCCGCATGTCGTACCAAACTGCATATCGACTGAAGCAGACAGTTCTGAGACTGCACTCCATGCATACTCCCGAGGCAAGTAGGTAAGGAGAACGACGAGTCGTGAAGACGTGCCGCAGACCACACCGCCATGCGCGCATCTGTTTAGCTGCGGATGATCCCGCAACCTTGTTGCTCACGAGCACCGTCTCATGTAGGTGCACTTCTCCCTTACGTCTTTGACGAGATCGAGCCACGCGCGGCATGCTAGAGTAAGACGATCCGACACGCCTTCCGTTAGTCTTGGGCACAGCAGCGGCGAACTAACCAGAATGGTCCGCCCTGCGACACAGCAAGAGACCGACTCACGATGGACCCGAGAGGGCGAGCAGATCTCATACATACACCGCAACTCGCTTGCAGGATCTTCGTTAGCGATGGTGTGTGAGGGAGTGCATGTCTCGCGTTTTGACACGAACGCGTGCACAGCAGGAAAGATTATCTTCGACTCAACATCACCCGATCCATACATGCAGCTATGAGAGTCCAGGTCTCGGGCGAGATGGACATGCCGAACTCACCATCCCACTTCTCTTTGTATAGCATAGACACATGTCTGCCACCTTTACTGGAGCACATGTACGCGTACATCTGAAACTCCAGGATCGATCTCTAGCAGATGCTCCGCGCTCCGTCTTGCACCTACTAACTGACACCATACACCGGCGTGAGCCCCCATCCACACAGACCCTGGGCTGCCATGCACAGCGCTAGAACCTGCCCGCTCGGAGATTTTTTTTTTCCAAGCGAGCAATGCGCGCTTTTCCAAGACACGCAGGATAAGCGTTTGCTTCGATGCGGTACGGTGCTTGGCGTGGCACGATAGTCAGAGGCCGGACACGATGGTGTTGGAGCGGTGCCGGCGGGAATCACCGAGTGTACAGGAGTGTGGTTACGGAGTGGTCAGACAGGTGCGACATTGTGCCGATAGCTTTGGGTAGTGGTTCTCCACACGCTGGCAGAGAGCAATTCCACCCAGAAACGATGACAATCGTGAATTGTACTTTCCACCCACCAGTGATACATGTGTCGATGTCCGTGACTGACAAGCTGCTCTGCATGGAGGTCGTCACATCCCTTCCCTTCCCACCTCCCGGCAGATCCTCTGCAACACCGACATCTCCTCATCCCAAGCACCCCCAAACTTCGAGCTTGTAAGACCAGTCTGCCGACTGCAAAGAAAGAGTTCAGCTGCTCTCACCGAGACAGGCTATCTCATGCGTGCGTGCGAGACTGCGCTAGCCGGCTCTGCGAGAGGGCTGTGAGGACGTGAGACGCGGTTTTCTCTTTTTCTCAGACGATTGACTAGAATCGCGTGTCCAGCGGTATGTGTGTGTTATTATCTGCCCCCCAAAACAGGCTGATGACACAGGAAGGGAGGGGCGTGGGTCGAAGATAGCTGTTGACTTGAGGTGGATTGTTGAGTAGCAGCTCACTGTAGAGAGACTTCAATGGAGGATGTCATGCCATTTTGCTTCAACATAGTACGTTGGAGTCTAACAAGTTCAGCTCGTCCATGTCATGTACAAAGAACACGGCAGTGGCACAGTCACAGGAGCCGGACACATTTAGCTTCGATGGTGCGCGTGGTATATCATACTCAGAAAATCCTCAAGCCTGTCACCAACGCTAGAATACACGGAAATTTTTCATGAGAGCTTAGTCTCGTCGCTATGTCACGTACGTGTTGAAGACGAAATCGTAGTGATCGATAGACAGTCACTATGGTCCCACACGAGCATCAATCATCAAGCAGCAAACAGCAAGTGTCAAGCGTCAAGCGTCAAGCGTCAAGCAACTTTCCACATGCCCCACGCCGCGACCCTGACCATCATGCGCTCCCCTCGCAGCAAACACCAAGCCGTACAATAGCGCGAGCTTGCACCGCTCACCTCGCTCCCCAGTGAACGACTCCCCAACACCCTCCCCATTCTCAACCACCCACCATGCACCCCTCGACATCCACGCTCAGCCCTGAAGCCCCAGAATTCACCATGGGCCGCCCCGAGCATCCCGGGAGTCAGACGCGACAGCAGCACGGCCCCGGCAAGTCTGGCATGAGCAAGGCCGACTCGGCTAGCATCCAGAGCTCGCAGGTACGTGTGTTGACGGGAGGAGGGATGAGGGATGAGGGAAGTGACTGATGTTGTACAGGCAAAGGGGGGCCATCTGACGGGTCGGGGATCGTTTGCTGCGCGGGCGCAGGCGGCTGGCGATAGGAGCGCTGCGGGCAAGTCTGGTGGTGGTGGGGGTGCTGCTGCTGCTGCGCAGAGATAAGGTTGATATGGCTGAGTAGATCGAATTGCGAGAGTGGAACGTGGGTCATTTCGTTGGTTTGCATAGAGGCTCAGCACAGCTTGTTTAATGCCAGTCCAGTGCTTGCAAAGCTTGCTACTGCGCTTTCTCACCGAGGAGGCCATATTTCATTTGGACTGTGCAGACACAAGCAAGACTGTTAGGAAACATATTTGTATAGATATCTACTTGGACCCGGACTGGACGTGAAGGTATGCCGGTGACGTTGATGAGTGTCTCCCACCCGTCTCCTTTCTCCTCCGATACAAGATCGGAGTGCAAGAGAACTTGAAACGGATTTTCAGAGCAGTAGCCTCTCCCCGCTGATAGCGTAAGTGATGTTGCTGACGTTCCCACACCCAGCGATCGCCAGCACGTTTCGCGTACCATTACACAAGAGAGCACACTCTCACCAAAGAACGCTCTTACCTCGCGCCATCATCAAGGCACTTCGTATACCGCCGTGCAAAGGAGCACACTCTCACCAGAGGACGCTCTCACACTCAGCGGGCGCCAGGAAGTGGCACGGCATGTGCCTGACTGCAACAATGACCAACCCCTGGATAGGAGTAGCGTCAATACATCCCCAGGAGATGATGCTAGTCTGGACGACCAGCCAGTCGCCTGGTTTCAGAGATACTGTAACTGCGTGAGCAGTGTCAAGTGGGTGCTGCGGGTCAACGCTTGTATTGCTATCTGTTCTCGTGTTGTGATGTTATGATGTTCCTCTACAGGAGCCCTCAGCTCAGAGGTAAGTGCACTTGCCCACACCGGGCAGTGCCTGCTACAATAGAATATCGTGTGATCTATGCCACGTGGTTACAGATACTGGTTGGATATCACATTCGAGTGGACATTGGGCCATCCAACGCCCTACCTTTTCACGAGGGTCCCTTCCCCAGCTTAGATCAAAATGCCAGGCCAGCATATTGCCAAAATATCATCCCGCAGTTCCGCCAGCGTACGGTCATCACAGTCCTGTCGGCGGGTGACGAAGGTCCATATGCCATCTTAAATCTAAATTTAGCCTCCACGTACAACAAATTCCATGCAGCATACAGAGGGTATCCTGATTTCATTACACTTTCACGGCAGATATACATAAAAAGTTCTGTAGGTGTTCAAGGGTCCAGTGCTGCTCAACGGCCAGCTGGTTCGCATCCAGGTAAAGTCGTAGAAACCATTTTTTGGCCATGACATAGACAGCGCAGACATGTATTGAAGTTTGGGTGAGAGTTGTCTGTTGCAAAAGTGCGGGACCTATGAGATTCTCGGTGCAGTTACGGTGAGCCTAGAACGCAAATTTCATTGGCCTTGCTCTATGTTCTATATACGTGGCTGCACCATGCTCTAAGATAATTTCCCATCTCAATGCAAGTACTTTGTTTGCAATCACAACTTGCCAACACCCGCATTGCTCTTGACGCTCGCCGCAACTCCACTTGCAGCCTCAGCCTTAACACCCCCATCCGCGAAGCTGCTCAGGAAGTCGGTCGCGCTACCGCTCCAGTCACCGCTGTCAGTCAGCTGGTTGACCTGGCAAGTGCGGCCGAGCGGGCTGCTGCACGCTGCGCCGTCATCGGTGACCGCGTACAGAAGCTCAACACCGTCCTCGATGGGCTTGGCGACGGATTCGAAGACGTTGCCCTCGGCAAGGACGCGGCCGTTCTCTTCAGCGGCAATGGAGAACGCGTGGCCAGTGTTGTCATAGAAATAGTTGTTTACTGCGTGTAGAAGCGTTCCCTCGTCAGTTCCACCGACCTTGGGGCTACGGCCAGAGGTGTGGTGAACGTAGTTGCCCTGGAAGGTAATTTTGTCACTAGTACCAAGGAACAGAATAGCCCAATAGTGGCGGTTATCGCAGCTGGCTGACCAGCTAGTGTTCCCGTCTATTTCGACATTGCTGATGGTGACAGATCCGCTGGGGTCGTAGCCGGTGACGATGTGCTGGCGGCCGATGAGCGAGGTCTTGACGTGGTCAATCCAGATCAGATCTGTGCCAGCGAGGGTGATGGCATCGCCGCCCCAGATGTACTGCGGGTTGAGCTCGGTAATGTGAATGTTCTGTAGAATGATGTTCTTAGATCCGGCGAAGCGCAGTCCTTTGCCGCGAATCACGCCTTTGGTGCCTTCTCCGACGATCGACTTGTTCGAGCCAACGTTGATAGGAGTGATGGCTGCCTTGTCGTAGGTTACCGAAACAGTCGGGTAGTCAGAGTTGGTGCACTACATGCTATCAGAGCCATACACAAAGTCATAGAGGTGGTTCTTACCCAGTTCGCGCCGTTAATGGCGTCTTGACCACCATCGTCGGGGCAGGAGTTGGAGTCCGGACGGCAACCATCTTCGGTAGTCTCGCCCTCAGTACCGATGAAGTTGAACTCCTTGTTCAAGATGATCACACGGGCCTCATCGTCAGTGAGATAGTTGGTAAGCTCCTCCGTCGTGGTTGGGTATACTGGCTCGGCGTCTCCACCTCCAGTCGTTGATGCAGCAAAGCCAAAAGGAGTTCCGGTAACGCCAGCCGCTGCAACGCTGGAAGCAAACAGGGACAAGATGAGAGACCTTGAAAGCATGATGACGTCTCGGTCGAAGTGACAGCGATAAAGAGTGACTGACCCGGAGGTAAAATATGAGAAACGAATGTGACGAAGTGAAGATTGGTAGGTGGCTGACCTCCACCAAACTATAACGATGTGAGCTTATATACTCGCAACAAGTCTTCTGCTTATCATCAAAGCGCTCGCCAAGCCGCTGTTGCGGTCGTTGTAAACATGAGCCCTTATTGCTTGTGACGTGTTGTCTCTTGGCATGTTTCCTGTCAGATAGGTGTCGCGCGAATTTCGAAACGCACTACAAGCGCATCAGAATGTTGTGACAAGGTCTGCCGCGCGCTTTCATTCTGATCACCGGCTCTAACGGCGACAGCTGCCTGTCTCGTTTCAAGAAGATGGAAACAACGGGGGCAAGGAACGATCGACACATGGGTGCACGCGTTTTGAAGCGATTGCATTGCGTTTTCATAGCAGCAGGCTAAGACAAAGAGAACAATTTCGTGAGGCGCTCCGAGTGATCAACGTATGGAATTAGTGACTGAAAGGTGGTAGCGGTTTTGGGCGACAGGCGCCAAGGAGACGCGAATGTCTCCGACTCGTTGAAATTACTATAAGTGTACATATGCTAGTGCTGGTAGAGTATGCCGAAGCTGGGCAGTATCGTAGGGGTATATAAAGCTAAAGCGAACCTCAGTTCAGTGTGTTCAGAACGCCAACCATGCAATCGCTAAATCGTCAATTGTGAGAGCGTCTCTCAGCTTTGTTTTGGTGCAGCCGGTGCAACACGTCCAGATGAACTGCTGCTGGAGGGCACAGAAGTTCTGCTGTTGCGTTGAACATCCCGCAAAGCTGCGGCGTAGTCTGCTTCTGCAGTCATGCCACGCACTCTACTATCCATGTCGTCCATGAAGTGGTGTTGCGCCTTTCTGTTGTCGGTATGAGCGAGCTCCAATGTTCGCATTGGTGTATCGTCCAACGCACTTGGTACGATGTCCTCAGGCGCCAGGTCTGCGTTCGGATCGACCGGGTCATTGGAAAATATGGAATCTTTTGGCTTTCGGCGATGTCTCCTGGCCCTGAATGGGAAGTTGCTGGAATGAATGTAGTCGCCGTCCGGGCTTCGGACCTGCTGGAGCGCGTTTGCCTCCCTTTCCATCTCTTCCCAAGTAGCTACCAGCTCTCCGTTGTTTCTGTTGCGACTATCGCTCATGTCGGCCGAGAAGCTTCCCAGTCTGCTGATTTTGAAGGCCCGCAAGCGATCCAGCGCCATTTTAAAATCGTCCAGTACGACCGAGTCCGTAAGACACTTAAAGACGAACGCAAGTTTCCAGAAAGGATTGATGCCGGTTGCTAACCCCGCAAATCGGATGGTTCCAGTAACGCAAAGGATGTCCAGAAGAATAAAGACCATAGACATGATCATGGCTAGTAGCATAATAGCGAATCGTGGCGAAATGCGAAGAATCTCCTTTAGCCCCATCTCGTACTGCGTCTTGATAATCCAGAACAGATAGACCGTAGTGATGATCCACCAGGGGTCCCGGCACAACGCTTCCCATGGCCTTGTTCTAAGAAAGATGGTGTTGACTCCATGGAAGTAGGCAAAATTTGCGTAGATCTCGGCGATCCAGTAAGGTTGTACTAGGATGATAGTGCCAATGAAGATATAGCTGACAGGTTTTGAAAGGAACGGTTTGATCTTCATCCATGCAATGACGTTGTGGAGTGACCATGACGCATTCAGGAAAATGGCTGACACGGACAGCCACCATGCGTGTACAGGGCTGTTGAAGAAAAGATAGAAGCCTTGCCACAGGCCCATGACGAGCTGTTGATTGGTTAGCTGGAGGCCCCATGTGCATCAATATGGAGACCCACTTCAAGTAAAATTAACTGGATCGAGTCAGCGATTGGTTCGTCGTCATAGGCAGGAGTCTCAGGACTTACTTTGTGCAAAAGTACGCCTCTTCGCATGTTTGCAAGAGTGATGAAGCCCATAATTATTAGCGACCCAACTAGATAGCCCATCGCCCATGCCTCGAGCACCAGTTCGCCGGGGTTCGTGGGTTTAGGGACCACTTCTCCCTGAACCCAGCGTTTCGTCAACTCCGGGATGGGGCTCATGGCGGAGGCAGAGATTTTGAGGTTCCGGAAGGTGCGTAAAATGCCGAGTGGCGGTACGAGTAAATCACTCGCAGACTCGGTCGGTATTAGCCCTCAACAATGTCACCATGACAGGAGACAAAAGCTGGGGGGGAAGGCGGATGTGAATGGGGGAAGCGGGAGGAAGAAGACAAAGCGAACGAGCGACGTGAGCACTCTCGTGGCCTCCGCCATTTCTCCGCAATGCCATGACCGATGTGGAGGACGTGGGCAGAGGCTTCACGCGCGGACCTGGTGAGTGATGACACTTTCCTGGAAGGAGCGATAGCGTCATCGAAAAAGGTTGGCCCGCCGCTACGACTCAACGGCAGACGGGGCTTTGACACGCAGATTGCTCAGGATTCGCTCATGTTCGGCAAAGATGGATCCAGACTGCGTAAAGGCTTGCAGCGATTTGCCGCACCCGCGTCCGATCTGCTGCCAAAGGTACGGTTCACGCGTGTTATTGAGGCAATGGCCTCTACGCGGATGAGACGGTTGTGTCGCGCTCGTGAATGAGGCGACAGCCCGTGTTGAGAGAGAATTTGCAGACAGGCACGGCCCTGCGAGAGGGGGGGGGGGCGACACTGGAACAGTGCGGCGCGCGTTCCCTGAAAGCCTGATGGCTGAGGTGATCGAGCCACCGATCAAAAGACGGTTGGCGCGGCGCGCTCACCGGCCTGCAGGACTTACACAGTAAGGCGACGCCGAGGCAAGTCTGTAGCATCAGGCTGCGGCAACCGGAGCGGCCTGGCCATCATGCTGGAATCTGGGGGATGTGCTCCATTGCCTCCTTCGGGCGAAGTGTGTATAAAGTCCGAATAATGCTTCGAAGGTCGACAAATGAATTCGGACCGATGAGCCAGGGTGTTCGTATTCGCAGTCCACAGTACTCGAACAACACTTTGGGCTGATCTTTGCGACGCTGCTAGAAGCTCTGCCTCGGCGCAAGTTGTGTCACGCGCTCCCATTTTCGACGTACAATCTAAGGTCTAGCGGGCATGCTGACAGCCTCCAAGACAAAGGAAACTTCCCGAGGCCTTGATCAAAGTTGAAGCTACAGCCCGGCAGCCCGTGCGCATGAGGCTCTACGTCCCCGTCCCCGGGTTGGAGTAGACTCGAAGGATTTGTGCTTCTAGTGGTCAACAACCTACAGGGGCGTCATTGGCTGGCACCAGCGATGAACCGCAAAAGACCGAGGTACGATGTAAAAGCAACACCATGTATCTGCCACATACCTATTTTGCCCTTCTCTCTGCAGAGCAGATAGCATGCTATTCCCGGTGTCACCAATCGTGTTTGCTGCTCGCTCTTCCACTCTGGTGATTAGGCTGCAAGGTGAGTGAAGTCGACTCATTCAATGGTACCTGCAGGCTAGTGCCCCACGTCATAGCCCCGCGCCTGTAAATAACGAGCATCGAACATTTGAGCTCCTCCCAAGTCGCGTTGCGCCACACCTCTACCGACGCTTGCAGACACACACAACATGTTCAAAAAGAAGCCAAATGTGCGTGCGTCCTTCACAGAGCATCTCAAATAGAGGCTAACGACGCCCAGGTGAAGCCGCTCTCGCCGCTCAAGTCCAGCGACCGCCGCCGGACAGCAGACCAAATTATCTCCGACTTCGGTGTCGATGTGCCTGTAGACCCAAACGCAGACCCAGAAGACAATGCAGCATCGACAGCAGGCCTCACAGCAGTGCGAAAGTCGATCCTTCCAGAGAACGCGCTATCGGCACGATTTACGACAACAGCGGGGCCAGACCTTAAGCAGGTGTCCGGGACGATATATGTCGGCAGCCATGAGGGCACAGGGGGTGAGCAGAGGGTACTTTGGGTAAAGGTCGGAGAGCAGATGTATCCCACAGGTACGGCAACGTTAAGGTACACAGGTCAGGGGCGTTCGCTAACATGTGACAGTGTACACCCTCTGGCACAACCCCAAGATCGTACCTCTCCTCTTTACACCGCTGTATGTCGTGGAGAAGCTCCAAGGCGGTGCAGATCTCATGACACCTGGGTTGCAGCGGGGCCCACCGTTTCCCAAGCAGGCTACCAAGGGTGCGGTTGTCGCCATCGCCAGCCTTGAAGCGCCCACCGTACCCATGGCTGTCGGTACATGTCTGATCGACATCAGCTCGCTAGGAAGCACACAAGGAATGAAAGGGCATGCCGTGGAAACTTTTCACTGGGCAGGCGACGAGCTGTGGTCGTGGAGCACTGGCAACAAACCGGGGCGTGATGCGCCCGCTTCGATTGAGGGCTGGGATGAGCAAAAAGAGGAGGACGCCAGCCTCGCTGAGCGGACAGCAGCTGTCGATCTGGACAACGATGGTGGCGTTTCTCTGGATGCTGACCTTACTGAGCGATCGGAAGCCGAACAGGCACAGGGGGTAGAAGGCGAGGACGCACCGAGTAACAAGGACTTTGTTGATATCGTGGAAGATAAGGAGTTGACTACTAAAGGTGAGCGTATTGGAGCTCAGTGCAATCAACAGAAGCTAACTTTACCAGAAATCGACGACGCTTTCAAAAACGCTTTTCTTTTCGGCGTTCGACATCATATGGATCATAACCGGAATCAGCCTAATTTTGGTCTCGATCTCCCGCTTTCGCAATCGGCCGTCATGGCTCTACTGGTTCAGCCTTTCCTGCCAACCTACACACCCGCGCGAACTGCATCGCTGCAGATCAAGAAGTCAAGCTGGAAGAATATCAAGAAATTCATCAAACACCTGGACAAGCAGAAGATCGTCAAGTCCAAAGACCGAGACGGGAACGAGGTTGTCATACAGGACATCGACTTCAAGGACCGTCAGATAGAGGCATTCGTGCCCTATCGATTACCGAAGAAGGAGGCGCCCACAGGAGCCAGTGCAAGTGGCAAGCCCGCTGCACCTTTGGCTGCGGAGTCCTCCGTAGGCCAGAAGCTGAAAGTTGTCTCATTGCTGCGACCCAAGGAGAAACTGGCTCCCATTTTCCACGCATCCAAGGCCGACCCCCGTGGATTGTACACTCCCCATGAGCTCAAGCAACATCTCATTGCATATGTCGAGTCGGAAAAGCTCGTCAATGCTAACAATAAACGTCTCATCAACATCAACCCACAGCTTGCAGACGCGTTACTGGGCTCCTCGGCCGCAGACAACGCTGCGCTCTCTACAGGCACCATCGCTCGAGACGCACTTGCAGAACGCATGGTCGCTGCTGCTGTACCCTTCCATGCGATCATCCGCAATGACGCTGATGTTACGGACGCAAAGCCCAAGTCTGGTGCGCCGCCCAAGATTCAGATCACACTCGAGACACGAAGTGGCAACAAGACAGTAACCAAGGTCCATGGACTAGAGCCTTACTATATTGCGCCGCAGCCGTTAGCCGACGAACTGAGGAAGACTTGTGCTGGCAGTACCAGCGTTGACAAGCTCCAAGGTTCAAGTCCAAAGGCTCCTGTCATGGAGGTTCTTGTTCAGGGTCCGCAAAAGGACGCTATTTTGAAGGCGCTCGAGAAGCGGGGTGTGAGCAAGAATTGGGTCGAGGTTGTTGATAAGACAAAGGGTAAGAAGAAGTAAGGACTTGGCCGGCGAATGGGTCGGTAGAACGCGTTAGATACCCTGGAGCGCATTGCATAGCAGAATTGGACTGTCTTAGCTGTCATTAGTCCTGAAAGCCTAAGAGCTTCGGTCTCACTTGCATGTATTCCGTGAGGATCCTTCAGAATAACATGGTGTTGTGCCTCTACCTTCATTTCAGTAAGTACTATTTACATCACAGTAAAGTCGTATAAGAAGACATGTTTGCGAGGTTCCAACACCAAGCTCAAAGCGGAAAATGCCTCGGCTGACTGTTGCACTCATGACAAACCCAAAGGTTTCACGGCGTGCCAACACAATTAGGCCGCACGACACACTTGGCGCAAGCCAGCTTACTCCTCTTTCTTGTACATATATACAGTTCCTACAGCCCGCTCCGCGGCATGGTCACAATGGCGCAAGCTCTGAGCATCGTGGTTGCAGGCGCCTCAATCGCTGCTATCGCGTCGAACCCGGCATACTTAAAAAACATCGTGCTCGCGCTCGTTCGTGCAACTGGATATGGCGCGCCGGGCGGTCTATGGCGGATCGCAGCGATACTTCTCGCGCTGGCAAATGTAAAGAACCTGCCGTTTATGTGGCATGTAGGTCTCCCCGACATATTTTAACCCCTCACCCCCCCCCCCCCCCCCCCCCCCCCCCCCACCACCCCCACCCCCCCCCCCCACCAGGCACCACACCGCACACCACACCACC
>JAFISE010000047.1:0-199175 GCA_022560025.1 Stagonosporopsis chrysanthemi | reverse complement strand
GTAGGGGGGGGCGGGGGCGGCGGCGGCGGCGGCAGCAGCAGCAGCGTCGTCGTCGTCGACGGCCGAGGGCGTGGGCGAGGCCGTCTGGTACCTCAGGACGGAGCCCAGGAGCGACAGCGGCATGGCGGCCAGCGAGTACGCGCCATGCTTGGAGCCGGCGGGCGAGGGCAGGCGCGGCGGCGGCGAGTGTGAGCGGGCGTCGTGGGTGTGGGTGTGGTTGTGGTTGTGGTTGTGGCCGTGGCCGTGGTTGTGTCCGCGGGCGTAGGCGCCGTGTTTGGCAGCGGCATCAGCGGTCAACATGTCCAGCAACATTGCACCCGCTATGGCCGACGACACAGCATGCTGGCGGCGCAATTAGTACTCGTGCAGCGTGCAGATGAGGGGCTCGGAAAGGGGAGCATAAGCAGCAGGCGGCCATGTGCTATTTGAGGCCCGCGTCCCTGTGCGCCTGGAGGTTTGAGGACACCGAGCCCCTCCGCCAAAGCGCAATCTGCTGGCGCGCCCCAGCGAGCACCCGCCGCCATACTTGCGCGCGCACCAACGGCTGATTACTTACAAGCCACACCAGGCTACGAGCTGATCTATGCAGGGAACACTCGGCCAACGACGCCCTGCAAGCGAGCTGACTCTGGCTGAACAGAAGCCTGCGCAGCGTCGCCGTGACAGATGCCACACACGCTGCGCTGGACCATGCACGCGGATGGCCGGCTCTGCTAGTTGATGGTTGCCCCCATCACACGCTCACCCTCATGATTCATCCTGCCGGCGAGCAGCGAGCCCTAGCCAGCTTTTGTCCGCCGCTTCCACGAGGCACACTGGCGCTGTCATGTTAACCGTCCCGGTACCCGCTAGTGCCAAGTACCGTCCACATGCGCCCCTGATTCGTTCATCTGCGTTGTTTCATGCTGCTGTGGCTCACTCCTGCCGCGAACTTGCCTCGATCCATCGTCTCCTGTGCTGCTTGCCCGTGCCGACGCCTTACCAGGTGGCCCTGCGCACGTCGTCGTCACCACTACAGCAATCCCCTGCTTGCCTACGGCCTTCGGTCATTGCCTTGAGCCCAGAACGCTTTCGCCATGCCTGCCTCCAAGCGGTGCCTCAGTACATAGTAGCATTCACCGTCACCATTTCCGCTGTCATCCGGACCGTGTGGCATGCTCATAACATACAATGCGTGCGGCACCAGTACTAGCATTGGGTGGTAGACTGCAGCTCTAGTCCAGCACGGCGTATGCCTCGTATACGTAGCTCAGACATGCTCATTGGCTGCCAGCCGTGCAACGGTACACAGTACACAGCACATTGCACCTGACTCTAGGCAACTCGATAAACATGCTAAAATCTGAATCACCATAGGGCATACCGAGGCTCCGCGTATGCATCGGTCGATGCTCGGAAAGCTTGAACAATCCTGACGTTGCGCTCATCGAACTAATCTGGCAACCACAAAAATGGACACGCAAAAACTCAAGCTTCATCCCTCACCGCCCACCAAAGCGCCGTCACAACACAAGCATCAGCCAATCGATGCTGCAAGTTTGCATCCACGCTAGCTATCTCACGACCTCTGCAGACTCGCTTCCGACTCGCTTCTCGTCCTGTCTGTTCATCCGATCGGTATCCGCTCTCATCCGCCTTCCGTGCACTAATTACAATACATGAAAATTTAGACCGAGACCGTCCTGCTCGTGAACTCGTGAGCAGCTGGTTTGGCAAATCAACTGCTCGCCAAGCCGTTTGCATGTCCGATTGTACCAGATCGTAATCGGTTCGGGTTTCAACAGCGGCCGAATTGGCTCAGACGAAAGCTCGCGTCAGCAGCCCCGGAGCCTCATACGAAGCCATCATGTCATCAGGCGAGCGCCAATCTACGCCTGGTGTGGATGCGTCACCCAACCCTGGTAACGATTTCAAAACACATCCGTTGGCCAGAGACCTCTTGTCATGGTTTACCCAACATGGAGGCTGGCTGAGTCCGGACGTCCAGATCGTCTACAACGAGTCTCAAGGCCACCACATGCGGGCGCTGAGGCCAACGACACCCGAAGTCGTAACTTGCCCTCTGAAGCTGACGCTTTCGAGCCTCAACCTAGACCCAGACAAGAGCGAGGTGCTACCGATCACGAGCCCTCTACAGCAGTGTCGTGGCAGGCTACCTGACCACATACTAACGTACCTGCTTCTGATTGAGCAGCGCATCAAAGGCAGGGAATCACCATGGTACTACTACATCGCATGTCTACCTGGGTTGGAGAGCATGACAACGCCACTCTGGTTCGATGAAGAGGATGTGGCTTTTCTTGCGGGCACCAGCCTGGCTCCTGCACTCAAGGAAAGGAAGGCAGACTACCAAAAGCAATGGGACCATGCTGTCAGCGTGATGAAGCAAGTTGGCGTTGTTTGGGCTGATCACGTGAATTTGTAAGTGCTCGTGAATGTCATGTTCTGCTTTGCAAACAAAGACCGCACCAAATCTCAAACTTAGGCCAAAGGCATTTTCGATAAACGTACATGTTGAAGACTGTCACAAACAAGCAAGCAGAACCGCCGGTTGCTGGAAAGCAGTGGGCTGCATCTACCGGGGCCTACACTCAACCCTTGCACATCGAGAAGAAGCATTTGCTGAGCGCAGCACTAATATCTACCAGTGAATCTCTCCTCTGGGCTGCCACCATCTTCACATCGCGAGCTTTCATCTCAACACACATCCTGCCGGAAATCGAGACCATCCCAATCCTCTTCCCGGTCGTTGACATCCTCAATCATTCCGTCACTGCCAAGGTAGAATGGGACTTCCAGCCTCACCAAGCCTTCACGCTCCGCTGTCTGGAAAGCTCGACGTTTAAAGAGAATGAAGAGCTCTTCAACAACTACGCCCCTAAGCAGAACGATGAGCTTCTGCTTGGTTACGGGTTCTGCCTGCCCAACAACCCCATCGAGCAATTTCCCCTGAAGCTCGCCTTCCAGCCTGAGCTCATGCAGTATGCTACCCAGATGGGGCTGATGAGTCCCGAAAGCGTTCCATTCGGCATGGACGCGTCCTTCCTGCAGACAGATCCGAACAAAGAACAACACTTTCTCCGCGCCAAAGGCCATCCATTTGGGCGGTACGAAAACCACGTCCCGTTCTTCCGCGGTCTGCCTCCGTACATTGTGCACTTCTTCTTCGTCCAGACAGTTCTTTCCTGCGACATCAACCCGGATGACATCGACCCTGAGACACCCGGCGAGCGGATCACTCTCCAAGTGCTAACGCTGCTGCACCAGGCGCTCACGCAGCGCAGCTCCACTCTGCCCCTTACCTTTGCAGCAGTGCCAAACAACACAAAGCAGCGCTTCGCGAAAACCTACCGCGACGGCCAGGCGACCATCATCCACGCCGTGCGCTCCGAACTCCAGTCCGCAATCGACTCTCTCCTCCTCCCTCCAACCACACCGACCCCCCCACAATACTCACACCTTCTCACCATCCCCCACGGCCTCGCCGCCCTCCGCACCGAATACCCCACCGCGTCGGCCACCTTCTCCGCCGGCCTGCACAAACACGGCCTTCTGGACCAACCCCCCAGCACCAACCCAGACCACGCGCGCCTGATCTGGACCCTCCTCCTCACCACCTACGCCGCCCTGGTCCTCACCAACGCCGACAACGCCAGCGGCAACACCGCCGCGCTCCTCGCGTCCCTCGCCGCCGTCCACGCCCTGCCCCGCATCGAAGACGGCATCGAAGACGCAGAGACGTATGCATTTCTCGACGAGCACCTCGGCGACTTTGTCGTCCTGGATGGGCAGGCCGCCGGCCTCGGCCCCAGCGAGGTGCTGGATGACCTGGGGTTGACGTTTGTCCAGGCGCAGAAAGGCGAGGGCGAGGCGGTGTTTGTCGATGGGCCCACGGAGAATCTCGGGGTGAGATTGATCATGTGGGGGATGGCGGTTGTGCAGGGGGATGTGGTGGGTGTTGTGCGGGAGAGCGGGGTGGAGATGTGTCTGTTTGTTCGTGCGGGTAATGAGGGCGGAGGATGGATGGGCAGGGAGGTTTGAAGGTTTGAGGCGGTGAGAAGACGTGTCGGTCTGTGGGATGTTGGCAGGCTTTGACGCCTTGTCTGTGGAATCCCAAGCGGCGAAAGCATGTCACGGCCCCCCATCATCGATCACGTCAGGTATGGCGAGGCGAACGACCCAGCGCAGCGTCTGTGTCTGTGCATAAAGGACGCTTCCACCTGGCCTCACCCAGGCCTGCCAAGCATGGTGGAACAAGGCATGGACAACGGCACAAGCCAAAACAGTAAGATGAAGCAATCCGCCTTGCAATCTCAGCACTCAGCGCCGTGAACCATGGTGAGCACGAGCACACACTCGGACCCCGACAATTGAACTGCAAAAACGACGTGCCCCCCATTGTGCCCGCCCAACTCTACATACAGGCCTGCAATCTACCCACTACCCACTACCCACTACCCCCTCGCGCCAAACTGTCCCCCAATCATCTCCCCCAACGTCCTCCTCTGCCGCGCGCCCCCAGCCGCGGTCCCCGTCCCCGTCTCGCCCGCCAGAATCCCCGTACTCGCGCCGTCGCCCCTCTCGCTCTCAAGCCTCTGCCTCAAACTATCGAACCCGCCCTTGTCGCCCTCGTCCTCGCCCACCATCCACGCCGGCACCCGCCACGCGTGCGCACCGGGCAGCAAATCCCGGCGGTACGCTGTGCCGACCGCCCAGCCGACGGCGGCGGCGAGCAGCGAGCCGGGTACCTGCGAGAAGGCGAGCTGCAAGGGCGCAAGGTACGATGTCGCTTTGCTTGTGACGGTGATGCTGCGGGCCCAGATGCTGGTCGCCTGCTGGGTTGTCGACGACGACAATGACGGCGAGGAGGAGGAGGAGGAGGAGGAGGAGGAGGAGGAGCTCGCCGAAGGCGACGCGGGCGAGACGCGGTATTTGTACGTGTAGGGGATCGCGGCGTAGTAGTTTGCGAGCAGGGCGAAGAGGACGGCGGTCGGGCCCGAGGGGAGGTAGTTTGTGTAGCCGAAGGAGAGGGGGCGGAAGACGAAGGTGAGGAGCAGCGGGGGCAGGAGGGTGGTGTAGGGGAGGGTAGCGAGGAGGAAGGACTTGAGGGGGAGGTGGGTTAGCCGACTTGCTTTGAACACGCATGTGAAGAGAAAAGGGTAATAGTAGCGCGTACCAGGAACTTTCTGCTTCCCCAGAGCCGCTCGACGACACGCAGCTGGTAGAATGACAGCACCCCGAAGAGCACCTCGGTGCTGTTTGTGAAGACCCACCCCCACGTTACAAAGCGCCATAACTGCCCATAGCCCCAGATGTGCGGTACGACGGCGATGGGCAGGTAGTATCGAGTGTCGGTGAGTGTCGCGGCAACAGCAGCAATGACGATTCCGAACACGAGGAACTGCGAGACAGGCGCGTTGGTGAAGCCTGACGATATCATGGTAGCGTGCGGTGTGAGGTTATCCGGAGGGCGGTAGGGTTATTGCTCGAGCATAGCGTGATAGGTGGGCGAGTTGCACAAACTGTAGGAAGCAAGCAAGCATGAGCGCCGGTCGACGATGACGGAGCCGTGGTTCGAGTGGAGCGGATTTGCGGAGTAAACGTGGCACCTCCGAGACGATCACGTGAAAGCACCTCCATTCATTCAGCAATATAAAATTTGATTATGTATATCAACATGCTCTGCATGCAAGCAGGTCCCTGAAACGCAGCACCAGTGCGTGGAGGCCTTCAAACAGCCTATTGTCGAAGGAAGAATTCATGTCATGACGGCCCATCCGTACAAAACGCCACGCTCAAGCCCAGTGTCATACAAAGAAAGTCATATACCGCGTAATCGTTAGACTCAATCAGTCAAGGCCGTTACTTCATCTCCACATACTCCCTTTCAGCCTAGTAATGGCCTTTCTCATGAACTGCTCCTCGTTCTCTTTCGGGTTGAAAAGGAAATCCTGCCCTGGCCTTTCAGTAGGCGTTGTAGGGTTGGTCCTGATCTCTTCTACTCTAGCGGCGAAGGTTCGCGAACCCGAGGTGTCTTCGCCTGAGCAAAAATGTCCCCTGAGCGCCCCCGTCGTCTCTCTCGCCCGTAAAGGTCTCACGTTCTCCGTATCTTTCCACCAGCGCTCTTTGTCTGGTCGATCTATACGAGGTGATGTTAGCAACGATACCGTCGAAGTGCGGGGATTCGTCGAAGTCCATGCGGCCAGTACTTGCTCTTGCTCTTGCTCTTTTTTTTCTGACTCTACAAGTGTGCCACTTGCCGCATTGGAATCGAATGGTTCACTCAAAGGTCGCCTTTGTAAAAGGTCATCGCTGATTGTACGTGCATGACGGCTGCTCATACGCGGCGGTGGCGCGGGACCTTGTTCGACAACGGAGTGGGTACGAGCTCGAGGCCACGACCCCTTGCTGCCGCTGACTTCGTAACTCGTTAAAGGCCTCCGCGTGTTTGGCCGTGCTGGCTGATCCGGTTGGTACAAGCTGCGAAGCCCAGAAGACTGGTTTGTTTGCGTAGGAGTAAATATTGTAGGTCGGCGCGTGTTCGCATGTGATATGACGACGGACTGGTCGACTCTCGGTCCTTGATGATATCTTCGTTCTCTAGAACGCTCATCGACGATTGGAGATATGACTTGTGTATACTGTTCGGGTATGCGTGGAATCTGAGGGATGGGTCCAGTAGAGACGAGCTTGGTCGCTTTCAGTGAAGCATCTGACATCCGCTTCGACAAGCTGCGCGAGGAGCGCGTACGCTCTTTGGTCAGCTCAATAAACTGCTTTGAACGAATGGAGGTTCCGGAGCGAATGGACTGTGCGTCTCTGTCGATGTCTACGCGAGGCGTAGCTGGCTGGCTATAGTAGTCAGAATCATCGTAGCTGGTCGTAGGACGCTGCTCGTCGATGCTGTGAACGCGCAAAGGGTATCCGCTGCCATTAACCTGCTTTGACTCAATCGTTGCGACTCTCTGTTTAAGATCATCAACTTCGTCCTTGAGCTGCGTCTTCTCGGCTTCCAAGTTTGTTATCATCTCCACCGCTTCGTTCAAAGCCTCCTCGGTCTCTTGCATGTTCTTAATGGCCTCTGTGTTGACGTTGTTGAGACTCACAATCTCCTTTTTCAAGCCTTCGTTTGCTTCTTCCGCTGCTTTCATTCCAAGGTGCAGCCCGTCTAGCTCATCGTTCATTTCGTCGATGTTATCTATATCATCCTGAACTGCAGCAAGCCTTTCCTTCAACTTTTTGTTTTCAGTCCGGAGCTCGAAATTTTCTTCTTCCAACGGCTTAAGCTGGTCTACGTCTTCCTTTGCTTTGACCCATTTCTCATGCAGCTTGTGATTGCTGTTGTTCAGTAATTCCACTCGAAGGCTTTGCTTGAACAGCTCGTCTCTCAACTTCTCGACTTCTGTACTTAGCTCTTGGTTCGTCTTGCCGCGCGGCGGCGTATCCTTCTCGTGCAGCCGCCGCTTGCGAATGGGCGATTCAGGTGTCATGATCTCCTCTGGAAGGTCGAACTCGTCGAACGCATCTGGTGATACAGCTGGTGTGTGCGGCGCTGACAACGTTGGTGCTGTGGAACGCCGAAGAAGTGTTTCGATCGGCTTGGGTGTGTTTTGAAGAGGGGTATTTCGAGCGCGTCGAGCCTCAAGCGCGCTGCGCAAGTACTCAGATTTTGGTATGCTTATAGAGGTCGCTGATCGCCTAGATGCGGGCGCGGGATTCGAGGCAGCTGGCTCGAATGTGTGATCGAGGGAGCATCCCCGCGACGAGGGTGGAGTGGCCATGTTGCGGTGCTATTCGTAGTGGTGCTCGTAGTGATAGTGGTCCAGACGCTACCAATGATGTGATCGGAAGAGTGTGGGTCGCGCGCAGGGAAAGACTAATAAGGGTCGCGAGCCACTCGTTCGTTTTGCACAACGTCTAGGAAACAAGAACCTTGTGCGCTCCACCTCCCCTCCGCACTGTGTAGTACCGTTTCTTGTAGACGATGTATCTTGGTCGTGCGACTGCTGAATAGCGTTGTGAAGCGCAGACAATCCGGCGCAACGTCATCGAACAAGCGCGTGGGCGCGTTGTACAACTTGAATCGGTGCGGTCCGTCGCGTTATCCGGTGGAGCTCTGGGTGAGTGTGGAGATCGTTCAGTTGCTCGTGCGCGCAAAGACAGGTGGGAAGTCGCTCGATAGAGGGTCGGATTGCGGTGCCATGTCTCAATTGTCGCAGTGTCGAATGTGCGAAGAACAGACGAGTTGGTTCGCTGAGGCTGGCGGAAAAGGCAAACAAGCGGTGAATCGTGCGTCACTGGAGGAGCAATGGAGTGCAGCACCCCGCCACGGTGAACAAACCACAATGACTGCTGCCGTCGTTGCGCGGTGAAGTGAACGGCTTGAGTTTGAATTTGCCGCGAGCGGGAAAGGGACAGGGCAGCACAATGTGCGTCGGGCAGCAGCTGCATGTTGTTGTGGAGCGCGCCTGCAAATGTCGGTCCCTTTGGTCATGCACCGCTTGACGGCGAAGGCGTGTACCGCTTCAACGGCTTGTGCTCCCCAACTTCTATGACTGGCTGCTGGGTGTGCTAGCTGCGGATCAGTGCATTAGACTATGGACCCCAAAGTGCTGTTCTGGGATCTGTGCAGCAGCGCCCTGCATCGACGATAACTCACCACCACACGAAACGCAATGTGATGAAGCCACCATCACCTCGCCCGTCCAGTTGTTCCTCTAACCAAGGGAAAGATGCAGATGTATCCGTTGTTGGTACGGCACGGCGAGAACGGGAGAGGCCGCGCTCCTAGTGGCCAACGATCTCATCAACTACCGCTGTAGTGCCGTGCCATATGCATGAGACTTGTTGGTAGCGAAGGCTCAACCCCGGAATCGGTTGATCTTGCTCAATATTAACGGCCGTACGCAGAGATGCCCAACCAACCGTTTCGTCTTGTTATAGAAGACAACACTCACTGTGCGCAGTCTTCTACGTTGAGAGGTTGTCGTAGCACTGCTTAAGAAGCAAGCACAGCATGGCACGTTTTTATCACTGCTGTCAGACGTGCACTGCCGTTGCACTGCGTTAGTCCGAGGTACGCTTTCCTGGACATCAGAAGTTGTGGCTGTAAAAGGTTGACATCGCTGAGTGAATCGACATTTAACACCGAACTTTTAGACTGGTCCTCGAAGAAAAAGAACATCTCATCAGCCATTGCACGAAAATTTTCAAAGCTTGTTCCTGGACAATTACCTTTCCGTCTTTACTCGATCCAGCTTATGGCCTCGACCTCCTACAGCTGCCCTATCAAACTGATGTTCATTACCTCCACGCTAGCACGCTGTTACATCATAGTTCGTACTCAACCGACGAAAGTTGCCGACGGAGCGTGCCCCGATTACAGTGGAGAGGGGATTCACAGGCCTCAGCGGCTAGAACTGCGCATCGCGTTGTGAAACAATCGCGGGGGCTTATTCTACAACGACAGAAGGCGTTGCTCGTGTTCTCTTAGCTAAAGCAATCATTGCCGCGTGCTAGAGGTAGGGACAAGGCAAGGTCAGGGCGCTTGTTCTTTTGTGAGAACAAAATTGCGTTTATCACAATGTACTACAAAGGCATAATCCCGCCTGTCTCGTATCGTCATACAATACAACGAGCGTGACATGCTGATGCTCAGTCCATCTCCACTGCGACGCCAGCACGCCTCAGCCTAGCCTCCCACTCAGACCTGAGCGCCTCCATTTCCTCCCAGCACCTCCTTCCTGTCTCCTCAAACTTCACCCGTTCCTCCTTCGTGAGATCCTTGGCGAATGGATCTCTTCCTTTCCTCTTGTACTCTGCCAACCGTCCTCCCCAGCCCCAGCCAGACACCTCAGTCCGCTCTACTCGCTCTTCGCCCCAGAAGTCTGTCGCGCTGCCCCATTTACCCACGCCTTCCTTCTCCTCCATTGTATCCAACGTAGTCTGCTTGGCAAGTGCAAGCCAGACCACTGCGACAGCGCCTTTTTCGAGTGTGATGGGGTGCCATTGGCTGCCGAGCCAGCGAGCAATGTAGAAAGCAGCTATCATGGCATATTCGAGGATGAGTGGGAGGGCGAAGATCGCAGTCGCGGTGATGCCAGGGTGCGTGACGTAGATCAGAGGTTTTGTTGAATCGTTGGATGCGTCAGGCAAGTCCAAGTATTGATCCACTGTATTAGAAGTGGCAGGAAGACGAGAGGTGATGCCCATAATATCGGTTAGCCGCTTCGAAGACTCATAGGCTGCATCTTCAGAAGCGATGCCCTGAAGGTCGTTGATGTCGAGTGTGTGTCCATATGCCTCCAAACTGCTTGTCCAAATGATTCGACCCCTAGAGCCTTCACTCTTGGCATGTTTCGCGAGTAGCGGCGCAAGGTAATGACAGAGGAGATAATGCCCAAAGAAGTTGGCGCAGAAGACCTCTCCTAGCGCGGGCTCCTCTTGTGGTTGTCCGTCCTTGTAAGGGAGCTGGGGCCTCGTGACCCATCCTTTGCCAGAAATCTTGTAGGTGGGCCAACTGACAGCCGTCTTCCACCGCCCGAGGATATTCCATATCGCCAGGGGCCAATTGATGCCTGTCCAGCCGCCAATACCCGCATTGCAGATAACGACGTCGAGCTTCGGCGTTGTCTCGCGCAATCTCTTGCTCAATTTCTGTACAGAGACAAGGCTTAGCAGGTCCAATCGCTCCTGCCTAAAATGTATGCGCCCTTGTAACAGCTGCGTAACGCCCGGCAATGTCCGTTCATGTTGGCGGCACATCTTGCGGAGATGTGCCTCGAGCGCCTCGATTGTAGCGTCACCCTTCTTCTTGTCTCGGGTGGTGACAATCAGGACGAGAGATTCGGTTTGGGGCCGGGTAAGCAGGAACTCATCGATCATGCGTGTGCCAATGCCAAGTCCCAGGCCGCTGAATGTTGTCAGCAAGGTGCAAGAGCAGGACACAGGGGCAACTCACCTATTGGCTCCTGTGACAAGAACATAGTAACCGTTCTCAGGTCGTGGTATGTCCTCAAGGAGGGACATGTCGGAGGCCTGGATTGGGGATGCGGGTCTTCGACCGCTGAATGCCGCGATTTCCTGTTCCTGGATTCGCTTACATTTGGAGGTAGCTTGGCCAATCACAAAACGGAACGGTTGCGGTAGTACGATTGGGTCGCTCTTGCCATCAAACCGAGTTTACTGGAAACTAGATATGCAACGCGTGTACATATCTGCATGCATGAATCTTGCATTAGCGCGCTACCAGCAGTCCACAACGTGCACGCATTCCTCATGGCATAAGCGTGGTGAATCAATTGATTCGGTATGCTGAACCATAATTGCGCATAGTACGGTTTAGGTGCTTCCTTGATAATTGACTAACACCTTATACATACAAAGCCTGCATACGGTGCGCATATGTTCCGGTCAGCAACTTGCAGATCCCAATACCTGGAAAACGCTGCACATCAGGACCGTGCATGCTCCGTTGTACCATGTCCGACGGAAGCCATGGTGAATGTCGTTTTCGGTTTCGGACCTTCTTCGTGTCTAGGCGCTTGTTGTCGTTTCTGCTAAACCCAGGCAGTGTGCCGCTTCGTGTTGGGCATGATCAAGGGTTCGACTGCCTCGTCTCGGGACAGGAATACTCTCCATGCTCCCCACCATCTGGAGGGGCGCAGTACTGTAACATTAGTGCCCACTAACACTGTCTACTCGGACCGTACGGGCGTTATCAGATGGTTCTCTTTGATCACATGATCGTCACGCACTGGACAGCACCCCGGTCGACTTAATTTATGCTGAGGACAATATAGTGCCAGGAACGAGACTCCTAAGTCGCTGGGCGAACGGTTTGGAGCGGGCCCCCTAAACGCTAAGGTCCAGACGTTGCTGTTCACGGGGATGCGGATAGTAGTGGATGGCCACCGGAAAAGGACCGCTGCGGCAGTCGGTTCGATAGATGCGAAGGAGACTGGTATCGGCTGCTTTGCAGGAGTGTAATGCCGCGGGAAAGGTTAAAGACACGGGCTTTTATTATTTACCTGGACCTTGTCGGTGCAGCATTGCACGGATGTGCCATGTGAATCTGTGCGCATCAACGATGCGTTGACAAACAGTCTTTGGATCGCCCACTCGATAAGCTTCCGATCTGGTAATGGAACTGCAGCATGTATGCACGTCACGCAAGAAACTATGCAGGTTCGGCGTACGTTCCAGCCCAACCATCATTAAGGCTTGCCATTCAGTGATCGCCGTGAACAGGGTTGGTTGACCAGTGGACGGAGTTTGTTCCGTCTCTTGGGTGCGGTGGACTTGCGCCATGCAGTCTTTTTGGCCAGATTGGATCGGCGCTGAGCTGAAGTGTACACAGTGGATATGTCTGGATAGCATCGAAATCTTACGACCCAAAAGTGGACACCTGCCATGAGTTTGGTGTGAACCCTCTATGCTACTGATGTCAGTAAAATCGACGAAGGTTTCTGATAGACATCCACCGGACTACAGTTCCGCCGGCGCTGTTCGTCAGCATGGCAAATCCACCTGCGGCTTGGCCATGACTAGTGACCATGTGATATTGGAGGCCCTATTTGATCTCCCCTCTGCGTATCGTGTCGGGAAACATGTAAAATTGGAGGCATAGCTTTGAACGTGAATTACCTGAAGTCTTAGTTTATACAGAAGGCCCGACTGGTCGCGTCCTGCGAGGAGACGGGGCTTTCTGTCAGAGCTCGGCCCGCTCCCGCGAGCCAAAATCTCGGTTCCTAAGGCAGCAATTAGATCGACCCTCGTGGTCTGTTGCTGCTCGTTTTTCGATCGTCAAGGACCAAATCCGACGGTTGGTCCGCAGGCATGTGGCGCAAGTGCCATCTTCAGGGGCTGACCATCGAGTTTCTAAGAAGGCGACATGTTACTGACGCACACTGCGCACCTTGTTCGATATTTGTCTGTCCGGATACTTGTTGCTTTGAAGTGATCAAAAGCAGGGTTCAGATTGAGTCCTACTTTGAGTTGATCTTAGCAGGCTTGCCATTGGCTCGCATCACTATACCGAGTCTGCAAGACGACCACCCATCCCTTCAAAACTGGCCGCTAAGGTTCTGATGTGCTATCCGATGTGCTGCATGGAGATTCATTACACTACAGGGTAACAGTCATGATCTGGAGCAAGTGTTCAAGATCTCCGTGTGAGCGGAGCGATCAAGCCCGCCTCGAGAACCAGGTAAAACCCTGCATGGAAAAGTTCTGACTTGCCGATGTGCTTTGTGATATCGTAAGAATCAGCCCATAAAACAAGAATTAATTTGGATTTGTTTGGTTTTATTCCTGTGGGCCTGCATGAGAACTAGATCAACGTCTGCTGCCCATAGATCCTTGATTTTCCCATGGTCGTCATAGAACTGCTCCACACATGTTCAATGCCGTAGCTCGAGACCAGAGGGGTGCAGGTTTGAGACATACACAGAGGTGCGTCTACCATATGGAGTGAGATTCTTGGTTTCTAGTGCTTCATTCAGGTGCTGGTGCTTAATAATTCAACTGGTTAGAGCCACAAAATGCAAGCAACAATGCCAGTACACAATGATGACGCGAGGCGGCTATAGGCAGAACAACGGAGCTAAGCTGTGCAAGACAGACTTGTAGCTGATGTCCTGTTTTCGCGAGACCCGACCCGTTATTCGCTGGGTGCAGACCCGTTCCATGAATCCTAGTTCAACAGGGAAAGACGTTCGCCGCGTTGACTCATTTTTTGGATGTGAGATCAGTCCACTTTGTCGGACGTGGGCTGAGTTACGTTTCTTCCCGTATAGTCTGCCATGCGCATTAAGCATGACCAGCCCAGAAGTGACGCTACTAGGCCCCTGTCGTATGGTAGACTGGCGTTGGGATCATCGTTGCCCTGGACATGTTACGAGCGAGTAACAGCAGTGCTAACAGACTGTAAGAGCCACAGCTTCGCGCGAAAGGTCGCAAAAGTGTCTCCTTAGAGCCCCCCACAGTTGCGATAAGAACAATCGCCGGCCAGATTGCTTCACCCAGATCGCTCACTCCAGACCACGCGGAAGCCTGCAGAATCTGAGAGCTAGGATGTGGGTAACGGCAGTGGAACTCTATGCACCTCAACACTGTTGACTGCATGCCAAGCAGTTGTTCCCGCGAATCGCGACTGCAAGATGGTAGTCATCTGGCTCTGACACCGCTCAGCACGCTTTCATATGTTGACCAGGACGAGCTCGTTTGTGAGGGGAAGCCTGAATTCAACTTCGAGTCGTCGTAACTCTCCATGTCGTTCTTGCTAGCGAACTATGCACTAGTCTGTAGACAAGTTTGATTGGCTCAATAACCCTGCAGCAATGATATATCGTGCCGTTACCGGGGTCAAGGATTCAGCCTGTGAGGAGAGCAGCACGACTCATCTGCCGAGGTGCGGCAGCTCGCCCTGCACCATGTACCTAGTTGTATGTGACACAATGAGGCAAGATTTTGCCAGAAAATGGAAAAGGACTGAGAGATTTCTGGAATATCACACGCTCCATACCTCATTGGGGTAGCCTTTTTCGTCCGGTTGACTTTTCGCTGTCGTGAGAAAGCTGATGAGTGTGGCAGTCGTTTCCCAGATTGAGCACTTCGTTTTGAAAGCTGGACACAATGTAGGCCGCTCCCCCGTAATAAGTGGTACGCTCGGTTGTTGAAGGACCGTGCTTGCGCAGCCTGGCGTGAGCTTGGAGCTTGGAGGGGTGATTGAGCGTTGGTAATATTTTGGTAAGATGATGGGAGAAAGGCTTGTTCGCACAGCGTACGTCAAACGTTACACCACATCAGTGACACTGCGTGCGTGCATAATCACCCCGCCAGGCCATATGCTTGTGACGCGCTTGAGCCTGAGCCACTTGTTGGCCACTCACCTCAGTGCAACGACAGTGTGGAGCCGAATGGGTCACTTTGAACACAGATTTAGTGTCTTTCATTTCTTTCTGGCTTACTGATGAAGTATCGGTTGGTGGAAGAAATACCAGTCCAAAATATGTATATCACGACTGCCATAAGTAATCTTATAGAGATGGTGTATATCAGTGCGCCGGAGACGTGGAGAAATGATGCTTGCTTCAAGCTAATACAGCACCACAACCCACAAACAATGCTCGAGTGGTAACAACCTCAAATTGGGTATCCTGCAGCTTTCTGCTGTCCTGTATGCGCCTTGCTTGGTAATGTAACCAGATAATGGAGATGATGTCGAAACGATGGTTAACTAATGATATCGTGACCTAGGCGTGGAAGTTCTGCAATCACCTGTGAGAGGCATCAGTATGGCCCATCTTTCTGTACTTTGGCGGACGAACCACAGTCTTCGTCCAGTCGATACTCTCTACAACGCTGTTAGTATCGCCATTCTTCACATTCCTTGAAAAATCTTACATGGCCACAACATTTGCAGGACATCGTTTGTGTGTTTCTTGATATTTTGTGCACCAGGCTCGAACGACGTATCGTACGTGGTTGCATTTGTATTGGACTTGAGTGTAATCGCACATTGAAGTGAAGTTGCTGCTGCTTTAGACTCGGGGAGAGACCGAGAATAAGGGTGTTGGGATAGACTAGTGTAGCTTAGAGTAGCAAGAGGATGTCACTGCGTGATAGAAATAGATCAGTGGTAGGTAATTGAGATGGCGTCCGGAGGTATACATAGGTGCGTGCCGGTCCGTCTAGTACGTACGCACAGCAGCAGTTAGAGGTCAGTGCGAACCAGGTACCCGAAGCGTGATGCAGAACCAAATCGCATAAATGGAGACAAGTTCAGGTTACATGCATCTGGGAAGCGACAACTTGCCTAGCCTGGAAAGCAAGTGTGGTCAAGCGCTTGCATAGAGAGTTTAGACTAGCTCAAAGTCAACTCAAAACCGACCTGACAAACGGTGTAATGGCGTATTCCCGGGGCCTAAAAGCAGTATGGACTACGGAGTTTGTGTGTAAAAAAATCGCCGTAGTGACGAACAAGGAGCAAGGTCTTGCGAGAGCCGTGAGTGGTTGAGAAGCGGCCAGCTTGGAGACGGCATGTTGTCATCTCGCAGCTCTGCCGCTAATTGACACTAGCACAAGTGTACCAGAGTCGCGCAGTGGCTTGATCTGCACAACGGGCCCACGTTCGTTTGAGGGCTGAGAAGTGGTGCGTGGGCTGGCTGCGCCGTTGAGCTTGAGCTTGAGCTTGCGTCTGGACGAGGCTGGCGTCCAAGCTTGTCCATCCGAGTTGCCATTCTCCACGCTTGGCAACCATGGGCCGGCCTTATATCACGCGTGTTAATGCCGTTGCTTACGAGCTCTCCTTCACATAGCCACCATTTGCCCAAGCCAGGTCGGCGCGACGGCAGCGTACTTGGGCGGCTGCATCTTCCCGTCGCCCCGTCCGGATGGAGAGCCTACAAGGACACCCGCGATTCAGCGAGCGTTGCACGCACGAAAATGGCCGCTCCGGTGAAATCGAGAACCTAGTCGGGCGACATGCGTCACGTCTCAGGGCTGGTGGGTTGCGAGTCGTGATGACACTCCCGGGGCTACCGCAGTTGACAGTTCGACTAGGGCATCTGCCGCTGATGTTTGGGCACCGACGTTTTGGTCTCGATGAGGCAGGTCCGTTGATCAGTCGCAAGAATCTCATGTCCCAGAACCTGAGGCCAACGGAGGCATGTTAACATCCTCCTCAGCGCGTAGGGGTTGTTAGAGGATCGTTACACGCAAACGAATTCTTTCAGTGGGACCTGTACATCTCAGTAAAACGAATTCATGTCGTATACGACATCTATTGCTGGTGTGATGTGCGTTCGAGAGCATCGCAAGGGTCAAATGAAGGGGAGTAGCTGTCGATCAAGGCTCCACCCAACGCGTGGCAACGATCACTCAACGCCCAGCGTTATAGCAACGACGTCCGGCCGTTACGGTATCAGACGACGCAACACCGCCCACCTCAGCGCTGGGTGCAGATGTGATAGTTGGGTGGAGGTACCCTGTCCTGAAGCACTTGTGTGCGTGCGCAACAATGTGGATCTTCTGTAGCAAGTCAACAAGAGCCATAGCCATCAAAACTACAAGCCTGGTATCTACATAAGGATTAGCCATATTCTGACGATGTCTTTCGAAGCCAGATCTGTCATCACGTGGCTGTGATTGGGCACGGGACAGGTTGCAAGCTCGACAGGCGAGAAGGAACTTCAACGATGTCATCTTTGCGAGTACTGCTCCATCAATCCTGCTCTCATTCGACCAGCCACCCCAATTCTGCCATGTCGCGTAGCACTGAAATTCTTTTCGACCACACCACCAGCAACAGGCGCACGCTAAGTAGCTCGAAGGACAAGCGAAGGAGCAGGCCTTGGCAATGTTGCCCATTTATAAACAGCTGACTGTCAGAACAACTGATCTTACTCGTGGCAAAGCATATCTGAGCAGACCGGGACTCGCATATTATAAGAATAACCGATCAAACTCTGCGGAGCTCCTCGTATTCACATCCTGAAGGTTGCACTCTACTCACTTCGTTCGATCCTGATACTCACTAGTGCCTAAAGCAGTCGTTGTGTGCGTACGCTGCACACACTGTTCACATTCCGCACCCACATAACGTGAGCTGATGGCTGATGGAGATATGTCGTCACGACTTGCGATATCGAAGCAAATAGTACCTTAACCAGAATTCCTCCAACAGAAGCAAGTTCTTTCAAGCCTTTGGGCCAGCTAAGCTCAAAAGGTGAGCAGACAGCCAATCAGAACATCCACCCAATGACCTTCATTGTGAACATGCATCTTAATCATTCCATTCGCTATGCTAACTAAGGTCTATACAAGTCCCTTTTGAGCCATGATGCTATTGTGCTAACTGTATCTGGGGTATCACACGCCCACCACACTCCTTGCCAATTACCCAAGCTCCCGTCGCTTTGACTTCCTCCGTAGCTTCGACGGTTCGGCTCTCGATATGAACTGTTCGTCATTTGCATCATCCGCACACTAAGCCGACGCACTGACGTTACTCCTTGTATATGGGAACGGACCGAATTGTGTGCTTGCCGCCGTCGAGGCAAGAACCGATTTTGGGGTCGCCAGCGATAACGATCGTCTGCGAGAAAGCCCGGCAACGATTTCAACAAGCCTCTCTCTCATGTGTTTCATCGGGCTCGGGTCTTCTGCGGGCATATCGATACTGAAGAATGATCAGCACGACCGTCAAGGGCCAAACAAGAACAACCTCAGCTGCTCACTGATACAGCTTGATCGTCTTGTTCCGCACTTCCTCGCACTGCTCCAGCGCCTTGATGTGCCTCTCCTGCGCAATCTTCCACGTCGTCATTACCGCCTCGTCCTCCTTCATGCGGTTCAGGTAGCTGGCGAAGCCGAGCTTCTTAGTTGTTTCGCCACGTATATGGATAAACTTTTCATCGAGATCCTCGAGCTCAGCACTTCTGGAGGCGAAGTGGTTGGTGATGCCCTTGCTGAAGGCGTGGAAGGCTTTGACGTAGCTTTCCATGTGACTGAAGTATGCATCCGTAGTGGCTTGGTCGAGCTTCAGAGGTGCGTGTGGGGCTGCTGGCAAGGCTGGCAGCTTCAATGTGCGAGCGGAATTCGTCTTTGTGGGATGTGCAGATGAGGCCTGCGATTCAAATGGTAGAGTGTTCTTCAGAGCATCGAGTTCCGACAAGCCACCGTTTGACGTGGAAAGGAAGGGCTCAACGGTGGCAATACCCGAGAGACCATTCAAGCCTGCAGCGGAGGACGTGCGAGCAGAAGTAGGAGATGTAGCTGATTTCGGAGGCACAGAACCTGTCCTTCTTGTCTTCTCTTTTCTCGGCGACGATGGCGCGGTCTTTGGTCTCGTAGCGGAAGAATTGGCGTTCTTAGTGGATGGAGTATCTGAGTCGATGTCCATCTCATCCGGTTCGCCTGTTGCCTCTTCTGCAGTCGGTTGATACCTGGGTCGGGATCTTTCAGTCTGTTCCTGTGATTTTGGTACGGATGGCTTGCGTATAGGTTTTGGGCGTTTCAAGGTCTCCAGGTTCTTACGGTCTGGAACGTCCTTCGGTAAAGCCCAGCTTGGCTCTTTGAAAGTTTCACTCCAAATCTCAGGACTGAACTTCGCAGTGTGAGGCATGGCCTCGGGAGGAGGGGCAAATTTAGGCTGAGGAGGTGGGCCCGGAGGAGGCGGGGGCATATAGCCAAACTGCGTCTTAAACGAGTTGCCTGGTGGTGGGTATGAAGGCACCGCTCGTTGCGACGCCGCTCTCCCGCGTGTGGGTGATTGTCGACCTTTGTTAGCAGCAGCTGACTGCGCGTTCGGCGCGAAGTAGTCAGCGCTGCCTTGAAACTTTCCATGCCAGTCAGATGGAGAGAACTTCATGTTGATGCTCTCTTCGCTCCTGCTTTTAAAACTGTTGGGTATATTGCCAGGTGGAGGATCACTCTGTTTGGGTGGTGTCGCAAATGCGTGACTCCAAGTTGGGGGCGGCGGGTGTTGGGCTTTGGGCGGTGCTCGCTGCCTATTCCCACTACTAGTACGGAAGACCTCAGCCTCAGACTCATCACTTGAGTCTGGATACATCTGGGGGAACTGGTTCCTACTCGTGTTACCGCCATATGAGTTCCGGTGATGTCTCCTTCCAGAATCCGAATGGGAGCCTGCATCGTTCGAGGGGCTAGGCTGGTGTGAATGTGACGGAGAATTACGCATGCTGGCAGACCTCCCGATACCTTCTTCGCGCATACCAGCAGCCTTGGAGTAGTACGGCGTTCGCACACGGTTGCCTTCGGAGAAAGGAGCATCGATATTCGGCGAACTGCTTTCGGCTGGCGTGGGCGGCGTGGCGGTTGGGCGAGCATAGCTTGAACGATACCCTCCAGACTTGGCCGGCCCTTCGTCTGCGCCAGGCGTGCCAGGGTTGAAACCGGTCTTGGCAGACGGAACTCTCGTACTTTGGCTTCGCCCGAAAGGCGTGCCATTGGGATTGTTGGGGTTAGTAGGATTTGGACGGGGTTCTTCAGGGCGCGCGCCCGTCTTCATCTTCTGCCATGCCGTAAACACATTGGCACGATCCTGCGAGTCCTTCTGCGCAGAGTGAGGTCGTTGTGCCGTAGGCGGTGGTCGGAAGTTCTTGTTTGTGAACCTATCCTGCCCACTGTTGTATGTCTGATAATGCTGTGGCGGCGGTCGTTGTGGCTGGGGTTGCGGTTTTGGAGGTGCAGCGCGGTAGTATGATCCGTTGGGTGTGGACGTGTGCGAATTGCGAGGCGGCGGAGGAGGTCGAGCTCGTGGCGTGTTCGGCGTATTGGCAGATGGGTTCAGGTTACGGTACTTCTTCCTCTCGTTGTCGTACTTCAGCCGCTGTGTTGGATCGCACAAGATCTCATGAGCAGCCTGTATCTCTTGGAACTTGACAACGAACTCTGCCTCGTGTCCTGGGTTGCGGTCGGGGTGGTATTGCAGGGCAAGCGAGCGAAAGGCTTTGCGAATCTCGTTCTCGTTGGCGTTGGCCGCGACTTTGAGGTCGGCGTAGTAATTTCGCGAAGCATCAGCTTTGACCATGATGGGCGATCTGGTATGCGCCGTGTACGCTGAACTGAGGGAAGAGGGCCAGCGCAGGCGTTTGTAGTCTCGAACAGCAGGCAGACACGGCCGCTGTGCCGCGCTCCGAGCACTGTCTCACTGCTCGTCTGTGTTATGGGGCGGTGCAGCTCAGATGAGGGACTTCTGGGCGCGTGCACATGGGGACATTGCTTTGTGGAAGCTGGATTTGGCAGCTGGGGATTCCTGGGGCGCGTCAGATCAGCAACGGCATGTCGTCACAGGACTCGGTGCTGGTGTGAGTGCATCTGGTCGCGATTGGACGTGGAGTTTGTTTTCGTTGGCAGTGGAGTTTGCGCTGCTGTAGAAACGAGCCAGCCCTATGGCTTTCACCACCGAGCTCAAGGCATCCTTGCATTACTTCATAGCCTGGGCCGGTAGGAGAGGGGCACATTCACTCACCAAATTAACAAGTGGAAACCAAGTGTAATGTCAATAAATATGCAGAGGTCCGCTGGCTTTCAGCTCAGCAGGTGTTATGCAGCAAGGCTGCAACGCACCGTGAGATCAGCACTTGCAAGACAGGTAACTTTCAAGGCACAGCTCTCCGAACAGGCCGCGACGCCATACCGCCGGCAGCAGTACTCTAGTTGATGTATCATCGTTTGGAAACAGCGCTGCCGAGTCCATGCTTTCCTCTTGACTAGATCATTCTCATCACAAATAGGAACAGACATGTTGTTTTTCCAACAGCGTAGCAGAACTGAGATTCTGCTGAAGGACAGTGGTAGGGATCCGCGCTAAGATAAGATCGACGTGACACCTGAGGCGCGACATCGATGAAACACTCCCACCTTCAGTATCGAAGCCATGTAAATCTGCAATAAGAAGCCTGAAGCTCTAGCCATGCCTCTCACGATCTCCCAAATCCTCAGGCTCTTCGAGTATCCTCCGTAGCTGTCAGATCGTTTCAACTTACCACTGTCACGAGCCTCGATTACGCGCCAGCTTGAGCCCCACGCGTTCATCGCGTTACATCATGATGCCCGAGCATCACCAACCCTCCTGCATCGAAGCACCCACGATGTCGTCCGCCATAAAGACCGTCCCCTTCCAGCCACCCAAGAAAACCCAGCGACCGAAAGTCGACGCGCCATGGCATCAGTACGTTACCATTGACCTGATATGGTACGTGCTGGGCTACACCGTCTTCCACCCGTTCGTGTCATGGATCGTTGTGCTCTGTCTGCGCGCGCAATACACAAAATATGAGGCACCGGAGATGCGCATTGCGATAGGCTGGTCCATCGCAATGAGCGCCATTGGCATCTTCGGCATTGTCAGCGACAGGATAGCCTTTGGCGCACATAGGGAGGTCGATCTGAGTGAGGAGGTCATCGTCATCACGGGTGGCGTTGATGGTCTAGGTGGGCTGTTGGCTGAGACCTATGGGATGAGGAATGCTAGCGTCGCTGTACTAGACTTGAAGACAGTCGATGATAATGAGGCTGAGGCGAGGAACGTCGCATATTACCAGTGCGACGTGGGAGATGCGCAGCAGGTCGAAGCTGCGGCAGCGCAGATCGTCAAAGACGTGAGCTTAAGCATGGCCGAAGTTGAGAAGAACACAGTCATTAATAAGCATAGTTCGGTCCTCCCACGATCCTCATCAACAACGCCGGCATCGTCCATACAAAGTCAATCCTTGAATCCACCGCCGCCGAAGTCGAGCAGACCTTCCGTGTGAACACGCTCTCGCACTTCACGACCCTACGTACCCTCCTTCCCCATATGCTCGCCGAAGGTCGCGGCACGATCGTCACCGTCTCCTCCGTCCTCGGCCACCTGGGCGCCGCGAATCTCTCCGCATACTGCGCCTCGAAAGCTGCACTACTAGCTCTCCACCACTCCCTACGAGCCGAGCTGGCGCATGCGCCCGGTGCAGAGAATATCAAGACAATCTTGGTCCAGCCTGGCCAGATGAGCACGAAGATGTTTGAGCACGTACACGCACCGAGTAAATTCTTTGGGCCGCTCGTCACACCGGCAGAGATGGCACAGGGTATAATCAAGTTGGTGGACCGAGGAGAGAGTGGGGAGGTTGCATTGCCTCTTTACTCCAGGTATGTTCAGGTTCTAGGGTGCTTGCCTTACGGGATACAGCACGTTGCAAGGAGGTGGAGCGGGTTGGATACAGCGGTCGAGGTTGGCAAAGGCAAGACAAATCAACAGACGGTGGTTAAGAACTGATGTCCGTATTTTAAGAAGTACACGCTAGTATCCCCAGCCTGAAGTCATTCATGGCACGCTGCATAGCGTTACCACCTGAAGAATGCAAACTCCTGATCCATTTCTCGCCGCCGCTGGACTGAGCTTGGATATGGTCGCAATACTCAGCAAGCATGAAACGCTGCAAATATGTGGCAGTAGGATCGCATACTGCGTGTTTTCTCGGAAATGAGATACCCTGTATGCCAACCACCTATAGAGACTTTGCTCGAAGACGAGCGCGCCCAAAGCAAAGTTGCTGCAGTAATTCCTCCACAACTTAGGGTGAAACGAAAACGATCCGTGTAGCAATCATGCTTACTGCTGCGTGTCTCTCCTTGGCTTTGTACACCTTCTTGCAGTCATGATTGCTGTGATCCAGACCTTCTAGAGCAAACGCTCAATAATGGAGCACATGCTTGCCCAGCTTGCCTGCGATTTTAAGGGGCACGTGATCCTGTTCCTCGTCCCGCTTTGCCTCGCGGCGCGACCGACCGTCTCTATCGTACTTGTTGTTGCGTCCACGAGTACGAGACCTCTTATCGGACGTGACCTGCGGCGAGTGTATATCCGGATCTGGAGATTCGCCCTGAAATGGTGGAGACGAAGCACGACGCTGGCGGACTGTGCGGGTGAGTTAAGTGTTGATTCCTCTCACGATTGCGAGAATGGGAAAGCCAGGGTGTATTACCAGAAGATTTGCCCTTGTGAGGCTTTGAGATCCTGCCACCAAGCACCTTATCGGCGTGGAAAGACTTCGGCTTGCGAACAGCTTCAGATTTTCGGCGTGCGTCTGTGGAATCCATCATGAGATGCTCAGCCCTGAGACTACCGCGACGAGAGTCTTCATGGTGCCTCTGCTCATCATAGTAACGACGTTCTGGGCTGTATGCTTCTTCTCTGTACTCGCTGTTTCGGGACCGGAGATTCTGGAGGTCAGTCTCAACTTCGTAAAGCTGGGGCGAGGTAGGCTTGTAGAAGTTGCCCTCCTTATCCTGTTCGTAAACGCCGCCCCTCAAGAGCTCAAACTCGCAAATCTGCTCGTAGTTGTTGATTGCCCTCTGCACGCGCTCGCAGAGCTGCTTCACATTGTTGGCGGTTCTCTTAGCCTTTGTTATCAAGTCTTTGTTGTCTTGGTCTCTTCGATCGGCAATAACTTGTCGCCACTGCATCAAGGCGAAGATGTCACGATGGAGGTTCTTGCCAACATCTCGAATGGTGGTAATGTCTTTAGTCAGCCAGCGTTGACCGCCTTCAGCATCGCGTTCATAGTTCATGACCAGGTCATAATCATGTGCCGTGCGCCTGATGAGGTCGTCTATGGATTGGCGCCAAATCTGCGGTAACGGTTTCTTACCCAGGGCCCTCTCTGGCTGGAAGCGAACTGCTGGTGATGACAACCTGGTTGCATACGGGCGTTGTGGAATGACTGGAACGTTATTTGGGTTCTTAAAGGTATGAGCAGGTCGCTCACGTTGGGCAGGTCTTGTCGCAGGTGTCGAACTGTCTGTGTAGTCTGACCAAGTCCGGGCGCTGCGTTGAGCTCGTGTTGGAGATGGCGACCAGCTTGACGATTGCGAGTCGGCTGATCGTGGTCGCTGGAATTCCTCAGGTTCATGAGACAGTGGCCCGTCCGAAGGACGCCACGAGTTATGGCACCGTAGTTCTCGCTGGTCTTCGTGCGCCATGGTCGATCAGAATAGTTGTAGTCCCAAAGTCGAGATGAGCTGGAAGAGTGGGAAGGTAGATGCGTTGTGGGGTCTGCAAGTCGAGGTGACGGCGAGCCACAATAGCTGTGTAGGCAGTGAAGTGAAAGCCAACTTCACAACAAGACATTGGTAGGCCTTCGTACACAAACTCAGCAACGAAGCACTCGCAGCGAGCCCTTGCAATCAAATCGCATTGCGCGAACCGTTGACGCTCTCATCCTCTCCAAGATCAAATCAAGTAGGAGAGCCCCTATAGCTTTAGTCTTGCAGTTCTACTACAAGACTGCCAGCACCTGCATGAAGACCAGCACCGACGTTGGTGTTGTCGTTCTCGCCAAACCTGGGCTACATCTCTATTGCTTAGAGACCAGCAGCACCGTGGGCGCTGATTGATCATGATGGGGGCAAAGACCAAGCCCAGCGCGGAAACCACACCTCGTAAGGTCCAAGAAAAGACATCAATGGCCAACATGGTCCCGTAGTGTGGTACAATGAATGTAGGTTGGATGGTGCTCTTGCATTACACAGGTTCGCGACAACGCACGCGCTCGACAAGCACGCGAGGCAGGAGCGAGGGGTCGAACAACGACATCACAACGTGTAGCATGAGAACACAGCCAGCCCTACAGAGCGGCGTAATGCATGTATCCATGGCCGTCCTTGATGTGTCGCAATCGAACGGGTGTCTGCAGGTCGCACTTACTCCTGGTCTCAGATCACCTGCATGGCCAGGGGCTCGATGTTTTGCTCTGCAGCGGTGGTGACGTGGGGTGCACAACGCTGGCAGCAGATGCCTACGATTCTCCTGGTTGTGTCCATGCCATGACTCTGTTTTCGAATGCTTGCTCGGAACGGGCCTCAGTAAACAATGGAAGCAATGTCCGCACAAACCTGGCAATGCATGCTAGTTGTTATGATGCATGTTTACGCGAAGGGGTGACCTGGAAACCGCGATCGTGCACGGCTAAGCGCGAACGGCTCCTCCATGTCTGATGCCAGCCACATCACAACACTCCCACCCGGTCCAATAACTGCAGACGCTGTCTCAGAACGCGCCCTCGTTCGCTCAATTGCGCCTTACTAACCCTCCAGTTGAGTCCCACGCGCATGCAGCCCTGTCATGGACGCATCGCGCTGCTGAAGAAACCTCGACGAGCTGTTACGTCGCGTCCTGAGCTTGCCAAACTCAGACCTTCCCGCCCCACCTGTCGACCTCGCTACCAGCACCACTCACGCGCCCAGCCACCGCTGCAAACCACCACGCATGGCAGCAGTCGCTGTGCCGCAGTCTCCTCGGGTCTCTGCAAACATGGCGAACCGTCGCGTGCCGCTGGCTAGTTTGCAGAATGCCACCAACTCGCCCATACGCGCTCCTGTCTTGGGGGGGAAGCGTCAGCGCTCGCACGCGAGCGAGCAGCGCGACATGACCTACGGCCCGCCCCCGCCGAAGAAGCAGATGATCGAGGTCGACGATGCTGAAGCCCGCCGCCATGGGCTTGTCCGCCGCAGTGGGGCTCCCACCACGGCCTTGACCAGGAAGCTCGAAGCAGCCCGTGAGAACAAAGCACCGCCCAAACCGGTCGAGAAGACGCAGCGAGTCACTAACGACCTCGAGACTATTCGACAATGGCAGAGACACTACCGCAAACTGTTCCCGCAGTTCGTCTTCTATTTCGATACCGTCCAGGAGCCACAGAAGGACAAGCTCATGAGTAGAGCCCAGATTCTTGGCTCAGTACGTCAAACATTCCATCTCAGCTTGCTTTAGCTAACAACGTCGCAGCGTGAGGTCACCTTCTTCTCCCGTGAAGCTACTCATGTCATCACGACGCGTCCCATCCCCGCCGAAGTCGACACCAGCTCGTTGTCCCTTGCGAAGGGTACCGTCAACCCCGCCCAGTTGGAGAACAAGAAGTCTGTCTTTGATACCGCGCTCTCGAAGTCAGGACAGTCAGGTCGGGGTGACATACTCATCAAGGCGAGGGAACTGGGTATGAAGATATGGTCGGTAGAGAAGCTCCAGCGTATGATCGACACCATGTTCAGCAAGGAGACGGGAGAGGACATCCAATACACGACACGCCACGGTACTGTTGCTGGACAGAAGGGTCGTCAGGCGGACCTGCAGAGGTTGCTGCAGAACGAAAAGTTGGACCGAGACTATGTCATTGGCGCCCAAGACCTGGTACAGCTACGTGGTTACTACATATATGTACACGACATGGATGAGGCCACACGGCCTGTTATGATAAGAGAGTATCAGAAGGTTGAAAAAGAGAAGGGCAAGTGGCCACAATTCCGTGCCTCAGGACATGGCAAGTGTCCCTTTGTGGAGGACCCCCACTTCGGTCGCCGCCAACAAGAAGAGCATGAGGAACGCCGTGCACAAAGAGCATTGGCAGCAGCCCCGCGTACGCGTGCGGCCTCCGCTTTGGAAGAGAAGCGTATCTTGGGCGATAACAACCACTTGGTCCGACACGAAACTGCACCTGCCGTGGTCAAAAAGGAGGAGCAGGAGGAGGACGCGAAACCTCTAGAACCCCCTAAAAGCCTACCGTTGAAACGCACCTCCACCGAAGGACCTCCCCCTATGTTTGGTAGTGCTCAAGCGAGCATACGGGCGATGCCCCGATTCATTGGAGGAGAGCCTGTGGCGTCCGGCCTGCATCAGTCTAATATGACCTCTGCCATTCAGTCACAGATGATTTCTTCCACGGCGGCCGCACCCCGCGCCGGCAATAGCAAGGAAGTCAATCAGCTACAGCGAAAAGTCTTGGAAAAGAACAGCGTTACATCAGCCAACAGCGGATACTCGTCTGTTATGAACGAAGCCCGGGGCCTTTCTAACCAAAACCATGTCCAGCCGATGCGTGCTGCAAAGCGCAAGGCTCAAGAGAGCCTCAGTCAGACCCAGGAAATCGCCGAGCAGGAGAGACAAGCCCGCAAAATGGCAGCCCTCCGTAGGCGCAAGACTGCTGAAAAGGAGTTGAAGCCTGGCTACTGCGAGAACTGCAGGGAGAAGTTCAACGACTTCGACGAGGTACGCAATTGTTACGATCTTAATCCATGGCTGAGCTGACTTCGCCACAGCATTGTGTCTCCCGCAAACACCGCAAGTTTGCCGCCACAAACGAGAACTGGGCTGAGCTTGACGCGCTCCTCGCCCAACTCGACCGTCAATAAGCCTTACGCACAGCACACGAGTTCACGTTGCATTTCCCATGGCGCTGACGCACGACTAATACCCATGATGTGGCTTCTCTTCCGACACTGCTCAATTGGCTGCGGTCTTCACTTTGAGCCTGTATACTTTGTGACTACCCATTTCATTGCTTTTTCGCGACTTGCAGCATTTTCGAGGCGTATCTTCCACTTCGTGGTTGGTGGTTTGGTTTGTTTAGTTCGTTTTGGCGGCATTTTGACTTTTGGTGACTGGTCATGCATCAGTTTTTGTCCATACCATTGCATGCACAGCGCCATCACACGCTCCCTGTGATAGCTACTAGCGACTGCCATGTTTGAAAAGCAGATGCGGAGTGCTGATGGCTTGGTGACTACCCCGGCGGAAAGAGAGATGAGAAGGAATGTGGCCACGGCAGCGTACATGTGTCACTACAGGCCAGACTATGTATCACTATCGTATTAGATATATAACCCTGTATCGAATGCGATCGATGGCATTATTGATGGCCATTGTCCCGTTTGCACATTGTGTAATGTGATTGGCTTAGTGGATCGTGATTGGTCGGGGCAGCATTTACACCGACGTACCCTCTTGTTCCATCACTTCTACAACAACCTGCTTGAAACACGATTCCATCTAAGCAGCCGTGGTTTGTGTGTTGAACTTTGACCGAGACAGTCATTTCACTCACTTGCACTATTACTTGGCCTGCACCTACCGCTGAAGGCTACTGCCCTCCATGTCTCAATCACCAGCAGAGAGGGCGATAGAAGAAGATGAACAGACAGAGGCGCCACTAACCATGGCGGCATCCGTCGTCTTGACGAATCTGCCACGCGATGCTTCAAAAGCCCTCGAAACAGCGGGCAATCTGGTGATTGAAAAGAGTATGTGTCGTGACCGGCGCTTGTCTCGCTCGCACCTTGCATACCTCTTAGCATGCTGATAGGTCATAGTAACCGTCCGTCTTCAGCCGATCGGCTCAGCGCCTCATCTTAATCAGAGAGTCTTCAAGTTATCGACGAACCAGCGTTTTGAGACTATTGTTCGCTTCCTCCGTAAGAGACTGGCAGTCAAGGAGCATGAAAGCGTGTTTTGCTACGTTGGTAGCGTATTCTCGCCTGCGCTCGATGAAGGCGTAGGAAATCTGTGGACGGTAGGCTAATACGATAAGCCGGTTGGCCAAAGAAATGAGCGCTGACACTCAAAACAGTGTTTCAAGCAGAATGAAGAGCTCGTTGTGGGTTATGCAATGTCACCAGCGTTTGGGTGATGTCGGATTTACTGTTGCAAGCCATGCACTAGACTGCTCGCATGAGCGCAACAAATGAATTCCATCCTGTCTCGAGCCGGTATCAAGCTCGGATCCAACGTAATTGCTACCTTGATAGCGTGGGGTATGTAATATGCAATGCAAAGAACGCCAACAATATATACTATAATCACTCCTTTTCATTCGCCGCCCTCGCAAAATCCTCGAATACTTCTTTGGACATTGGATATGTATGTTCTGGGGCCGGATAAGCTCGGCTCTTTACCTCCGTCTTGTACTGTTCAATAGCCTTAAGCGACTCCTCCCATACGTTTCCGAACTTCTTGACAAATTTTGGCAGGAAGCGACCTGGTGGGAAATTGCCGAGCATATCGACTTGGACAAGGACCTGGCCTGAGCAGCCGTTGCCAGCTCCGATGCCGATGGTAGGAATACTCAGCTTCTTCGTCACCAGCTCAGCAACCTCCGCTGGGACTGCTTCGACTACCGTGGCGAAGGCGCCAGCTTCTTGTACTGCAAATGCATCTTCAAGGAACTTCATTGCTGAAGAGGTAGTCTTGCCTTGAACCCGAAAGCCGCCAAGAGCATTCTGTCTTTGAGGCGTCAACCCGATGTGGGCGAGCACAGGAATACCAGCTCCGGTGATCTTGGCTATAGTCGGTGCCATGTCCTTGCCGCCTTCGAGCTTGACGGCCTTGACACGACCCTCTTTGATCACACGAATGGCGGAAGCAAGGGCTTGCTCAGGAGAGATCTCATAACTGCCCATCGGTAGATCTCCAACCTTAGTCATGTCAATACACCGACACCATCTCACAAAGCACTGTTGCATACCGTAAAAGCACCCTTGGTCGCTCGAGCCACTGACTTGCAGTGCAGGATCATCTCATCTAGCAGCACTTCGCTCGTATCGTCCATACCCATAGCGACCATGGCCAGACTGTCACCGACAAGGATGATGTCCATCCCAGCATGATCGGCGACATGAGCGCTTGGAAAATCGTGCGCCGTAAGAACAGTAATTGGTTCATTTTTACGATAAAGACTGTGAATGGTGTTGATAGTGACAGGCTTCCGTGTCGCGAGAATTGTACCCATGGGCGAGTGTGAGCTCCAACGGGCGTTCACGAAGGCTGTTAATCGTTGCGACACCGATATTGACTTTGTGGATAAGTTGGGACGGCATAGTTGTGAAGTTGCGCGGAAGGTGTTCATCGTGGCACACGCGACCCCAGCAAGGTTGTCAAGGTTCGAAAAGGGGTGATGGTTCACAGTTGAGAATTTTTTTGTGGATTGGTCAAGTTGGTGCAGGTGGGTCTTTGGGAAACTTCGTTCAGGGGCCCCTCGAACTCTTATAGATGGCCGTGGCGTGGTGTACACATATCTTCGCTGAAGTCTCTCTCACGATGGGAGCTCGGACTTTTTTGTCGGCCCAATTCCAGGGCCTCGCTCTTTGTTAGGGCTCACTGCTCGGCTCGAGTCATCTGGTTCTTCAGCAACGCCAACAGTCATCATCGGCTATTCGTCGCAGCATGACGGTCTCGACGCCGGGCTTATGTCCCACGTTCTCGAGACTCCGGGGTACTGCGTTAGTGTCGAGCATATCCGAATGCATGGTCACATGCCGAGGCGTAAATCTTCGCCTCGGAGGAGCCGCGGCGAAACAGCGCTGCGATTGGACTCGACGGCAACACAGAGCTGTGCACCTTGCAAGATGCACTTCTTCAGAGCATTTCGTCGAAGATAGTTGGAACATGTCAGAACGCTCGCTTGTGCCTCGAACTAGCACATTTCTAACGGCAGTTCTGGGAGGTCAGTGACAGTATTTTGAGAGGGCATGATGACACCTCGTAATGGCCAACACTATGATGATATGCTGCCACGTCTAAGACGCTGTGTTTGTCTGGGCATGACTCTTCAATGTCACAATATAACATCAAAAATTTGATTGTGCGTTTGCCTCAACGTCAACTGCACAGCATGAAATGGATGTGGCGCACGAAGTAGGACGTCTCGGGATGGACTCCACTTGCCGGACTCAGCGGACGTGTACAAGCGCGACTTGCCGACACAGGTGCTCGTGACTGCAACTCGACTTAACCACTTACCTCACAAAGGTCTCTCGATTTGTGCACTATTTCGACCGTTTCCACAACCACGCTGCTCACACAAGCTTCCAGTCACTTCTTCAACATCACCCTGCCAGCATAGCACCGGCGTAGCACCCCTCAACCCCTCCCGACGTCTCGCTATCGATAGCCCCGCGAGCACCTCATAGTTCACCAATACCAACGAGATCGCCAACCGAACCACGACATCGCGCGCACAACGCCATCGTTCTATACATACAAAAGGAAGCTCTAGAAGGGAAACGCCTTGAAAGAGTTGTCATCATGAGTTCACCGAAGAGGCGCATCGAGACTGATGTAGGTCAAAGCAGTTCAGGCTGCGTCAGGATAAAGAGCAAGAGCTAACGTAGGCTGTTCGCTGGTGGAATAGGTCATGAAGTAAGCCATGGGTCCTTCGCGTGTATAGAAGTGTAGCTAACGAAAATACAGAATGTACGTTCTGGGCACCATACTGCGACTGCGCTGAATTCAGACAACTAACACATGGCGGCAGGCTCATGAGCGACTACGAAGTGACACTGGTAAATGACAACAGTATGCCACAACTCTTGCAATAAAGTGAATGCTGCTGACAACGCCACAGTGTCTGTTCTTCACTTTGCGGCCAACATAGCACGGCATTGTAGCTGACCCAAGCAGGCAAGAGTTCTACGTTAGGTTCAAGGGGCCTGAAGACAGTGAGTCGACCCCTAGGAACGCACAAGCACTCACTGACCGTGCAGCACCTTTCCAAGGCGGTCTCTGGAAGATACACGTCGAGCTGCCCGATCAATACCCGTACAAAAGCCCCAGCATTGGCTTCGTCAACCGCATCTTCCACCCGAACATCGATGAACTGTAAACTACACCGCTATCGTTACAGCCTGATTGCGTGCAGCTACTGACAGCTGCATAGATCCGGTTCAGTCTGTCTCGACGTCATCAATCAGACGTGGTCACCCATGTACGACATGATCAACATCTTCGAGGTCTTCATTCCGCAGCTCCTCCGATATCCTAACCCGACAGATCCTTTGAATGGCGAAGCGGCCGCGCTGCTGATGCGAGAGCCCAAGAGCTATGATACAAAAGTGAAGGGTACGTTGGGGCGATGGCTAGGGCTGGAGAGAAGTGCTGACCAGCATAACAGAATATGTGCAGAAGTATGCTTCCAAAGACATCTCTGAAGATTCTGACAAGGATGATGACGACGACGACGATATGAGTTCGGTCGGCAGCTACGAGTCCGGCGATGACGAAGCCGCCGGTAACATGGATGACATCTGAGTGTGCCATCCAGTCTTTGCGTTGGCTCTCTTGCTCTTCCCTGTTTTCAACGGCCTATATTATCACACGTGGACGGATGTTCAAGGCGCATGTCGGCGCAAACACATGTTGCATTATTTCTTGGGTATTGGTTTATCGACACTTGCTGTGCGTTCGGATCTGGATAGGGTCTGCATCTTTTATTTGCCGCTCACATAACAGACATGCGTCCTACTTAGAGACACTTGGTGCACGGTAGGACTTAACTCCATTCAAATGTTCCGTATACTCCGCGTCCCAGTAACTCTTCTCGATCCTAACTCGTCACTCGCTCTTCTTCTCTTTATCTCATCCTTAGCTCGTTGCCAAAGAAGATTGCTCGTCCACACAGTCAGCAAATCCTCGTGCCTCACCAGATGCGTGCATGTAAGGACTTTCATGTTGTGTTCTCCTCGTCTGACCTCAAAGTTCGCAGCGCCGCCAAATTCGGAGCATCTCTTGTAGATTTGGCTTCGTTGCAGTACTACGATACTTGCGCTGACTGACACTTGTCATCCTGCAAAGTCTCCCAATCTAGGCTGTGATTATTGTCGAAAGAGACCCTGGCGACATGGCATACACAAGACCAATTACGCCTTCGTACCGACTCACTTTCACTGTGAAAAGTTGCCTGTTACTAAGGCCACCTTGTTGCTCTTGTTTTTATATAAACAAAGGGTCTCCAACCAATACCACTAACAGCCACGCCAACCTGCTCAACCTGCCCAACCTACACCAAACACACGCGCCTGCCTCAGCTACCATCGAGGTCCTATCAAGATGCCCCCCAACTACGGTCAAGCTGCCCGGCGTACCGCTCATTACGACGCTCAAGGTGGAGCGCCGCCAAACATCTCGTCCGCTAACAGCACTCGGCTCGGTCATCGAGGTCATCGCACATCGACTCGACATGATCGTGAGCAGAATCGTGCTAGGCAGACACGACGCAAGCGCGATATTCGGGCAAGCCGCAACCAGATGGTGTTACCACCAAGCCCAACTGACTTGGCACCCTTGAGCTCTCGTAGTCGCCTCGCAGATCGCATGACATACAGTGAAGATGATGAAGATCAAAGTTTGACCAGCAGCAGCCATGGCACCAACTCACCTCAACCTCAGCGAGGTCGTGTCCTTCAAGATCGCACTGCATGCCAGGACAATCCCAACAGAGATGGTGGATCGGTGCAACCTGACTCGTTGCTTGGCAGTCGGGGCGAAGCTGAACAGACTGACGTTTACAGTAGGAGCGGTACAAATATAGACTTTGATAGTTTTACTGATCTTTTCCGCCCAGCGCCATCTCTATGCCCGCCTCGCCAGCCTGTCAGCACCAGGCCAGTGCAGTACGGTTCCTCTCACCACCTGCCATTCAACCGCTTTCTGCACCCTCCTCGTCCTGTTATGCCAGCGACCAGGCGTGAACCCATTCGCATGCTCAACTCGTCCATGACACCTGAGCCTGAGGTCGAAGCCCCGACTTCCACCTCTGTGGTGGGCTCTCCTGCTACGTCGTCAGCCAAAGCTATCGACGCAAAGAAGCATCCGGTCAACAAGTACAAAGGCACGGACCCTATCAAGAAGTGTGTGCAGAACAAGAGACTGCAGCTCGTTTTGGCCGGCAGGCCTATGCCAAAGCCGAGGAAGAAGCCAGATCGTATGGTGCTCAAGTGTGCTGGCAGACAGGAGTTTCGTTAGTTCGATACCCACTTGGTTGTTGATTGTTGGTCTCTTCTTGTAATACCGACTTGGGAGTATTCTGGATGCGTACGATGGGCATGATCGGATGACAGGTTTTGTTGGGGCACTGCGTTGTCTATCAAGTGCTATGTTGAGGAAGGACATGCTTGTCGGAGTTCGGAGAATTTCTTCTTCGCTCATCTTGTCCTCAATTTTCGTCAGTGGGTTATGCAATAACTCGACTGGGCTTGTAGGATGCTACTGCCGGATCCAGTACTTCTAGAACTCTCATTTTCGAATATGTGTTTGACCCTTGAGTACAATGTGAGGATCGGTACCAATGTACCCCTGCCATTTTACTCAACATGCGACCTTGGTTGACCGCATGAACCATAGAGATACCAAGGCTGCTCGATCTCCATCAGATATGGATTTATTCTTGCAACCAAACCACTCCTTCCTGCCATACACCTTCCTCCAATATATCCCCAGCACAGCAACATGCGCTCCTTTTTCTCCATAAAATCGGCAACACTCCTCCTCATCATGCCTACGTTGGCATGGCTGCCAGATACTTGCGTTCGATGCACTACGTTGTGCGCACTCAACAAGCCCGGATGCGATGCAGCGAGATGCTACCAGGCGACACCAGATGGCGTGGGTAGCCCTTCCAACCGACTATCTCGGACCTGTCTGAAGCAGTATGAACTAACGGAAATAGCGCGTCGTTGATGCTGTATGCAATTTCGTGATTCATAAAAGATGGCTTGAAGTTCTTCCAGATGGCAAAAAAACGGTCGAGATGCCAAGCACCATGGTCACAGCAGTCAGCAGTATTCCAACTGTCGATACGCAGAGTGATGGCTGCGCATCATGCGGCTTGAAGACTTCACGCCCTCGTTCTGGCTCCGATGGGTCATCGCAGATGTCTCTTTTCACAGCCTTGATGATTTCTGGGTGGACCGCTCGATTCTTCAACGACTGAACAGATTGCGCCTCTTTGTGGTACGACCAACTAATCCAAGAAGTTATCTCTAGCAAGCGTGCCCTCTGATGATTGAATCACATCTCGACCTGTGACGACGGAGTTTCGTCGGACCGGGATGCCTTGGCGGTGGAGCAGCTCTCTAAGTTCTGGAAGTTTCTGCCCCAAGCTCCCCTTGTATTTCAACTTCACAGAACTTTCAAGCCCTTCCTTTTCCTACGCTCGTATACCCGTCCAGCGCTTATTTTGATTCTCAATTACTGCATTCTTCAATTTGGTAAGTCAGGCATATCTTTCCCCCCTCGAATTACAGGATGAGACACCCGCTGGCACCAGTCTGAGAAGACTTGTACTCTTTGTATGCTGATCAGCTTCCCGGTCCACCAGACCACCTCTGATATTTTAGTTCATCTCGATATGGCAAACATTTCCTTGTAAGGCGTGTCGCTAATACGTTGGACTGCAGAATAACTCGCTGGTCATATACCCCACCTAATCCGCGATGGTCCTCCACAACCCAAACAACTGGCATTGGGTCAACAAAGACGTGTCTGGTTGGACGCGCGAGTACCTAGACAAAGAACTCTTGCAAATCTCTGCTGAGCAGGATGGTGTTACCGCCAAGATCGACAAGATCGCGAGCATGGACGGAGACGTCGATGTGAGCCAGCGTAAGGGCAAGGTCATCACATTGTTCGATGTCAAGCTCAAGCTGGAGTATTCCGGTAAGCACAATCATTCTCCTCGCTATTGCTCAGCCGGCTGACTCAGTCGGCAGGCAAGAACAAGGATGGCGAGGAAGCCAATGGCACTATCACGATTCCCGAGGTTGCACACGACACGGAGGAAGACGAGTATGTCGTATGTTCCCTTCGCTCACAACCCTCTTGTGCTTTTCCATACATTGCTGGTGCGTATGCTAACTGTGCTATAGTTTGATGTAGATGTCTATTCCGAGGACAGCAGCAAACAAGCAGTAAAGGATCTCGTACGATCTAAGATTGTCCCTCAGCTCCGCAAGGGCCTTGCAAAACTTGGCCCCGCCGTCATGGCTGAGCATGGTAAGGACATCCAGCACGCTCCTGGCTCAAACCCATCGAGCAGCTTCCCAGCCGCGAAGGTGTACTCGAGTTCGAGTGTGAACAAATCCACCTCCTCAAAGACAGAGAGCGGCTCACAGAAGTCGAGCACCGGCTCGATCGTCAACGTTACCACCATCAATGACAGCACCGAGTTCCGAACCACCGCCGCTGAGTTGTTTCAGACCTTCACTGATCCTCAGCGCATTACTGCGTTCACTCGCGCACCACCGAAGTCCTTCACTGGTGCCAAGCCTGGCGGCACTTTCGAGCTTTTCGGTGGTAATGTAAGCGGAGAGTACACTGAGCTGGAGGAGCCAAAGCACATTGTCCAGAAATGGCGACTTGCTCAATGGCCTGCTGGCCACTTCTCAACTCTGTCGATCTGGTTCGACCAGAACGATGTCGATTCGGTCACAGTTATGAGGGTCGAATGGAAGGGTGTTCCAGTTGGCCAGGAGGAGCCGACGAAGACCAACTGGGACCAGTACTACGTTCGCAGTATCAAGACCACCTTCGGGTTCGGCACGGTATTGTGAGCTTGTAGAAGACGATGTTGTCGTTGCTACCTGGAATATGGAGCACGAACAATTTTTGAATGATTTATGATTGCACACGAAGCGATGGATATGGCGAACAAGTGGTCTATGAGACACAACTGAATAGGAAGAAGGAATAATTATACCCCAGAACATGTCTTATTTTGCATCCTGACAAGCTCTCTGCATTGTGCTTAAACTATGTTGCTAAGTCCTGAAGTCGCCAGGACATCAGCGATGGTACGTAATCTTCTGGCACCTTCCGAAGATAGCAATACCGCACGCTCGCCGGGCTCATGTCAAGCTGCGCAAGCTCACCAAGCTCCAGACCAAGCTTTTGCTAGCGCGGGGTAGCCCCATGCATTTGGTCCACGAATGCCACTTTAACGGGTCATCGGATAGCTTCGATATCATCGTTAAGGTGCCACAGGTACCGTGGCTCTCCACCTCTCCAATGTTATTTTTTGATGGCAGTGGGGTGCCAGCAACGTCTCACGGGCGCACTGTTGTACCTTTTGAATAATACCGGCAGCAAAGCCATGACGTTCGAGTCCGAGTGCAGTGACAACGAACTTAGCCTTTAAAGGAAGGTGAGAGTATGCGGTTATCGCAACACGGCAGCTTTCCGGAGCTCTGATGTAGTTGCAAGGACTGCTATAAATTCAGGAATCGGTCTTGAGCCAGTTGCCTAATTTCAGCTCCTGGCCTGCAACTTGTGATACGTTCAATTGATAGCCAGCTTACAGTGCAGTTTGCCATGATGAAACTTTATGCTACGCTGCCTTTATTAGCTGCGAGCCTCGCTGCGGCCCAGTTCGTGCCAGCGCCTGCAGATCTCACAACCAAGGAAGGGTACGCGGGCATCAACGTGCGGTACAAGCAGGTTCCTGAGGGTGTCTGTGAGCTCGACCCTAATGTCAAGAGCTACTCGGGCTATGCAGATGTTGGCAAAGATCAGCACGTTTTCTGGTGGTTTTTTGAGGCACGCAACCAGGATCCAAGCGATGCACCCTTGACTGTTTGGGTAAGTTTTGATGCATCTGCCCAACAAGCATATGCTTACAGTACACTTCAGATCAACGGTGGTCCTGGAAGCTCATCTATGATCGGACTGTTCCAAGAACTCGGACCTTGTGGTGTCGGTCCAGATCTCAAACCATATAACAACCCTTACTCGTGGTCAAACGCCAGCAACATGCTTTTCATAGATGAACCTACGACGGTTGGTTTCTCATACTCAATTCCTATCCCTGGCTATAAGGACGACAATGGTTATATTACTCAACTTCCGAATGCGACTTGTCCAGACTATGCAGAGGCGTATGGAACGTGTGGCACATACTCAAAGCCAGATCTCACTCTGACGGCGAACACCACTGCAGGAGCGGCACCAAACATGTGGAGGACTTTGCAAGGGTTTATGGGCGCCTTCCCTGAATACTCGCGCAATGGATTCAACTTTGCTACGGAGAGTTATGGAGGGCACTATGCACCCATATTCAATGGTTAGCAGACATCCGTGAACTCTATGGCATCTCACGACTAATATCTGGCAGCTTACTTTTTGGACCAAAACAAGAAGAACATCACCGGAGCCCATAAGATTGACCTCGAGAATGTCTTGATCGGCAACGGTTGGTTCGACCCTCTCATCCAATACCAAGCATACTACAACTTTTCTGTCTTCCCGGGCAATACATACGACTATGACCCGTACAATGCGTCTGTGAAGGCCGAATGGTACAACAATCTCTACGGCGAGGGTAACTGCTACGATCAGACCAAGCAATGCTACGCCACCGGTGAGAACGCAGTCTGTGCTCGTGCAGACAGCTTCTGTGCCGATAAGGTTGAGAGTCTGTATGATATTTACAGCGGACGCGACGAGTACGACATGCGATACTTGGTACCAGATCCGTTCCCGTATTCATACTACGTCGACTACCTCAACACGCCAGAAGTACAAAAGGCGATCGGCGCCTACCAAAACTTCTCTGAAAGCTCGAGGACTGTGTCTGCAGCATTCGGCAACACTGGAGATGATGATCGTGAATCCGGCACCATTGAGGCCTGCCAGAAGCTGCTTGCCGCTGGAGTCCAGGTCATGCTCTACTATGGAGACGCAGACTTCAATTGCAACTGGCTTGGTGGACAAGGCGTTGCAGATGAGATTGCAGCACCCGGCTACGACACTGCAGGCTTCGTCAACATTACGACGTCTGACAACATTGTGCATGGTCAGGTCAGGCAGTCTGGTCTCTTCTCTTTCGTTCGCGTCTATGAGTCGGGACACGAAGTGCCATTCTACCAGCCTCTGGCTTCGCTCGAGATATTTGAGCGCGCATTGAAGCAAGTCGACATTGCTACTGGTCAATGTGCAGTGGATGCTGGCTACAAGACGGTTGGTACGCCAACGAGCACGTACCGCGAAGGCAACGCTACGATTCAGTTTGAGGTCACGCCGCAGAACGCGACCTACAACACTGCGCTCAATGCTCCGGATCCAGAATCGACATGGGCTGCAGAGCCCGCAGGGAAGAAGGCGAGGCGGTCAAGTGGTAAGTCGGGACGGCCCAGCATGTCGCTGCTGAGGAGGCGCTCTGGATAAGCCTCGAAGCAGCACGACTTCATAGCATTCTGTAGATAATTGGCAGCAAAGGAAGGCGGATGACGCAACGCGAGTCTCGAATGCAACACACGGGCGGGCCGTGGAGGTCGTCATGACTCGATGCCCTCCCACACCATTTTTTAGTCAGCTCGCACGACGTTGGCGCTAGTGACCACGGCCCCGGCGCCTTTGAGGTTGATCAACGTTAATCTGTAGCCGAAACGCTGCCCTGCTGCTGAACTTGAAGTGACATAGTATGTATGGACCGGCCATGCTGATGGCTCACGCAGGGGAGCCACGGACAGAGCGGAGTGCGTGCCGGATGGAGGAAGGAGATGATTGCTAGTAATCCCTGCATACAGCATGCATGAAGCCTTGGAACACTGGGGTGCTGAGAATCGCATCATAAGTCGCGGAAGCTGCATGTCGAACACGAGCACTCGGCAGTCTCGACGCCCCGCCCACTCGACACTCGACCCTCCCGCGCTGCACGACGTCGACCAGACAGCTCGCAAGCAGGCAGACCGCGACTGGCGCGCTGCAGTGCCCCACATCTGGTCCCTCGAGCAGCTTGCCAGCATCGTGCGACGCCTGAGGTGTGCAGAGTTCAACGCTTCCAATCGCTGGCCGACAGGCCCCTCTGCGCCCGCCCTTGCCCCCGACGTGCCCTGCGATGGTATTGTCTGGCGCGTGGCCTCGCTGAGAGGCGTCGACGCCTGTTCACTGACCGCGCTGCTGGCCGCCAGTCCTCCCTGCAGCCGCGCGGAAGCAACGCAATAGCGGCCGACGAGCCCACGCTGCGGCCCAGCAATGGCGCCCTCGAACATGTTTTCGTACCTCAGGCCAGGCCATGCGAAGCGCAATGCCTCGAGCCTGGCGTCCCCAGACCCCGTCTTCAGCCCGGCCGCCCTGCCGCTGCCCTCGCCGTCGCAGACTACCGACTGCGCTGCGTCGCCGCGCATCCCAGACCATGCAACCCTCTCGCCTGGCTCTCCCATATCGCCGCTCCCTCCGCAGCTGCCCCCCATAACGCGCGTCGCCTCCAAGCTCAACCAGGCAAAGACTGCAGCGACTGCACAGAGCGGCGCACGCCCGGCAGGCCAGCCCCAGGGCAGCACAGGGCGGCCCAGTGGTCAATTAGTGCAGGACCACGGCATGCTGTCCCCACCGCCGCGCGCACAGGAACAGCATTCTCCCAGCCATGACAAGAAGCCTGCGTTCCTGCGCTCCAAGACGGACATTACGCCCACCGGCCGTCGTCTTCAGGGTCTCGGCATCTCCCACAAGCCAGACCCAGCACAAGCTTCAGAGACTCCCTCACAATCATCAACGCACCTGGCGCCGTCCCTCACGTCCCCTGGCTATGCGAGCCACTCCAAGTCCCAGACCTCGCTCATGAGTGGTCTGACCGAGAAGCTGTCAGGCAGCTCCAAGGCAGCCTCCACGCCCACAGCCGCCGCCCCCAAGACCAAGTCACGGCTCAGGAATCCCATGTCATTGCTCATGCGGCGGAGATCTGGTCAGACGCTCGATCCTCTTCACGATGAGTCCTTGGTTACACAGCGCTCACCCTCCTTCATTCCACCAATTCGCGACAACTACGATCCCAGCATTCGCGGCAGTATTATTCATGACTTCAATGCCCCAAGATTGAATCGGAACTTCTCGTACAACAACGCCTATGGCAGCAGTCCAGTTCCACCAGGCACTCCTGGTGATCTAGGCAGAGTCAGTCCGCCCAAGATCGAGAAAGAACATACACCAGTCTTCCACGAGCATTTCGACGACGACACCAGCTACGAACAATCCCAAGCTGCTGTCCGGGCCGAGCAGTTAGCAAACAATGACTTCGTGGCACGCAATTCAATGCTCCTCATGTCTGAGCCCTCGCCACCCGAACCTGCACCGGCACCGGCACCGGCACCGGCACCGAAACCTGCATCTGCGCCAAGATCAACACTTCAACAGGACGCGAAAGAGTCACCGTTGGAAACCTCATCCGATCAACCTCCGCATACCGCGTCGCCCCCCCCTCCTCCTCCTCCTCCACCACCACCACCCTATCAGGCTATTGACCTTGCATCTTCGGTTCTTTCTCCCGTTGAAGAAGTGCCCAGCCCTACGTATGCGCCAACAGACGATACACCGAAAGCAAAGAAGTCAACGAAAAGCCCCCCACCGTCGCGGTCACGAGCAACCTCAGTCACTGACCCCTCATGGCAGCCCGCTGGATTGCCCGCACATCTCAGCAGTAGAGCCTCGAGATTCAGTTTTCAGATCAACGGTGGCAGCGATTCAACGCAAGAGCATGTTATGGAGGAAAGGCACAGAAAGAAAGCAGCAGAAAAGGCTTCTAAGCAGGCGCACTTGTCCACAAACACCATCGAGGACGAGTATGATGAGTACGACATGGACGACGACTTCGACATGGACGGCGGGTATGAGGAAGAGATTCCCATGCTGGGCGATGAGGACGACTTCGGAGGCTTGGGCGACCAGAATATCAACGACGGTATCAGCACCTTCGACTTCTCGACATTGTCCATGAGTCCAGGGTTGGCAAACCAAATAAGCCCCATGGCGCCGATCGTACAGCTTCAGACACCGTGCGATGCGAATGGCATCCCGATAGGATTTGCCATGTCTGGAGGACAACAGCAGATACAACCGAGTAACGACCGCGGCTATTTGAATCCTGAAGAGGATGATGATGATGAAACACAGGGATCTCGAGCTTACGGTCTGCAACCACTCCTGCAGAATCCTTCGAACCAATTTGTGGGAGCTACACACCATCTAGACGCTTCTTCTAGCAACGATACAAGTCCAGGAAATGTCAACCTAGATGACGACATGTATTTTGATGACGGTCTGATTGGCGAGCAGGATCTTGGGGATACGCCCGCCTTCGACGAAGAGACGTTTGATGATCCTGAGGGGCCCCTCTACGAACGGAAGATGAAGCAAGCACCCGCCGAGGAAGCCTCGTCATCACATCCGCTACAGGCACGGCCTTCAGAGACAGGATATGAGGCGGACGATGACACTATGTCTAAACATCTTGAGAAGTCAGAACCCTCCCTGGCCCACAAGACGTCAGTTGCCCACGCCCCATTAGGCTCGACCATGTTCAACTTCGACGATATGAGTTCGTACCACACTGCGCTTGTCGATGCAGCAAACCGAGCGGAGGCTGAAGGTCGCTTTACGCGGAAGGCGAGTGCTGATGTTGGCAACTCCAACTCCGAGCTCGACGAAGCATCATCAGTCAGCCACTCACGACCAAGTCTGGTGCCTGATGATGACGTTCGCTTCAGTCTGGACACGATCGGCTTCCCACCTGATGACGATGTATATGGAACAGACATGAGCTTTCAGGATGACTACGACTATAGTGATTATGATTCAGCTCTGGAGAACGATCCCATGATTGCCGCTGCAAACGCCGAGGCGCTGGCTTACGACGACGAAGGGTTCTACGGGAGCGAATTCGGCTTCTATGCCGCAGGCGGTGATGCACAGAGCGAGTGGGGCGGCGTCTTTGCTTCTGGACTCAACCGCGCTGTCAGTGGGCGCAATGCAGTAAGGGAGCCAAATTTGACCCCCATAACAGAGCGAAGCGAGTACAGTACTCGCAACTCGTTCATCAGTCTTAATCATTTCCGCGATGGGTCACTGCCGATAGCTAGTCCTGGTCTTGCACAGTTGGCGCGACTGAGTCCGTACGAGTGGCCTGCTGAAGAAGAGAACATGACCCTTGACGCTCTCATGAAACTAAGGAAAGGAGCTTTTGGCGGAAGTACTTCAAGCTTACCCAGTAGCACGGCCAACAGCCCACGCAACTCATCGCCATTCGGAATGCAGTTTGCGCCGAGAATCGGTAGTGCGGCCGGCAATCGCATGCAGGAACAATATGAGAGCGAGATGGAGAGCGATGAGTCTGGGAACATTGCGGACAACTTCGATGCCAACGAGGATGAAGATGATGGTCTCATGGACGCCGTCAATGGTGCTTACGAAGACAAGGATGAGGGCCGCAGCGACGGAGTTGAGCGTCCCGAGAGCCCAACTCTCACCGCAAGCGATTACAACTCGCTGTCAAGCCCGACCGGACGGCTCCAGAGCCCGCCACCCTTCTCACCACCACCACGACCTCAAATATTGCAGATGCAAAGCCTGTATATGCAACCTCCTGTCAATCTCTCAACAACCATGAAGTCACCAGCAAGCATCGCCCTCCCAATGTCGCCGTTCGGAATGCCGCTCCCTTCGCCATTCATCATGAGCCAACACCCGGCATCGCCCCCACCCATCGACACCTCTCTGTCCTCGCCCGCAGCAACCTCGTCAACCGGCCCTCGACGCCAGTCTGTAGGCTTCGTGTCCCCCATCTCCGCTTCTTCGCCAATGACCCCCAACGGGAGTGGCTGGCGCGGCGGACACTCGCGAAAAGGCAGCGCAGCAGACAGCGTGACGTATGTGCGTGAGCACGACGAAGCTGGTGAGGGGCGGTGGGTGCTCGAGCGGCGGCGCACGGCTGAGAGTGGCGAGCTGGAACTGATAGGCCGGGAGATAGTCGAGGGAGGGAGAATTTGATACCAGAGGTTTCTCTTGGGATGGCCGAGCGGAGTGCAGATTTGGTGTTGCATGGCGTGGCATTCAAGGCATTTAAAGCATTTGAGCGATTACCCCCAAAACAACTAATGCTGGGATGAGATGATAGGACAGGCTGGCCCTCGTTACTGCATAAAAGATACCATGGCATAGCATAGATCAATGTTGAGACTTTAGTCACTCACTATTGAGACGTCCATCTCCCAGAGAGCTTTTGTGAATAGAGAGAACCAATCGTACGCAGCAGCACCTCCATGCCAACGAAAAGGCGCAAGAACTCTTGTAGTGATGGCTGAACTCAGAATGCATTTGCAGTGCAGTAACGCGCTATGCTCAAAAGAAATGCGAAAGATACTCGCGCTGCTATATGCCAGAAGAATGAGAAACGCCAGACGTAGGGTAGGGGGTACTCCGATTCAAACTTTGCCTCTCCATGCCATCCATTCATACCATTTCATACCGTTCCAAGCCAACCGGGACCCAAACAACAAAGACAACATCTGCTCTTTTACACTAATCTCCACAGACGATCGCGGTCGGGTGACTACCCAACAACGGCCTTCATACTCAGCCGTTCCAGGAACCCACTAAGATCCTCCTTCTTGATTTCAATGACACAGGCTTCAAACGAGTCCATGCGTACACGCGCGCCAGTCTCGCGCACGACCTCCTGGAACGCGTTGCCGAATCTGTTCCTCCCCGCGCCGGCCTTCTGGTCGTCCTCGTCCTCGCTCTCGCTCTCTTCCGAGTCGTCGTCTTCTTCCTCGGTGTCGTCTTCGACTTCATCTTCGTCGAGGCCGGCGGCTTCGAGTCTCTGTCTTTTTGCTTCCTTCTTCTTCCTCAACTCAGCTTCTTTCTTGACGCGCTTCTCTTCCTTCTCCTTGGCTTTCTTCTCACGCTTTTGTAGTCTTTCTTTTGCCGACTCGGTTGCGCCGCCGCCGCCGAGACCTACGACGATGTATAACCCTCGGCTGTCGTCGAGACCGGCCATGACGAGTTCAGAGCCACGGTTCTTGCCTTTTGTGCCGTTGAGTTCGACAATTGCCTCGGCGATCCATAGAGCGAGTTTCGTGAGGGCACCAGGGTGCGTGAAGAGTTGTACGTCTGGGCCTTCTTTTACGACGGCCATACGGAATGCGCGAAGATGCCTGATTTGTTTCTTCTCGATTAAGGCGGTACCGGTTCGTAGGATGGCGCGGTGGAGGTGTTGTGCGGTTGCGATGTGCTGTACGAGCTTGTCAATCTGGCCAAGGGCATCGTAGGCCGTCCAGAAGCGGGCTACAATGTGCTCCTGCGCCTCATCTTGCTCTTCTTGTGTCGCAGCCGCAGTTGCGTCGCCATAATCGTTCGTCCCGACGAAGTTTGTGGGTTCGAAGGAGGACTGGGAGAGTGATTTTGCATCGCCGACTTCGAGGATAGCGCCGAGAATTACAGCAGCGTCCACAGCGGAGAGGCACGCTTTCCACCCCCAGCAGCGAACGAAGCCCCATCCGTCTTTCATATCACCGCCTCGCGGTGACGGAGGGACGAGACCATCAAGCCCATACTGTGGCGCGAATCTCAATAAACGTTCTCGTAATCCGCGTTTGAGCTCCATGTCCATATGTGTATAGTTCTGTTTGCACTCGGAGAGCGAGACACCCATCTTCGCCAATAGCTTTTTCAGTCGTTTCTGCCCTTGTTCGCTCCACATGTGCAGTTTTGCAGAAAGATAGGGCGAGTGCTGCATGCTCTCGTAAAGAGACCAATGCCGTAATAAAAGGAATCGTGGCTCCGGCGACAGTCGTATCGACTTGTCCGTTGCTGATCGTGCACTTGTGGGGATCACACCGCTAGCGTCGCCCAAGCTTGCGTCGCGTGCTACACCTTGAGGATCTGTGACAGGGTTCAGCCGTCGTACTTCGTCTCTGAAGACGGAGCGGATCTGCTCTCCGCGGTTGCCATTCCAGCCTGCAGATCCGCCAGCAGCGGACAGAGGATTTAGACCAACACCGCTTCCCGTTCGGCCGTACAGCTCCAAACTGCTGACGCCCACTATTGCGTTCCAGAGGAGGTCGTTGTCTTCACGACCGAGTTCCGAAGCTAGGGCATAGACGAGGGAGGAGACAGGTTCCGCATACGATGCGCCGAGTTGGTAGTACTTGTCGAGTACACCGGTGTACTTGTTCCGCATCACCATGAGCTGCTTCCGCAAGCTCTTCACCGACTGCTCTTTTGGAGGTACTATCGAGGGCGATGCTGAGCGGCTTCTTGAGTCTGAGCGTGAGAAGTCGGAGGATCCACCAAGCTGGTTTTCAATCATCAGGCCTCGTCGTGTTGGTCTTCGGTCTGGAGATGAAGGTATAGAACCTCCCTAGTTGATTGTCAGTGCAGACCGTCAGATGATGCTAGGTCAGCTCACCGAATTACTTCTTAACCTCTGTCGCGGCCGTTCATCTTCTAACATCTCTTCATCCGAGTCGTCCCTATCACTCCAAGACTTCCTCTTTTTCGGAGCTTGCCCAGACGACGGTGCATCCTCATCACGGTCGTCTGAATCGTCGTCCGACCCCACGTCTTCTCCAACTTCTGGCATCTCCTCAAGTCCACAGTATGCTTCTCTTTCTGCTTGAAGCTCCTCCTCAATGTCCCCGTCATCAAACACTATAACACCTCCTCTTAGGCCATGATACGATTGCATTATCCTGCCTTTCTCTACGCCTGGTTGTCGCCGTACCAGTTCCCCTGTTGTCGGGTCCTCGCTGATGGGTGTGCCAAACACGTTCGCAAGGTTCCACGGCCGTCTGGCATCAAGAACCCATACTTCGACATCTCCGCTGCCACCCTGGCCATTCTCATCCATGTCCATACCCAGAATCTCTTCCATGTCGATCATGCCTCCTACGCCCAGACAAACGACAACACCCCCACTTCCACCCTCCGTTGTCCGCATAGGCCGTACCAGCTCATCTGCAGCGCGTGTCAAGTCGCCATATCCAGCAATAGGCTGAATCTTATGTGGTATGTAGTCGCGTTTCAGTAATGCGGTAAGGATTCGACACGCGCACAGCGCGTCTGGTTCGAGGGCAACGAGGAGGAGAACGGGTGGGGCTGCAGCGTGCGTTCGTTTTATGAGATTCTGGTAGAGGTGCGCTATGAGGTTTCGTGGGAGGTACATGGTCGCGGTGCGAGGTATATAGGAGCGTGCTCGGCGGCCGTGTTCTCAGGACAGTCGTGCCGGAAGACGCGTAAAGAGGTTTGCGGGGAGGATTAAGGTCGGTCGAGGGTCATTGCGTCATGTGCATGCTAGGAAAGAATAAAAACAGTGCTTGCGTGAGCGAAAAGCGCAAGAAGAGCAGATCGTATGCTTGTTGGGTTGCTTACACAAGATCGTGACGCTGCCATATTGATTCCACGACGCGTGAATCGCGCCTTCCCACGTTGGGAGTTAGCGCGACTCCAACGTGAACGTGCTCTTCCGCGTCGATCGTCATCCCTCAATCAACATAGCAAAAGAATACTTGGGTTAATGAATCTGATTGCATTCTATTGGAGCTTGGCCTTGCGGCAACATGAAGCCACTAATAGAGGGACAATAATCTCCCATGACATATGAGTGCTTGTACCATCCCTGTACGTTCAACGTCCTGTTCCTGTATCTCATCGTTCTCTCTTTCTCTCTGATAGACATGGTCTCTACGGCCATCAAGCCCCTGCCATAGTACAGGATCAACACACCTCAGGTGCTAGACGAGCGAGAAGCCCTCTCTTCCGCCAATTTTCTCAACTTTGACAGTGGAGGGCACAATGTCGAAGCGCTGGTCAAGGTTCCTACCGTGTGCATTTCCCCACTTGCTTAATCCTGGGTTCAAGACGAAGGTTACAACTCGATCCTCGATGTTCTCACCTTCCTCGTCATCGTTGGGGTCATCCATGGCCTTCATGTTGGCAGGGTCGAATACTGCACCGACGCCAGGGTAGGTGATCTGAAGGCGGACCCGCTGAAGAGACATCTGGAAGGCAAATTTGAAAGCTCTGTCGACTATTGGTTGAATCTGAGGGATTTCCGCCATCCCGGAAATGGTGGAGAGGAAGTTGGTGATGGTGCTGTGCACAAGATTGCGATGGTTGATGACACTGAGATCCACGTCGCGGAAGGTTCCACTGAGATTCTTGGGATCCTGAGAACCCTCGGCCAACGTTTGAGAGTTCATCTCTGCATCCAATTGCGCTGCGGTCGTGCTACGCCAGGTCTCGCTTAGAGGCGATGGGGTTGGCCAACCAGCAATATGGTTGTGGCCGAAGATACCAGCCCACATAACTGTCAGATCGTGTCCTTCGGGTCCGAACCATCCAAATGGATTGGAGAAGACATAGTCGCAGAGCACTGACCACACCCAGGCCTCGATCAAGAACTTCTTGCCAGTCCGCAAGCTCCATGGTTTCTGATCCACATCCATGAGCAGACCGAATGACTCGGTGTAGTGTTGCATGTTTACGTCTTGCATGGGCCGCACGGTACGACTCACACTCCTGATTAGAGCAGCAAGGTTTCGGAAATCTTGGGCAAGCTGGTCATCCGACACTGCCTGGAGTTTGTCACGTTTAGCGAGCATTTCGTGTTGCAACGTAGCGACTTGGCTGCGCAGCTCTTTGGCCTCGATTGAATCGGCCACGAGAGGCTTCAAAACTACGCCCATCGTTTTAGGTGTCTGTTCGTTCCACTGTAGACCGTGTGCGGCCGCAAATGGTACGATAGTCTTTTGGACAATGTGTTTGTACCTCGCGTTGACGTAATTGTAACGAAACTGTACATCCTCCAGCTCGTAGTGGATTCTGTTGAGCTCTTCTTGAAGTCGATGGCAATCCTTGTAGAGTTTTTGAAAATCTGCTTCTAGCTGATTATACTTCAGCTCTTGCTCTCCAGGATTCACGCGCCCTGTCAACGTAGTAGCATGCGCTTGCGGACTGCTGGCGCTATGAAGAGAAGACTCTGTTGCATTGTTGGGTTCCTTGCGGTTGGAAAATTGCGACTTTTGATCTCCTTTGTTTTTCTTGGTATACTCAGCGTCAGATTCATTGTGATGCATTGTCGTATCGGCGCTCTGAGCGCTGTCATGGCAGGGTTTAGGCTTTTTGTGTTGAGAGTCTGGCTTGTGGTCTGTCATGACGGCTTGGAGCTGGAGTATGGTGTCAGTCGAAGACATGCGAGATCAGATTGTCAAGCTTACCTGTCCCATTGCAGAAATTTTGTCTTGCATGACTGGAAGAGTGGAGGGCGCAGCTTCGCAGCGGTGAGTTGCTCTGGAGTCTGAGCTATAGGAGCGGGCGCAACTATTAACGTCTTTAATTTTCCGTTTCGTCCTCACTCTCACCTTCACTTAGAACATCAGTGCGGCGCAGATCAGGTTAGCACCTCGCGTTTGCCTAAAAGCCCCACTCTTACAAAGCTGTTGCTACTTCTCTCACCTGCGCCGTATCATTTCTTTGCTACTGTCCCTGTCGCAACGCGTCCCTAAATCAACTGCAAGATGTTAAGCAATCGCTTAGTCATAGGCCTTGACTATGGCACCACGTACACCGGTAAGTAAGCCACTTCAACTTGCGCCACAGCGACTTACCCTAAGACTAGGTATCTCTTTCTGTGAGACATCAGACAACAACGTGCTTGAGAAGCACATTGAAGTAGTCTCAGACTGGCCTTCTCGCAACACTATGATCGCTACGACAGAGAAGGTTCCGAGCGAGATCGCCTATACCCTAGAAGAGACACATTGGGGTTCTACCATCCCAGCTGGTGTTCAGCGACACATGTGGACGAAGTTGGAGCTCGACCAAGCTGACCAGCGCGCAAAGTTCGGCGAAGCAGGCAGGATTCTCCACGAGACTGGCCAGAGTTCGACAAAGAGGCCTGTCGATATCGTGGCGGATTTCCTCCGTAAGGCGAGAGAACACCTCATCAAGACACTGGACATCCAGTTCGGGCCTGAGCTGTGGAGAACACTGCCCATTACGCTTGTGGTGACTGTGCCTGCGGTATGGTCAGATGCTGCCAAAGCTCTTACTCTGCGAGCTGTCGACATGGCCGGCTTCAATGTACGCGAGCTTCCCAAGCTAAAGCGCGTTATCACCATTACTGAGCCAGAAGCTGCTGCTCTCCACACAATCAAGTCTTTCAGTGGCAGTGTTCAGAATGAGCAGCTCGCCGTAGGTGACGGCTTCATTGTGTGCGACATGGGTGGCGGCACTGTCGATCAGCTCTCTTACCGGATCTCAGGAGTTCAACCAACTACATTGGAGGAGGCTACCATCGGCAACGGAGCCCAGTGCGGCGGCAGTTTTGTCGACTTTGCCTTCGTTCGATTTCTCGAGCGTCGCTTGGGTATCGAAGATTTCATCAAAATTGCAGGCAGCAGGAGTGAGGGTGTGAGGCGAACGAGCATGCAACCAAAGCTCAGTAAGCTGGTCCATATCTTCATCCACGAGTGCAAGACCGGATTCAGTGGTAAAGAGGTCGTCTTCCTGCCTCTGCCACGGCCTCTCAGTGGCTATGATGACGATGATGCACGCGGCATCGTCGAAGGAGAGCTCATGATCACCGTGTAAGTACAGTTTGCACATGATCGTAGCTAGACTAACGTGCTTAGTGAGGACATGATGAGTATGTTCGCTGAACCCCTCGCCAAAATCTACGAGCTCCTGTTTGATCAAATCAGGCAGGCAAAGGGAAACAGCTCTGTCAAGCTCAAGGTATGTGGACCATATGAATTGATGTAGTGTATCTAATCACCAACAGTACATTTTCATGGTTGGCGGTTTCTCCATGTCATCGTATATGTTCAACCAGATTAAGGCCTTCGGGGAGTCTCAAGGCCTTCAGGTTATTCGTCCAGCGTTCGCGTAGGTCAACTTCACGTCTTGTAGTGTAGTCGCTAATATTTACACAGTTGGTCCGCTGTCGTGCGCGGAGCTACAGTGAAGGGACTTGAAGGCGACACTCATCAACGCATTCAAAACCGCAAGTGCCGTAGATCCTATGGAACTGTTGCAATCTTCCCTTTCATCCAAGGTAGGCACCGGCATGTCGACAAGATCTGGTGCGAGTATACCGGTTCCTGGTATGCCAACAGCCAGATGGAGTGGCTTGTGACCAAGGGCCAAGACCTTTCGACTTCTTCTGCATGCCACGGGAAGGTCTCCATGGTACACAAGTTCTTCGAGCACGAGAAGCGAGAGTTTCACATGAGCTTCATGGCTTCGGACTTGGACAAGCCACCCTACCGCTCCAAGCACAACGTAAGGTCTTTATGCATCATGATCTTGAAGCAAGTAAGCTGATATTTGCAGGGGGTGTATCTGATTGCCGAGCTTACTATCAACTTGGGTAACGTACCGCTGAGGCTGTTCAAGACCAAATACAGCCCTCAGGGCGCCCGGTATTACCAACTCAACTTCAATGTCGAAGTGTCTGTCCAGTCGGTCCTGGAGTTCTCGGTGACTGTAGATGGCAAGAAGCATGGCTCAGTCACTGCAAACTATACTTAGGTATCGCGTGTGGATACAATCTGCAGTACATGGCTTTATGTTGAGCGATGCTTGCTTGTGTTAAGATTGTCAAAAATTTGCTTATTCATCGCACACTTCACCATAGCACGGAGAATGTTACGTGATGGATATCGAATCTCAAAGGTAGTCAAAGTGAGGTGACATTTCGGATCGAGATCAAGACCTCATATGCTCACCATCTCTGAAACCAAACTTCCAGTCGTGAAAACTTTCAGCAGATTTGTCACAAGCTTCATTTGTTCCGCAGCCAAACACTTCTCCCAGTCCCGCCAAGTCCTCAAATCCACCTTCCCCAATGCAGTGCCTTCTACCCAAGCACCTCGTGCCCGACGCTAAATCACATGATCGAAAGTGCATGCGCGCCATCCGGCGCAACTCACAAGCATCATGAAACCGAGCCACTCATAACGATCAGCGGAACCGCTATTTTGCTGCTGCACGCATGGTCCGACAGTTGCAGGCGACGCCAAACCGCATCTTTCGTGGCCGTGTCGCAGAGAGTTCCGTGCAGAGAAGCTAGCGGGCTGTGTGGCGCGCGCCGGCGAAGTTTATTTGCACTGAGGATGACAAGGCAACATGCCGTGCTCTCGCTCCATGCATGCAGCCGTGTGAGCACGATGACATGACAAGTCACCTTTTTTATCAGGCAAGGCCATGTCATTTCGACCCAGCCACCCCACTAACGGCGCGCGGTGGGGAGCGCGACGCTTGCAGCACTGCACGTAATTACCTAGCCCGCGTGCGTTGGGCCGCCGCGTTATGACAGAGGACTTTGGAAACACATCGGGAGGCCCGTACCCGCACCATTGTTCTCTGTGCTAATGGCGGTGAACGGTGAGCAGGGTGGTATCGTGAGCGCGCTTGTTGCTGAGCCGGTGTCTGCTCCGGGCCTGTCAAGATGTAGAGCGAGCTAAGAGACGCGTGCAGCTCGTAAGATTCTGCGGCGGACGCGTTCGTCTCGCGCGTTAGCCGGCGGATGGTTACCTGCTCGAGGCACCGGGTCCGGGGCAACAAGGTCAAGAGACAAGGGGCTGGGATTGAAAATCACGGGTAATCTGGTGTCGAGAGTCGCTGATAGGGCGGCGTCGAGATGATGTGGCGCCCGGCGATAGGTTGCAGATCGTGATTAGCCAGCGTGTCAGATGTCACTGTTGGACAAAGTTTTGAAAGTTAGAATCTGATCATAGTCTGTATCCGACCAGAGTTTGATATGCAAATGGTCGGTGGGGACTGTCAGGACTCCTTATGCTGAACTTTTTCCAGGCTTGCGGTTTTTCAGGTTGTGCCAATGTATGACCACGTTTCGATATGAGATAAATGGCTTCTTTGCGCTGCACCATCTGGACATTGAACTGCAAGGTTGCTTGTCGAGCTGCACGCAACTACGGACGTTGCCAGAGCTGCTCGTATATGCAGTGTGAATAGGATTGAGAAACTGAATGAACCATGTCTGTGCAGTCTTGGATTCTCTACATGTATTATCAATTACCAGTCCCAAGGCAGGTATCATATCAGCGTAGTGCTGATGTCTCTGAGACATTCTGAGTGATGAAAGAAGATACCAAACCCAGTGAACGCCGAGTGGACCCATCGCCGTGAGGCTAGCCGTCTTCTAAAGAAAGGAAATCGTTCGTGCCGGTTGACGCCAGTAATATGTTCAAGGTGCCAGTTCTCTTACACTATCATAAACGCCTTACAATGCCTCGCCATCTACGCGTGTTTGTGTTGAGACCAACGCCAGTCTGTATGCATACATGTTGTACACCGAATCACTTCTATAACCAAAACACCAACCCAGTTTGTAACACTCTCTCTTAATGTCAGAGCGCAGCGCTGCTATAGTTCTAGCGTGGAATATTGCTGTCATATCCATTGAAGAACATGCTGGAGTAACCGGCACTTGGGTATTGAGTGGAAGCGCCTTGATAGGCGGAGGTGGAGCTTGGGTAAGGAGAGTTGCCGTATAAGCCTGTGTTATCGACGGGGTAGGCTGCATTCGCGTTGGAGGTCAGGACGCCCGGAGGACTGATGAGGCTGGTATGGTGTCCGACAATACTGGAGTGGCTCATCATGCTGTAGGGGGTGTTGATTGCAGACGGTTGCCCGATAGCAGGATAGGAGGGATAAGAACGCTTGAATGGGGGTTGGGTGCCGTATGGTTGTTCCAGAGCAGAGTGATTGGATGCGTCAGTGTGGCTGTTCGAGTTGTACGCGCTCTCACGTTTGATCGGTGAATGCTCCCCTTCGTACGAAGAAGAATACTCATTCGGGATAGATGCGTGAGCTTGTGCGATATTGACAGGGCTGTCGTAAGGATACGGTCGTTTGGACCCAGCTGCAGCCCTAGCCTCCTTGCGCAAACGGAGACGGACACCCTGATCGGCAATTAAGCGGCTGAGATGAGAAGACTGGTCCATGCCTCTGAAGTCCTTGGGTGCCAGAACGCTGAACTTTTTGCTTGTCACGGACGTCAAGTATTGCGAGTTGAACGTTTCCGGGCAGAACTCATAAAGACGAAAGTGCAGTCTGTATGTTCCAAGCATCTTAACTGATACATCGCCAAACACGAAGAGGCCCATGTCAGAGTTGTCCAGGTCTTTGAGACGATGCAATGAGGATGACAGTGTGCCCGTAAGGGAGTCGCTGCCGGGCAGGGGCTCATCTCGGTCAGCTTTGTACAGACTGACCACCATGAACAGGTAGGGATTCTGGAGAAAGTTCTTTTGAGCGTCGACGCCAGCTTTAACATCAAGCTGGACAAGGGGCGGTGGGTCTATGGCTTTGCGAGCCTTTTCTTTGCCCTTAGCCACTACCAAAGCCTCGGAAGGCTCTTGCTTCATGTAAAGGTGGTAGCCGCTTGGATTGTGAGGGAGGAGCGACATCTCGGATAGTCGTCCCACGGACAGAGGTGTCGCTGGTGGTAGAGGTAGGTGGGAAATCTGGCAGGACCGGTCGGTAGGACCGTTTGCAGGCCGTTCGTAGTAGCGGTGATCTGGAAGCCGAAGCGAGACAGCTCAGTCGGCTCGTTCACGAAAGGGTTCTGAATTAATGGTAGCCGCCCGCAAACTACCGTGGAAGATGTATAGTAGTCGAGGCAATGGGATGTTGGTTGAAGAAATAGAACCCGTAAGAAGTCGATGGGAGAGGACTAAGTTTGCTGCGAGATTTTGGAATTCCAGGTGAGTCTGTGGGATTGTGAGCAATAACAATGGGCGAGCGGGGAGGTGCTGGCCAGTCGTCACTCCCATGGGCGCTTCCACTTCTGTCCTCCAACGGGCAGTAGTGATTCACCAATAGCTACGGGATCCGTCCTCTCTTTAGATTTGTTGTGTAATCGATCGTGATGACCCCGCTTGAAGTGACCTCTTCCCAACGATAACGCAACTCCAAGTCGGGATCAGGGTTCGAAGAAGGCCAGATTTCAGGCAGTCTTGTGGCACAGAACCGCCAGTAGGATAAAGAACAATGGCACGAACACGTATGCGCGCGCAGGTAGATGCGCTGTGCCTGCACCGTTGGCGACACTCAGAGTTCAGTCTAAGGTGAACCAAGGTTGAATCGCGCACACTCGACCCTCACGGCACGACTCGACCAGCAGCCGCCTCGAAAATCGGACCACCCCCACACAAACGGCCGGCCTGGTCTTCAGTAGAAGTTGCGATGTCTCAGAAAGGTATACATAGGGCCCCCGATGTTGATTGCAATACCCGTATGGCAGCCAGGCGGCTCGTTCTCTCAGTGACTAGATCCAGCGTGCGACCTGGGAGTTGTGTGAAGCTGCTCGGCTGCGGGACCGAACCGTGGTAGAGGTGCCTTAGGGTCTGGGGACAAAGGTGGTAGCCGTTGGAGTGCTTTCCCGCAGGGTAGCGCAATGCAGGCTGAACAGGGACCAGCCTGGGTGAGGTAGTGAGCGCAGAAGCAAGCTATATGCAGTCTGCAGGAGATGCAAGGTGAGTGTGAAGGGCGAGGGGCAGCGAGAAGTGTGAGGCTCACGCTTGGCTACAGTCGAGGCCAGCTTGAAGAGGAAATATTGCACTCGATAGTCGAGTTGCAGAGGTACCTCGCCGTCGCGTTTGAGCCGGGGCCCTCCGCTGTCGTCCTATGGGCTTGCGCAAGAGCTGCCAAATGCAAAGCCGGGTCGCCGCTTTGACTCTAGTGCTAAAGCTCAACGGGCGCCGAGCTGCTCCAGCGCCACGACGATCGTTAGCCCTGCGATCTCCGACTAGCAGGTACCGTCCGTTACCAGTTTCGGCGAACTAGATGGAACGCAAAGGCGGCGTGAAGCAAGTCAGGGAACCTCCATGTGCAGGGTGATGACAGCTTCTCTTCGCGTCGACTCTTTCTCGCTGTCGTGTTCGGCTCTCCGTCTCTTCTTCACTCTTTCTCGAACTCTGCCCCGTGGACTATGGCTCCCGTTGATTACGTCTCTCGCGGTATCAATCTGCGCGGCTCCTCAAACGCTCTCACTCAGCTGGTCCTGCGATGCTGAGCTACGACAACAGAGCTGCGAAATGGAGTCGATTCGATTCGTCTGCGCATCAGCTCTCTCCGATAGACGCTGGGGCTATAGTCTGGATGTAGAGGAAGTCGCCGAGGTAGGAAGATGTGTATGGTGTGTTCAAGAACAGCGCCTCAACACACCAACAACGCTGGGAGCGTCGACTATACACGGCTGCCAGCTAGTCTGCTTTCGAAGCACTCAAGGTATCTGGGGCTCCGTCACCGCTCACAGCTAGGCGTGTTCGGCTGCGCTGGAGGTGGAGCTAAGGACGACGTAAGTTGTGTCTCAATCCAACATCGCTCTCATGGTCCAGGACACCGCAACGCTCTAATAACTAGGGTCTGCAGCACCTGCATTCAGCGGGTGTAACCTCAAGCTTGTTTATGCCTAGTGAGTCTTGGGGTTCGTCAGTTATTGCTGGGCAAAATGCGCATGTCACTACCTGGCAGATAGCAGACGCTTCATCTAACATGCAGGCCATCATCGCCAAGAGAGTCGCTTCGAATATCCACTGAACAGCAAATCGACCAGAGCTCATAGCTTGTTGATCAAACCACATCCACGTTCATCGACCCATACGATCGCCGCATCCAAAGTGGTACGGGACACTTATACGCACATGGCGGCTAGTATTGTAAGAGAGCTGTTTCTGGGACCACCTCGAGACCACACACAGTCGTGAAGATCTACCCCGAGAAGCTCTGCCAGGCGCCATCTTACACCCCAGACGACGACAGCGGTATAGCGCAAGATCTCAGTTCCAGACTTGCACTGCTACGAACAGAATGATGCAACGCCGAATGTTGGCACCAGGTCCTTCCCAGGTTTGTCAAGCGTGAGGCTGACGCGCACGGCCTGTTGCAACTGAAGAACAAAGAGCGACGGATATGTCATGGCGCTGAGGGCTGTAAGATGTGAGCAGACAGAGGATCGGCGGCGACTCTCACCGTGGCCAGGATTACCTGCACGTAGGGCCGCTAGCCGCTCTGTCCGCATACGGCTGAATTCCACGACGTTGCACAGACTTCCGCATCCCCGCTGGCGCTCGCTTTGGGCCCCAGCCACCACAACCTCAGCAAAAGATTAAACACCAATGCTGAGATCAGAGAAGAGCTTCGACGCCGGGATTCTCTTAGGCGCTCTTGCCCACTCCTCAGTGGAGTAGCAAGCCCACAAGTGTATCTTCGCCTTTTGTTGGGCACCGAGAGATCTTGAAGTCGCTTGTTTGTGCTTCCTCGCCACAGTCCATGTTCCTGCAGACGCAGTGTGACTGCATGCAGCTACTCCGCCTTTCATGCAATGCACACCAATTTTCCTGGCCACCATTGCAGACGCGCCCCTGCTTGTAGACCTGGCGCTCAAGATCCCTCGTAGTAATCCATAAGCCGTTGGCCTTGCTCAGAGCTGACGTTGACCGTCACATCTCTCGGGTAAGAACTTTCCACTGTGAGCAGTTGTGACATGAAAGAACAACGTGTGCTAGAGTAGCGCTTTCTGTCGCTGGCAATGCGTGCGATCTTCTTCAGTACCTTAAGACAAGCAATATGCTATTTGTACCACTAAAGAATCTTATCGAAATACCGGATTATGCCATGATAATATATAACTCCTGCAATAATGGAAGTCCTGTCTACTCTATCAAGATGTCAACCCTAACTACAAAGCTTCGGCGCATGCAAGAGCCTTGTGCACACTCTCTAAGGACTTTTGCCAAAATGCGTCAGATACTTTGACATCAATCGTGTGTTATTGCTTTCAGCCCAGCTGAATATCTACTTGATCACCATGGTCCGGCATGGAGGTCAACAGTTTGAAGGGGTGTGATGCCGCCAGGCTGTATATACATAGCATGCTCTGATTCGGGGACCTTTCGGGGCGGTAGCAGTGTACGCTCGATCTCTACGTTTGTTCAGGGAACCGCACCTACGCTTCCAACTGCCAAGACTACGATACAGAAGGAACAGTTGAGCCCCAGACGCAACATCTACTTCCCGGAAGATCGACGCCACGGGTTTACCACGCCAGAACAACCGCTCCACTTGGTTAATGAACGTCTGTACAGTCACACCGAAGATAAGACACAGAAGGTTCTCTCCTAGGATCTCCTGATGAGACGCTTAGCGCATAATGCCTTCGTGTCCGCGTACTGCGGCTCCAAACTGCAGGGCTAGATTCTCGACTGGTGTTTCCATTCAGTCTAGCCACATCACCAATAATCAGGTGGCGCCTTGCTGCTTTACCCTGTGGATCTCCCGCTATTGAACGTACAATCCCAAGCTGGAGCAAGAGAATCACAAGCAAGAAACGCTCATCAACCAGCTGTCTATTGAACGTTCAACTGGACGCAAGAGGCATACCTCCTACCGTCTATTCTGCATCTGGCAGTCACGACATAAGCACCTCTGTCGGTTGCATACCTAGAATGCATATTTGTGGGCCTAGTGTAAGCCAAGACTGCACTGCTCACATAATCGTTTTCACTGGTTACACACAAACACGCTACGGCTTCGAAACAAAGAAAATCTGCGCGTTCAGTCCAGGCGAGGCGAGTCTCGATAGTCTGAAATTCTCGACGTGTTGACTCAGCTTGACATGGGCACATGAATGGAAAGTCGACCGTGGGCCCACCTCTTACGGCACAGTGAGGGGTTTAGACGATAGTGAAGAGTTCGAGGTCGTTACGCATGTGGTCATGCGAGCTTTCAGCGGAACACCTAGATCGATCAAATTCGCGCTACTATGCATCGTGAATCATGCTCCGCGCGATTATCGGACCATACTGGTTGGTGACTGAAAGAAGGACATTGCCTTCGTGCTTCTGCGTCATTATCGTGCACCCCGCTCGGCGTTACCATGGTTCACAACAGGCACTCAACAGATTGCGGAAGCACTGCGTAGCTTCCGGGGATCCAGCTTCACCGATGCCGCACCAGACGCGAAACAAACACGCTACGGCATGCATATACACCGTTAGATATCAGCTTTTGTGCCGCCGAGTATCGTTTCCCCGATGCTCGAAAGCGGGGTACAACGGCCTTGCATGGCTTGCTATATTCGATATCCACAACAGCTCGATGCCTTTTGATGCCTACACTTGCAGCTTCTCGAGCTGAATCACCAATCTGTCGCCTTTCGGTGGTGCCGTGTATGAGTCCGACTGCTCGATGCCAGTGTCGTCGACCACGATTGTGCTGTAGTTCGAGTACAGCGCAGCCACAATGTACTTCATCTCTGCTTCGGCATCAGCATAGCTTCTCGCATAGTATTCCGTTTCTCGTATCCACCACGAACGTACACCCCGCCGTAAATGCCCCGAGATGCCGACGGGATACAACAGGCCAATGAGCAAGCAAGAGTGACGAGACAATGTCGGCACACATTCTTTTTCCAGTGCTTTGACCCGAGATACGATAGTGACGAGGTAGAAGAGACGAGAAGCCAGACTCGGCGGGATGGGCGAGGAGATGGAAGAGATTTCGCACTCACGATATACTGCCAGATGAGAACCAACACACATTCGTCCACCACTGCAATATGTAAGCTGGTCGATGGTGAGACTGTGTCAAGAAATGTACTCACCTGCCAAAAGCCCAAAACCAACGACTCTCCATGTCCTTCCGCTTCTCTTCGTCGACCTTATCAAGGTTCAACCATCGTTCTGGTCTCCACTCGCCTGCACATTCGTACACATCCTCGTTCTGGTGCAGTATGCCAGCACTTGCGCTCACGCGAACCCCGCCGGGCACGAAATACTCTGAATCAGGACCCAATTGACATCCTTGAGGCGGTGTGAACCGTGGTTGTGGGCCCGGGATTGCTGAGTGAAGCCTTAGCGTCTCCCAGATCACAGCATGCAGGATTGGCAACGCATCTACAGTCTTTGGATCGGGAAGGCTAGGAGATGAAGACTCGACAATCCTTGTCGAGAGAGTCTTCAATTCTTGCTGTAGGCGAGACTGGATGTCCTTATGCGTAGAGAGTTCGTGGACGGCGTAGGTGAGTGTGATAGCGGATGTGTCGAAGCCGGCTGCGAGATGATCGAGCACCTCGCTTGCAATAACTGCTTGTAGGTCAACATCGTTCACCCTGTTTGTCTTCGCGTCCTTTGCTACAGCTGCCGAAAGCTGCTGGTACACTGACGGCACTTCCTCCGTTTTTGCCTCGCCCTGCTGTACGACAACAGCGGCGCCATCGCACATGTTCCTCGTCCACTGTTCGATTTGTGCGTTCGCTACGTCGACCCACTTCGGCGACAAACTGATACCAAGCCAGTCACTCAGAAAGCTTGTGAGCCGTGGGTATTCTTGGGGCCAAAAAGTCCATCCGTGGCGAGATTTGTATAGGTCTAAAAACCAAGCCAGTTGATCTGGGCGGCTGAGAAGTTTCGAGCTTGCTCTGAGGCCAAAGATGTAGGATGTCACGATGTCCATGGTAGTTGCGCTAATCAGCGTCGATGCCTCGAAAACACCTTTGTCTGTGCCGGAACAGACAGCCGCAAAACGTGGTAGAAGCCTTTCATACAAAATCGAAGACACCTGGGCTTGTAAGACAGGTGAAGCAATGACCACGGACTTGCTGTAGATGTTGCTCAGCATGCGCTTGCGTAGTGAATGAGGCTTGTTCAGTCCAGTGGAGAACATGTTGTCCGTTCTGGAAACACATCAGCACCACCAATTTTATCTACACAACTTACACACTTACCCAAAGTTAGTAAAGAATCCATACCAATTGTACCCGCTCTTTGCATCCCTCTTCTCGAAGCCTCCCGCGTACACATCCCGAATTCCTCCCTTCACACAATTAACACTAATTTCCTGCGGACCCAAGCAAACAATCGGACCCAAGCGATCATGCGCCTCTTTTAGAGTAGCATTCTCAACCTTCCGCCATCGAATCCACGAAATCCACAGACTCGTGAACGGCGCCAGGGGATGCGCAGCAGGTATCTTCCGCACGGGATTCGACACATACGAAACGAGGACCTGCAGCAGCAAGGCTAGAGGGGCCAGCAGGACCAGCGTAGAAAGGTCCAGCATCAGGGATAACTGCAGCTAGATGTTGGCTTATAGAGATGAAAGAAACAGGGAGGATTCTTGGAAGGCCGGGGTTGATGGGGAGAAGACGACGATCCATCCATCACATAGAGTCATACCCCAGGATATCGTTCCCCGTTACACCTCGCAGGTGTGACTAATACGAGGCTCGATAACCGTGGTCGGCGCGTTGCGCGTGTGTAATGTGATGTACCCGCGGAACCCGGCCCCGCGCTGCAAGGCTTATCGTTATCGCGCTCGCTTACTCTCCTGCTCTCGCTGTCGGTGGCCGGCGCTAGCTTGCAATTGAACCTCATGGCAGCCATCGAAAGCTGCGGAGCGAGGTTGTGAACACGAGAGCTGAACAGGAGGATGTTGAAGTGATAACTCACGCTATTGAGGGGTCGATTGTTGTACAGAAGTCACCTGTCGAAGCCTTGGGCGCCTGCCTCCGATTGACGCTGTGCAACGTGGAAACTTGGCATGGTGCTGTGTAAAAGTGACAAGGTGAGTTGGAGCTGTCCTTGAGTAAAGTCTGGATGCAAGAGGGGCACGGCATGCACTAGCCTGTCGTGACAGCTGCACGCCAGACGCATTTGCTCAGAAGCAGTGATGTTTCACAAAGAAGCATTAAGTGTATTGAGTCAATCCAACTCCTTACTCTTGTATGAGTCCCAAGGTATCTCCCTAAAGTACGCGAAGTCGAAGAAGCTAATGCTACAAAGCCCAAGCCAATGCGAGCTGGCAATGAACTGGGCTTGATCAACCATGCGCCCAGAACGCCTGTCGCTATAAATACAATCAGTTCCTATCCCAGCGATACCGCAAGGTCAATGAGGGGCCATTTTCGCAGTAGCCTCATCACATCATGCTTCACCCATTATAATGTCATCGTCGTCTTCGCCTTCGGCATCGACGTCCATGTCCTCCTCGATCTCATCGTCGTAATCGCCATCGGCGTCAACGTCTTCGAGCTCTTCCTGCTCTTCTTCAACCGGCATCACCTTACCTTTGCCCCTGTTGTTATTGTTGATGACAACTCTAGGACTGCCCCCGGAACTGGCAGAGCTTCTTGTACTGCGCCTGCCGTTTGTGATGGGAGCCTTGACTTCACCGCCCTCCTCTAGATCGTCACCATTTGTCACACTCTCACCGAGCCGGCTGCGCGTCCTTCGAACCGAGACGGTCGCAGGCGTCCTTGCGCCGTTTCGTGAGGGAGAATCTTTTCGCGATCGCACTGGAGACAATCGTATTCTTGAAGCTGGCGCAGTCTGTATTGAGAGCGATGGATTGCGAACCCGATTTGGTGTGCTTGTCCGTCGGCGTGCACCGAAAGGTCGGCCAGGTCGACGCTTTACTGCAGGCTGTCCCGGAATCGGGGGGAATATCTCGTAGCGCGAAGGTGGTATGGCAGGTTCGTTGCTAGTAATGGCAGATCCTGCAAGCGCGATTGTAGACCCGTTCGCCAGGGGCGTACCCGTACCAGTGCCGGGGGGTGCTGGAGAGTCACCGTCGACAGAGTCATCGAGAGGGATGTCGGGCCCTGGATCAGCTTCATCCAGCTGCGGACCTGTCTTTTCGAGTGGTGTGCCATTCACTTTCGCGATCACAGCATCTGTCTGCACGCCTTCTTCAGGTGCAGGCCTTTCCTCTTCCTCCACCTCGTCGCGCTGTTGGACTGTCTGCAGCGCGGGTCCTTCCTCGTACTGGCCGAACCGACCCATGACATATGGTGTCCAAACAAGACACTCGGGCTTGATAGTGGGGTTGCCGGCCGCTTGACATTTCTCAATGTACGATTTGAAGTAGTTGAGGTCCAGTCGGAAGGCGTACTTCTTAGAAATAGGATCCCGCACAAGGGCGCGCAGACCCTCAAGAGCCGACACAATGTCGTCGGGTGTCATACCAGTGCGTTCGGAAATCGCTGTGATGCTGATAGGGCCTTTCTGCTCCAGTAGTTCTTGACAAAGCACTAGTCGCCAGTATTTTCGGTAGCTTACAAGGCCCATGTCACTGAGCGGCTTTTCAGGACTGCCCGTTTTTTTCTCCACCCGGGTAAGAAGGTAGGAAAATTCAATCAGGTACTGTCCATAGCCTTTGCGCATGTGTATCGGTAGCACTAGGATACATGACACGTTATTGAGCGAACTGGGTCGCTTCTCCTTCGAAAAGTAACCCACGAAATGACAACCGTAATTGTCGTTCTCTGTCATGACGTAGAACAGGAACGGTTCTACATCGTAATAGAGCGTCTTGGAACCGAGGAATAGCTTCGCAAGAAGGCAAAGGTTCTGACAGTAGACAGGGTTCTTGCGACCATCAACCTCGAAGAATGAGTATTTACCATCGCGGTAGATTTCGTCGCCTGGAGGGTGCTTGGCTGGGCATTTGAGCTGTTTGCTGTTAATACCAATCTGAACTCGCTTCGACGATAGGCCTACCTTATGCCGCCACGCGACGTAATCAGAGTTCATGTACTTGAGGCAGAACTCGCAGATGTACAAGACCCGGTTTTTGCTGTATTCCTCGGGGTAGGGTGCCGCATGCCATGTCTCAATCTCCCACCCGCCAAAGTTGACGCATTTGATTTTGCTCGCAGCAGCTTGTTGCTTGGAAGGCTTCACAGTCTCGTGGTGAGCGTACAAGGCGGCCTGTTTTTCCTTCCAGGCATCTTCAGCCTTTACACGCGCATCTTCGAAGCGCTTCCTGTCCGCTTGCGAAGGATAAGTCTTGGAAGTATCTGCATCTGCTTCTGACAGTATGCCACCGTAAGGTTTACTCTTAGACTCGTCCTCCTTTTCTGTGAGACCCAGAACTGGTACGCTGAAGTGATGCTGCGCTGACGGGTACTGGGGGATATCTGGCGAGTCTCTGGCTGCTTCCCTTGCCCGTCGATTGCGTTCACGTCGTTCTCTATCCCTTTCTCGCCGCCGCTCTTGTCGTTCTTGTTCCAAAGTCAGGACCTTTTTCTTTGGCTTCTGAGAAACGATCTTCTGCACCTTCTCATTTGTTAGATGGAAAGCAACGATGAGACTTAGTCCTTGAGACTCTTCTATCCACACAAGAGGTCTTTTGTCCTTTCTCTGAGGCTTGTTCGAGCGGCGGGCGCGTGACGATCGAAGGCGTGCTCCTTCCTGATCTGATACAGTGTTCTGTGCATCTGTATCTGTGTCGTCACCTGTCAAGTTATCCTGTACGGATGGCTGTGGTGACGACGGCGCTATCGACGGTGCCACTTCAGATTTCGATATCTCAGAAGGCCTTCGCTTCTTGCGGGACTGCCGTACAGCTACAGGTGCTGTCGCTTCTTCCTCATGTGATGCTTTGCGTTTGCGTAAGGAGCGTGTGCCTTCCGGCGCATCATCAGGAAGAATCAGCTCTTTGAAGATTGAGTGTCCGCTGGGGTCAACACCTCGAGCTGAAGGAAGCAAATCTCTAGCAAGCCTAGGTACTGACGATAGTCTGCGACGAGTGAGTGATTCTGAAATTTTCCTCTTTGACGACTCTTCTTCCTCATTCTCTTGATGGACGTCATTCTGGATGCAGGCGCTGCAACGCCACTGTTTTGCTTCTGTGACCGATCAGTTAAGTCCCACGCAATGTTTGTGGAAGGGGACATCGTACCATCTTCGGGGCCAACGTCGGGGCTAAGCGTGTTAGCGTCACGAGCGCATTGCCGGTGTGCTGCAGAACAGACATGTCAGCTTCCACAATTGTCAGATATCTCAGCAATTATACTAACAATGATCGCCGCACACGGAGCACGCAAGATACGGCTCGAAATCGGGGCTTGGGTCATTGTCTTCGGTCTGGTTACAGTATCTGCATTTACATTAATATCGACCACGCCTGGTTTGGTGGTTGAGTCGGACTTACATGCACACATTAGGGTCGCTTTGAGCAGCCCCGGCCCCACCCTCTTCTTCGCTTTCTTCTTGGTATTGGACTTCTTCCTCTTCCTCTGAGCTTTCTGATTCGTCTTCGCTGAAGGTCTTGGCATCTGATTCGGATTCTACGGCAGCATCTGGATCGTTGTCGTCATCTTCATCTGAAGATGCATCTGCGCGCACTTTGACCGCACCCACAGCTTCAACCTCGTCGTCGTCCACCTCTTCGCCCTCAGCATCGATTTCTGAGCCTTCTGCGTCCGTTGTATGGCCACCGGCGTCCGGCGTATCGATTCCTTCAGGTTGCTGTTCGTATTGTATGTCGTCCATCTCGTACTCTCCGTCCGCGTCAATGTCCTCTAGCTCGGCGGTGGGAGCTGCCTGGCCCACCAGCCTGCCCTGCTCCGCCATGGCGAAGGAGACGGCGGTCGCCAGTTTGGAAACGAGGTACGCCAGTGTCGCAACCCAGATTCAGCAGAAGCTCTAAATTACTCGGTACATGAGCAGCTGTCGCCGTGAAAGTACTTTCATGTAGTGCTGTTGTAGCGCGTCGTGAGGATGTCGTGGCACGTTGCTGTCTAGCTGTGGAGACGAGCGGTGTCTCGAGGATGTGGCTTCGGGAACTGAATCCGTTTCTGGGGGGGTAAGAGATGCCGATTGCTAATGATGGAGCTTCGCAGTCGCGCTGGTCGTTACTGTGCAGTTGGGTGCGTAGGCGGTCGCTGCGACAGGCAATTATTTCGGCCGCATGAGGCGCAAGGATGCCAATGTTCGCGATTCGTAAGAAAGAGCAGCTCTGAGCGACACCGTGAATAATCGTAGTCCGTCCGTAACGCGTTCGTGGATGATTGTTTGACTGACCCAAGTCGTCGCTGCTTGTGGAGGTCGGGGATGCCAAGGCGCGCGCCTTCTCCAGGCTGGCTGGGGCACGCTCGACTCTCAGTGCCGACCTCACTCATAGCTACGCACCACACGATACCCACCCTCACCGAACCACAGCGACCGCTGACACTCCCGCAATCATGGGTGTCCCTTTCGAGGCTTTGCTGCCATACGCAATCATGACCGGCGTACGTTGACTTCTCCAACTGGCTGCGCGGGAACGCTCTAACGGAGGTGTCGCAGTTCTTTGCATTCAGCGCCGTGTCCGTTGGAAAGCTCAAGGAGATGCAGAACGGAGGAAAGCGATCCAGGCGAGCAGTTGACGCTTGGGACAGGGTGAGTAGCAGTCAGCGGCAGCTCTGGAGATCTTTACTAACAGCGGTGCAGCAAAGTACGATATTCGCACGATGACCTCATGCCAGAGACTACATACTGATCACATCGCAGTGATGGAGCGCGATCGCCGCCTGACCGGCTTCATGCGAGGACAGACTGACAAGGCCGAAGCGCCGGCCGGCTTCGAGCTCAACAACCCTTGGAGGGTGCGTATGCAGTCACAACATGTATGGACAATGCTGACAAAATGACAGTGCGAGCAGCGATTCATCTAAGCAGTGCGCGAGACAATCCAAACGAAAGCCAAAGTTACATAACCAAATCGAGCAATGACAATTCCATCTGTGAATACTACTACTACGTCTTGATCTCTGACGGCAACCCTCGAATACCAGCCCTCTCGACTTCGCCAAAGTGGATGCCAAGATGCTCTTCAAGAGCATTGAGACGATCTGCTTCGCTTTGAAAGTCGATTTGCTTTTCTTTCTCTCCATATATCCTCCATTTGAGGTCTCTGTCGCTCATTATCAACTGCCCTGCGAGCTCTCCAGTATCACCTAGGATTTTCTTTTCCAGAACAATGGTTCTTGTGAAAAAGGAGAGCTTGCTAGTGCTTGTGTAGTAGTTCATGAGCGCGTAATCACTCGGTATGAACTCCAGCTCAGTGAAGCAGTACGTCATGGCAAACTCGCTGTTCTCGTCTTGGCGATGCTCGTATACCCAGAAGCGCTGATTTGGATCCGTGTTTCCGGGTATGTTACGCCATTGTAGACGGGCGGCCGCTGGCTTGATGTGCTCTCTCACGACACCCGAGCGGTCCAAAGGCATTGGTTCAATGGGACCGTTGCCACCAAAACCAACGTCGACGTGATACTTTGTTTCTCCAATAGTCACTATGTTGACCATGTGCGACCAGCCAGTAAAGATCCCTCCATTGTTAACACGTGCTCCAGCAGAGTAGATGTTGAAGCCAAGTGAGGACAGGAGTGTGCCGAACAGACAGTTGTTCTCCATGCAGTATCCCCCACGGCCGTTCTGGTCGCTGATGATCTTGGTGAATAAGGCCTGCAGATGCACACTGATGGTGTGGTGAGCTGAGTAATGCAGCGACAGATTCTCAAACGGGATCTCAACCAGGTGGTTTTTTTGGAGTAATTTTAGGTACTGGAGAGTATCCTCGGTGTTCCACCCAGCTATGTCATAGTTCTGGTCCTTCTCAGGCAACTTCAGACGCTCAAAATATTCCGAAATCTGCTCCTTGGTGTAGGAAGATCTTGGTTGGTCAGAAGCCATTTCGCTGACGCAGGGAGTTTATCGGAATGCGAGTAAGATCTCGGGATAGGCTGATGCTAATCTTAATCCTGATGGGAGATCGCCGCTCGGTCCTGATGAGTGGAATTGTGCCGTATATGCTTCGACGATGCGCTTTTGTGTGCTCACAGCTCCACGTCACAGAACAGCAGAGCCTAAGCCGCGTTTGCTGAACTGCGCACCATTTATGTCGTCACCACGACGGCCAAAACCTGGGGCTCTCGGCTCGCGTGGTGGAGACGGGTGCCTGCCAAGTGCCAGCCAGTGCAATACCCGCGCGCTGCGCTCCGGCCACTTGGACCCCTGAACGGAGCTTGACATGTTGACAGGGGCACTGCCACAGCCGCCTCAAAGAAACATTGGACGGCAGCTCCACCTGCAAATGCCACTGGACAGTCTAGCGCGCTTCTCCTGATTGAATGGCTTCTGCTATGCGTTGCCCGCCGTGAGCAGCTACTCTCGCTCCGCTGCGCGAGCTCTGCTCCTCTACACTCCCGTCGCCATCTCCCTGCAGTTCACTGCGTCTCCACGCTCCCGCGATCCGAGCCTGCTGCTGCTGCCGCAACCACCGAGGCCTACCATGACCAACAATGGCATGCGCACGCAGTACCCCTACGAGGGCGGCATGCTCAGTCCGCGCCCGGTCTACGACTTTCCCTCACCGAGCTCCAACTACCCTTCAGGCCTAGGAGCGCCGTCGCCCAGCTTCTTTCCCATGGCCTACCAGATCTCCCCGCGCTTTGGCGCCAGCGCTTTCATACCTCCGCCTGACGTCTTTGGCGACCGCAGGGATACAGTGCGTGAGAGCGGCGGCTACACCCCCCGCGACATGAGGAAGAGAAGTTCAGACGTCATGAACACCGACCCAGTAGCGATGCATCTACTGGTCGAGACGGCCATAGGGGACAGCCAGTACTTCGATATTCTGACCGTTGAGGAAGTAGACGTGCTGAAGCAGGAGCAAAAGACGCTTGACACACGGCTTGGCACAGTGAGGAGAAAGCTGGAGTCTGAGACCAAGATTCGCGATGCAACGCGCTCGCTCACCAGACTGGCGTCGAAGAAGGGAAACGGGCATCGCAGAGGACTGGGCAGTAAGGGAAGCAATGCTGTGCAGGAGTATGACGACGACGACAAGCAGTCGCAGGAAGTTTTGGAGGCTAGCAACAAAAAAGTGGAGGAGTTTATCAGAGAATTGCTGGAGATCGAGTCACGAATGCGCATGATCGACATGCAGCTTCTCATGCACACGGCCGCTGTACTACAGCTGACACACCGCGGCCCGACGAAGCGGAGCGCTTTTGGTCAGCTGGCAGAGAGCAGCAACGGAAGGCCAGACAGCCCCGCCAGCCTTGAGACGTACGAGGTCGGCAGAGCCAACGGCATCGATGATGGCGAGGATGCGTTTGACGACAGGAGCTTTTATAGGACACCGGAGAACCTCGACAAACTCATGATTGCGTTGCAAAATGGGACCCATCACCGTACACAGTCTGTTGACCGCCAGGATCAAGCACTAACGGCTATGAGCCGGCGTTTGGAAGAACTGAACGAACGTCTGAGAGGGCTCATCGTGCAAGCCAATCCAGGGCGTAACGAGGACTACGCTCTTCCACCCGTTGTTCAAGGGGAAGCACCAGATGCATCCAGCATTGACCGTCAACTTGACTTCCTGGATCAGGGGCTCCGTGACACCACCGCTGAGCTTGCAAGTATACGTAGCAAGACCCGCCACAGCATGAGTGAAGTTGAGGGTCGTCTTGAGGGCATCAACAACCAACTATACGGCGTTCTTAACAGGTCCAAGATGGAAGGTGCCGAACCTATTCAGCCTCCACCACCCATCACTGGAGGAGGTCAGGCTGATCAGTTCAATTACATGGAAGACTCTCTCTACAACCTTGAGCAAATACAAGATACGCTGAACGACCAGTTGGATACACTGCGTTCTAGGCCTGCCGACAATGAGGGCGCCGAGAAAGCCGAGAAGTACGAGGCTACACTCTTGGGGCTGTGGCAGAACATCCAAGCCGGCGAAGAGGAGGCACGTGAACGAAAGCGAGAACGCCGCCGCGTACTTGCTGACGATCCTGACGCAAGTGATGAGCTGTCGCCCGACGAGGATTACAATGCCAATGAGTCCTTCTCGTTGCCCGCTTTTTCCTCAAAGGTGCAGTGGCTGTTGAGCCGTGCTATGGGGATGAAAGACAAGCATTCGGTACTGCTCCGTCAAATCAAGCAGCAGCGTGAGCTGAATAACAAGTCGGACGCTCAGAAGGAGGAGCAATTTCAACGACTCAACGAGCAGCTTTTTAGCGCAAAATCTGAGAAGAAGACCATGGAAGGCGAGCTCAATCGTGCAATGGAACAACTTCGCCAATTCGACGAATCGAAGATCCAGACTGATCCCCAAGTCTTGCAGGACACCCAAGAGCGCAACGCAGGTTTGGAGGCACAGATCATCAACATGCAAGAACGTCTTGTTGCGTTTGACAAAGATCTCAAAGAATCGAAAGATCGCGCTGTTGCTTATGAGAACCAGCTCAGGGATGTGCAGGAAACCGCCGTGTCATACCAGAAGAAGCTGCAAGAGGCTGAAGAACGAAATGCTTCGCTCGAGAAGGGACGAAAAGAGAACGAAGAGGTGGCTTCGCTATACAACGTCAAGAGCAGGGAGATCGAGGACCGCAGTGTAGGCTATGAGGCGCAAATCCGCGACGCTCAGGAGCGGGCGATAACCCTTGAGACTCAACTTAGGGAAGCTCAACAGGCGCAGGATGAGTCTCGAGCCGATGCTGCTGCAAGACAAGCCGAGATTGCGCAGTCCGCAGCTAAGATTGACGACTTGACCGCCGCTTTGAATGCAGCTACAATAGAGAGCGAAGCAGCCTCAGCGCGCTCCCTTGAATCAACCAATGCTCTGAATGAAAAGGAGGAGGAATACCGTAACCTCGAAGGCGAAGTCGTTCGTCTCACGACCGAACTCACTTTTGCTAAGGCTGAGCTCGATGGAGCATACGGCAGTCGCTCGCAGCGCGCGGCCGAATCTGCTGCCAATCCTGCCATTAAGAAAGAACTCGACGAGCTGGCCGTGAGAAATCAATCACTTCTCGCCGAGCTAGATGCTCTGGGCCGATTGCAAGATGTTGCATCACAATCTGAAGCGGAGGCTCGCCAGTCCGAGCGCAACCTCAAGGCTGAGCTCTCAGGTATGGCTGCCGAATACGAGGCGCTTACTCGTGACGCTATTCAGAACGAGAAAGACCGTGAGACGCTCGAGACCCAGATTGATAAGCTCCGCGGCGAGAAAGAGGCGCTGGAGCGCGATCTGAATGATGAGAAGGTCAAGTGGATTGGGGTTCGCACTCCAGGTACACCTGGCGCTTCTGGTCAGCAGTTCGACATGGGAGCCACTAGCATCCGTATGATGCGGGATGAATTCAGGAAGATGATGAGAGACCGGACAGCCGAAGGCTTGAAGGCTTTGAGAGTAAGCACACACACTGCTTTAGCTTGAAGAATCAACCACTAACATTCATCTAGGTCGAACAAGAAGAGCGCCGCAAGCTCGAGGCTGTGGTCCGCCAGCTGCGCAAAGATGCATCTCCTGCGCTGCGGCCGACCCTTTCACGCCAGACCACACAATCCTAGCCGATGATGTTCCAACCCTTATACAACCCTTGTTGTTTGCTGTTTACTTCAATATTTGTATTCTTATATACCCAACTGCGCTTTTGCATGTAGCGTTGCACCATGTAGACAGGCGTTCGTCGTGTTTGATTCTGCCCGAGGCATATAGACTCTGCATTTGGGGTGCACGAGTATAGACTAATGTTATATGAGTAATAGAGCGTACCGATACGAGCTTCACTGCGCTGTCAAAATAAAGCCCGGCACCCAAATGAGAACGTTTTACCCATCTACACGTCCGTGATGTGCGCGAGCATGTGATGCGGGCAGCGGCAAGAATCATGGATGCAGAACCCTGTCAAGGCTAATTTTCGAGACCCTGGCTTGCAGCTTGTGACGCAGCTGCCCCGCTGTTCGCCGGTCCCGCAGGCAGCTGTCAATTGCAGCTTCCAAACTTTGACTCAATCCTCAGAACGACTCTATCACACCACTACACCCATCGCTTATTCTTGCCTCGGCCCGCTAGCAACGCATCTTTTCCCTTCTCACAGCTCGAGCATAATAGTCAACATGGCCAAAGGAAAGGGCGGAGCAGGCGGCGGCGACAATCTGGGCAGCAAGAAGGCCCAGGGCCAGGCGCGCAAGGCCGAAGCCGCCAACTCAAAGAAGGCCGCAGCGCAGGCAAAGGAGGACGCAGTCGAGTCCGCCACATGGGAGAAGGGCTCAAAGTCGAACGCAAAAGCGTACGTGCAACCTCTCTCCGCCTTCCAACCACTTGCTAACACTACCGCAGTGATGCTGCCGCCGAGAAGGCCGCAGAAGCTGCCCGCAAGAAGGCCGAGAAAGCCGCCCTCCTCGCCCAAGAAGAAGCCTCCTTGCCCTCTAAGCCTAAGGGTGCCGGCGCAAAGAAGGCAGAGAAGAAGCCTGCGGGCCGCGGCATCGACTCGGCGTTGGGCTCCTTCGACAAGCCGTCCGCCCTCAACGCAACCGGTATTGACAACGCCCTCGATGCGCTGGACATCACATCCGACAACAAGGACAAGCTGGATCGCCACCCCGAGCGCAGGTTCAAGGCTGCGTACACGGCGTTCGAGGAGAGGAGACTCGAGGAGATGAAGGATGAGAAGGGTCTCAGGCGGCAGCAGAAGATCGATCAGATCAGGAAGGAGTTCGAGAAGCATCCCGATAACCCGTTCAACCAGGTTAATGCGACTTACAACGCTACACGAGAGGAGATGGCGACCATTAGGGACAGCGTGAAGGGCGAGAAGGAGAGGAGGCTGGGTGGAAACTGAGTGAATTAAGTCGGTCTGGAATGGAAAGACTCGAGAGCGCGAAGGAATGGTCTCTGAGCAAGACATGATGGCACGAACCGCTCCTTGTTAGGAATTAGCGAGCGTTTGGAGGCTACCGTGTGCCAGACTTTTGTAAGTGGCCGCTGCGCCTAGATGTCATGGCTGTCGAGTAAACGGCTCTCATAGAAGGCTTCACAGCTGCATACACATTATCAAATTTCTACCAAGATATCTTGCTCCGCTGGAAATGAAGGCAGTGAGGCACACATCCCTCGCGAAGGAGGGTGCAGTGTCGGCGTGCTCGACATCTATAAACGTCAAAGAACACCCGCGCAACAAGATCAAAGCCACGAATGCCCGTTCGAGCTACGAAGGAGCTCGTTGTTTTTTCGGAGCCAATATCTTAAAGTGCAACAGGACCATATGTCGACTACAACTTGCTATTGATTGAACAGTATAGGTCTGTGTGGTTCTTGACAACAATCACTCGAAAAGAACAGGCTCCTTCACATCACACAATTCCCGCCTCCTTCTCCCTGTGCCTACGCTCCATCCTCGCCCTAGCTGCCACCCTTGGCAGCAGCACTTGCTTGAGCCCCAACCACGGCGTATTGACCGGGCTCGGCCCTGTATAGATAAACACATCGTACAAGAACGCGCCAAATGTGCAGCCCAGAAACGGCGCCACCATCGGAATCCAGAAGTAATACCCGCCCGCGGACCACACCTGCGGGCCGTACCCGACAAAGTAGCTCATCACCCGCGGACCGAAGTCACGCGCGATGTTGATCGCGTAGCCGGTTTGCCAGCCGAAGCAAGACCCTAGGCCGAAGATGAGGAAGAACAGGCAAAGGGGGAACCACTTGTCGGATTTGGGAACGCCGTTGTTGCCTGTGGAGTTTTATCAGCTTTGCCGAGTGGGTTGTTTGAGCGGGGAGCGACAGACTTGGGTCTTTGAGCGCGAAGATGACGAACATCAGGAGCGCACTTGCGATGAACTCGCTGAAGAATTGGCTCGTCTTTGTAACGAAGCTCTGCGGGTAAGTGCAGAAGATGCCGGCTGTGGCGTTGGGTGCTGGCGGCACGGTGCGCAGGTTATGCCCCTCGAAGTAGTCGATTGCGGAGATGTAGTTGGCATATACGATGCCTGAGCCTATGAAGCCGCCGAGAATCTGCGCAACGAAGTATATTGGGAAGCGTCGCCAGGGGAGTTGACGGAAAAGACAATTACTGAAGGTGACGGCGGGGTTGAGGTATGCGCCTGAGTCGCCTGCGACATAGATTCCTAGCATGACTCCAAGCCCCCAGCTGTGTTGTGTCAGTTGCTTTCAAGCTGGTCGTGAGAGGACCCTGTACCCCCAATTTATAGATTGATATGAGCCAAACCCATTACCACCTGGTGCCGTCTCCTGGCCTGTACTGAGCATTACCTGGGCTACCGAGCCGTCTCCAAACATGACCATGATGGCTACACCCCAAAACTCAGCGAACGGTTCTCGCAACACAACACGTATGCGTGACCACAGGAGCTCTGACGCTGGCCCATGATCGTGCTCTTCGTCGATAGGAGCATCTGGGTGCAGACCGATAATTGAGCGTGAACGAGTGAGACTAGAAGATGTGCGATCCGTCGAGTTGTTGGACTGCTCTGTTCGAGCCCTGTTTAGAGGTTGAGTGGACGACGTGTAGCTGAGACTTGTGCCGTTTTGATCGCCAGCCCAGTCGTGCGAGAGAGACGATGGCGATGCTTCAGACGTCCGCGAGGGTCCCTGGGCCATTGGGCCTGCATTCGGGGAGCTCGTCTGCATCGTGCTCTTGGGATGAGACAAGTACAGTTGACACTGAACGGCAATGTAGAATTGCAATGATGATGAGCCCAAGCACGCATCCACCCACGTTCGTCGCGACAGTGCCTCAAGCGGATTCGAGCTCGAATACGCCATTGCCGCCCTCGACCTTAAAGAGCGCGTGCTTCTCACTCCCGAGGTGTGCCAAACTATACGTCACTGGCTGACGGTGCGGCACGGCGCAGACGCTATTGGATGCCATTGCTAATGTTCTACACTGCAATCTGGGGTAAACGGACGCGGGGTTCCATTGAGCGTTCTGTCACTGCAGCTGTCGTATGCGCGAAATGACGTCTCAGCGACGCATACGGCAATACTGCCGTGTGCCACATGTGCCGAGATGCTTGATAGGCGATACTCTCGTCATCGTTTCCTTTGTATCATGCAATTCTGATTGATGAGCGTGAGGTGTAGAAACTCGAGGTATATGATGAAGCCTTGAAGTCGTTAAGGAGCAGACACGGTCCCCGGTATTATTGTGGAGTGCTCGTGGAGCTTGTTGTGGGGTGCAGACTGATGGCCGCAGGCATTGGAAAGAGCGATGCCTGAAGGAGGATCGCTTGACGCGTGAGTGGCATTTGCCGAAACGCGGTCAAACTTCAACCACACTTCATCCCTCTGCTACCTATACCCAGTGGACGATTTCCCCCTTCTTATTCAAGGTCCGGACGAACGATAACGCAGAAGAAGAGAATATCATCACCTTGATGTGTTCACCAGCTGCGTTTACCTCAAAGACACGACGGCAGCGGTTGATGACGGTCAGCAGCAAATTTGCGACCTTCAGTAAAGATGCCCCTCGTACTACAACTGGTAGCTACTGGAGCATAGAAGACAATCTGGCACTTCAAATGTGGACGAGGAACGATCCTAGCACTTTGCCGCCCGGATTCGTTGTCTAGTCTACGACGCCTACCACCGTTCACGCAAGCGTTTGCGGTGATGTGCACCCACCAGCAAATGCCATTGCTAGCACAACGACGTTTAAATTCTAGGAAACGTAAGAGGCATATCACCTTAGCAGAATACTGAGACCCGCGCCCATGATGCGTGTCGCATGACATGGTCGTGTGCTTCGAGCTCGTGCCGCGAGATGGAATGGTGCTCTTCATTCTATCTTCCTTGAGTGCATGATGCTTCATTCTTGAACGTCTAAGGAATGCTCATCAGGCAAGTCACATCACCGTTTTGACTGACTGGGCAGCACAGAGAGCCAGATCACCCATCGAGTGGCGTGCATGATCGCATTGCCAGTATGCGGGCTTTTCCTGCGCCCGTCTTTGACAAGGTCCAGAGATAGCCAGGCGATCCTCTCCCTGTGCTTACACCTCTTGCACACTGCGTCGCGCTGTGTCGCGCGGCAAGAGGTTGAAGTTGTTGGCAACTGCATGGCCTTCACCTTCTTTCACCTGTGGCTCAATCGGGACCAGCACACACTGCTGCTTTCACCAGGGCCCGCATCGCGTGAGAGAACACACCCACAGTTTCTCTCGACATATATACCATAATCATTCACCGTCATTTCATAAGACCACCAAACACATTCCCTGCCTTATGGCAGAGCCGGTACTTGGTCGCTGTGCTTCGGCTCCCGCCAAAATTCAATCGAACCTGGATGTGGGGCTTTGGTGGTCGTGTAGTATGGCCCAGCGCTCCCGCCCAGAGTTGCATCTACCGAATACACTTCTTTTTGCTGGATTGGAGGACTTTGAGCAAAGGGCTTGGGTTCGAGGCGCAGCATGGGACGCTTCTCTGCTTCTTTTTTGGCAGCGACGACATGCTTTCACTTGCACTCAATTGCGTCATCGGTTGGGTGGCTTTCACCTGTTGCTGTCCCAAGCTGGCACCAATATCAAAGCCCACGGCCGGCGAGATTTGCGTTCGAGAATAGAGGTACTTGAGCACCATGGTCTCCGATTTCGAATGAAGCAGCTTTGTTCACGAAGCACTGCGGCTATAGTATGCCGCATAGTTGTAAGCACACCTATAAACTCTCATTTCCAGCAAGTAGGCGGATGGCCACTTTTCTCAACACATGTCGTGAGATTGCTGTTTCATCCGACGTCATGTTTAGGCACGAATGAGTGACGATCATTGAGGAGAACATGACTTGGCCATCGGGATGCCGTAGACCTGACCACAGTGATACACCAATACACGAAGAGTATGTATGCATAGCCCGTTTCTTTCACTGTGTCTTGTTGATTTCCGAAACACAATGTGCCTGCAAGGAAAATAAATTGTAGATTCTCCAAATTCTTGGCTGGTAGTTTGAGGCGTGTGCCTGTCTGCGCAGACGGCCGCTCCAATTGCTTCTAGTCTACATTGGCATCGTTCTCACGTGCTTGTACATCATTTTTTCTGTTGCCCGGACGGTCCACACTGATGGCTGAGTGGGAAACTCTTTGTGCATTTTTGTTTCTATTCGAGACCCAAAGGCGGTATCTACTAAGCTTTGTGCTGAACTGTTTGCTGGTTTCGAAGTCGAGCAAATATGGATGCTTTCGTGTCAACGCGTAGAAAGGAATGAATTCATGAAAGTGGTATAATGCCCCTAATGCTCAAAGAGACAAAGTCGAAAACCAACGCACTTCTCTTCCTGAGTCTATTGCAAGCCCCTCTAAAAAGATTTCGCTTTCTGGACACCTTCATCTGTCCTTCCTCTTCGTCATAGTCAGTCCGTCCATGTCTCCTGCCTCGCTGCTGCGGTCACTCTCAAACCCATCCTGCTGGCCGCTAGCCCCGCTGCTTCGCCTTTTATGTCTGCGTTCCCTCACACCTTCCTTAAGCCGCTGCTTCAAATCGTCCAGATTACCATCAATGGTACTGAACGGCTTGAGCGTAAAGCCGAAATTGTTGGTACTGCTGTTCCTGCTCCTGCCCTTTTTAGGTGTTGGTGGACGAGTGGAGAAGATGTCCTGATTTGCAAGGTCGTGGAAGGACTCGTTGCGCGGGAGCTCGTTCTCTGTACCGGGACTTGTAGGGGAGATAGGGTAGTCATATGTCTCAACGTTGGTTAGAGCTTCCTCTTTGGCATCAACACTAGATTTGCGCGCCGGTGTATGCGGCCTCTCCTCTTCAATGAGGGGATTTTGGATGATGCGCTTGCTGTAGAAGTCCTCGAACATGACCGGCCCAAGCTCGTTTATCAGATCGTTGACCCGCGAAGCAAGATTTTCGCGACGTTGCTGAATTTTGACCAGCTCGTCTGAAGAGAAAGGGTTCATCATTTTCCACAATGGACCGAGCGATTTCAGAATGTCCATGGCGACTTCGCCAAAGCGGAGAGCGGCATAGGTTACAGTTGGATAGACGATGGCCTGGACCACGATCAAGTAACGCTTTTGGATGCCCGAAGGAAGATAACCGTTACAGTTGTTGTAGCGGTACCAGATGAGACCAAGACTGATATACCACAAGTAGCACGCAGGTGCCACTGCCATGGCAACAAGTAGCTTCCAAGTGGCCATGACGTCTCGGGCCTGAACCTTGACATTAGATGCAGCAAGCGCTTCCCTTGCCTTCTTGATAGAGATCATCTTAGTGGCCACGAAGACCAGCCCAAACAACATTGTACCAGGCAGCACGAAGGCTGTCAATACGAGAAGCTTGCTGAGGCGATAGAAGAATGTGACAAAGGCTTTGAGGGGGTGCATCTTAGCATACTGCACCTGATGGTCGCGAAGCCCGACAGCTCTGAGTTTGGCATTGTACGAGATGACCTCCTTCTTGAGCTCGACGATGCGGGGATCGTCCTTGTAGCGATCGTAGCCTTGGACGAGGCGACGGTTCAATTCCACAATCCTAGGTAGTGGAAGCTTAGTGCCCTTAGAGTTGTACAAGCGGCGGACAGCTTGAATGACCTGGAGAGTTTCGTAGTCCGGTGTTGTGACTGTGACCGAGATCAGACCTTGACGAACGGATTCTAACATTTCACCGATCGCATCACGCCTGCCTGGCCCTTCAAACTTCTGGGCGAGCTCAGGTGGGATATCAATCGGTGTGCCGAATTCGATTACGGCCCTTGAGCGAAATTTGTGGGCATGGAAGTAGTTCATACCGACCGGGATGATCTTCAAGTTGCAGTTCGGCTTGGAAGCTACTGTACCCAATGCCATGATAGCGACACCAGCTGAAAGATATTAGCACAGCGTGAGTGGGGGAAGATGCAAACTTACCTTTCAAAGGCAGGAGATCGGTCCGGTCGTGACTGCCACCCTCAGGGAAGATACCTATGCTGCCACCATGGTGGAGGACAGTGTGCACAGCGTCGTAAACCTCGGTCTGATCGAGCTTTGGCGCAATGAGGAAGTTGATACCCTCGAACCCATCGGCGACGCCCTTCTTGTCTGAAGCACCATCGATAAAGGTGCCGTCCTTGGTCATGTCATTGCGCCCAGTCAGCTGTTGCATAGCAACGCCTCCCTTAAAGCCACGCTTCAGCCTGATTTCCCCTGGCCCCTTGATCTCCAGGATTTCAGCAGTCGCGGCCTTGTTGTCGACCTTTGGCAGCACAATCGAGCCACCGACCATGAACAGCGGATCCTCAAAGTTTGTTCCAACACCTCGAAGCAAACACGGGTCGTTGATCGGGTCTGGAAGGTAGACCATGCCCTTCGCTGACTTCGTGGCATCCATGGCTCGGCCTACAGGCACTACGCCAGTCAAGCCAGCCATAGCACCAATGAATCTTCTTTTCATGGACTTGTCGGCGATCAGGAACTGGATTCGGCGGTCGGACTCTTTCTTGACCACGCGCATCAACATTAGAGGGTCGACGAACTGCCATAGTCAGCTTCCTGAACGTTGTTTAAGGGTAGTCCAACATGTGCCGTACCTGGTTGGCGTGCGGCGCACACACGAAGATGACCGGTCCATCCTTGGGCACCTTCCAGCTACTCCTAGGGTGAACTTCGCGGAAGAAAAGCTCAACCAAGATGGAAAATGTCCAGAGGAAGGCATCGTAGACATATTTGTTCATGGTCGCAAGAGGCTTCTTGCCCTTTGCTTGGTCCACCATGCTGGCGGTGCAGCCCCTCAGGCTGTAGGGCTGAGAGTACTGGGATATGGATGCAGCGGTAGCGGTGCGTATATAGCGATTGTGGGGTGACGTGGTGGGAGGTTTGCGGAACGCGCTCGAGATTCGCAGCGGACGTGCAGAGGAACAGTGGGGAATGTGGTCGGATCCTGCGGTCTTGCACCTGTCAGCGAGGACTCCTTTTCTCAGCCGTGGGCGCGTACCTTCACTTGTTACTACTGCAAGGTGTTCTTCTCTTGGGCTCAGCAAGAGATGTACGGAATGAAGCAGGCGCGCTCTAGGCAGTCATTATTGCCATTCCCTTGGGCCAATCACTCTTGGGCGCCAGATATCGGCTCGTCCGTCTTCGTTGGCGAGACCAAGCGGCTATGTGCGCGTATAAGATGCGCTATAGCTGCTATTGAGCGCTCGGATGTGTGGTCGTGCTGCGGAATGCTGCGGGCAGGCCTTGGGTCATGGCGCGCAACGTTGAGGAGCTTGGTGGCGCCGACGCGGGGCAGCTGCCAGTGCCAGCGACAACCGCAGATTAAAGGCGGCTGATCCACATCATGCCTACGACATTAGGCTTGTCGATTGCGTTCGTCATGTGCACTTGTCCATGACCAAACTGAGACACTACATTGAGAAGCAAGACGGACCCTGGACACGGAGACGACAACTACGTTACGCGGACAGGGACCACATCAAAGCTGCAGACGTCATGTAACACACTTTGGCGAACTTGTGGATTCTAATATTGTTTACACAGTATCTACGAACCATGCCGAGGCTGCATTTTGGTCAAGCTTTGATATGAAGGATATATGTACAATGAAATAGTGTCCCAGAAGGAATATGAAGAGAAGGTTCGGACACCACGTCGGCACTTCTTACAAAAGACCAGCCATCGCAGCAACGATAAGGGCACCAACAACCGAGCTGCCCATGATCTTGATGCTCGAGGCAGCGCCTTGAAACTCCACCGGTGCCGTCGAGCTTGGTGCACTGCCATTAGCAGACACGCTGACATTTGCAGGCGGTGCGACAGGCGAGAGTGTGGTCAGAACCGGTGGCACCCCAGGTGCGCTGGTCGTTGCGACAGACGGGACCTCTGGAGTCGATGTGACGGGAGGAACGTAGACGGTCATGGTTGTGCTCGGTGTGCAGGTGGTATTGACACCGGCAGTGGGCCTCGAGATGGTGATTGTGATCGTCGTGCTTGAAGAGCAGCTTGCAGCAACACCGGCAGACGATGTGAGCTCGTTGATCTGGCTGATAGGCTTCTTTGTAGGAACGACCAATACCGCAGAGGATTGCTCTGCAACTGCAGAAGTTGGCATAGCGTTCTTGGTTGAAGGTGCAGCACTTTCGGCGGGCGCGGCTTCAGTGGATGGGGCTGGTACAGGTACGCTCGACACGACAGGAGCGGCTTCGCTGGATGGAGGCGCCCGGCTAGGCTGGACTGCCTTGCTAGACTCAACAGGCTTGGACGCAGGGGCTGTAGTAGCCTTGCTAGCAGGTGTAGAGCTGGGCCTTGGTGCTGCGGTTGTAGTAGGCTTTGGCTCAGTCGCCCCCATCTTAGCAGGGACAATGTTGTTTTTCAACGAAAGTAGTGCCTGAGTGACCTCCAAGGCTGCGAGCTGCTGGCCGACGCCAGATGTGCCATCCCAGCTTCCAGCGTACCACTTCGACCCACAAGTAACACCGTCGTCTCCACCTGAGCACGATTTGGCAGCGCCAACTGCAGATGCACGGAGGTACTTGGTGATCGTGTCCTTTGTGAAGGGTGCAACAGCCGCGGTCTTCGCCATGAAGCGCGAAAGGTAAGCCTTGAAGGACTGCTGGTCGAGGTTGCAATTACGCCCCGACACTCCTGTCTCGCAAGCCCACTCGTACATGATGTTGTCCTTCTCAACCGCGCTGAAGAACAACAGCTCAGCGTGCGAGAGAAATCCAGAGACGCGGTCCTTCCACACGCTCGCACCATTTGTGATGTCGTACATGAAGGCAGAACCGTGGAGGAACATAGCGTTGTTGTAGGTCCATTGAGTCTTGTCGGCAACCGCAGCGCAATTCGTCTTGTCGTCAACCCCATCAAAGACTTCGTAGATGTCGCTGATCATGCCCACAGACTTGGTCCAGTCGTAGATCTTCTCTGCCCAGTCCGCGTATGTCTGGTTGCCTGTGTAGCGGGCGAGGCGCGCACCAAGCGCAAAGGTACATCCGTTAGAGATTGCGTTCTTGTAGTTGTAACCGTACGAGTTCTCAGGGTAGATCTGCCACTTTAGTCCTCCGTCGCAAGTGGTTGTGTCCCAACGTCCGACAATGTTGTTGAAGGCATTCACAGCAACCTCCAGATAATCCGCAGGAGCTGAGTCGGGTTCCGGGAACTGGTACTCAAGAGCCGACATCACTGCAAGAGCCCAGAAAGCCTGATCGTCATTTCCAGTTTGTGATTTGCGGTAATCCAAGATGAAGTCGTTGTTAGGCCCGTAGTTGGCAGTCAAAGCCTGCTGCATTGTCTTGACGTGCGAGTCATCCCCAGAGAACTGACTGTACTCAACCACCCCGCCCCAAGCCGCACCGCCTTGCCACCAGTATAAAGGCTGGGGCCAAATGCCAATATCCTCCTTTGGTGTTCCAGTGGCGTTGTTCTTATAAAGCTCCATCAATCCGTAGGCATAGGTCCGCGCAGCAGCCTTGATAGACGCCTCATTCTCAGGATCCAACTCAACGGCGCTCGCAGTTGACGCAATAAAAGGTAGGAGCACAGCTCCAACAGTAGCAAATAACTTCATGTTGCAAGTGCTAGAGGTAAGAAACGAAGTAAGAAAAGCAAAGCAGGTTAAAAGTAAAGAGTGAGCGTGCGCGTACAACGCGGAAACTAAGCGTGGGTGAAGGAGCCATAGTGAATAGGGCCTTGCTGTTATAAGACTTCGTGGCCGGGTGTTTGCATCGGTGGGTCGACGATGCCGTGGGGAAAGAGCCGCGCGAGGCCCCTGTCCGGGGCATATTTTGAAACTTCGACGCTGACCTGTGATTGGCCAAATGCGGGCTGGAGCCGTTTCAAACCGTCGGTGTTTATTGCTTTGAGCGACTACGCCCGCCCAGCGAGTCCTTCATTTTTCGCGCCCAGCTCAGCAGTGTTCCTGAGGATCTTCGGGGATACTCCTGTTGACTGTGGTGATTGGCATGAACGCTCCCCGATTGTCATTTCCAGTTTGGACGCTGCGGCTGCATGCAGAATTCGGATCATCCAACAGCCGTCTTTGCCTGGGCCATGCAAGCCCGATTACACGCTGGTGCTGCGGTACACAGAGCGAGTAACTTCAATACCGAACGAACAGAGCCCGAGCCCGAGCCCGAGCCCGAGCCCGAGCCACACGGCTGGTGATGAGAAAGTGCTTCTTGTCCCAAGTCTTGTAGGCCACTGTAATCTCAGCCTGGAGGTTGAGAATCATAAATGCCGATTTATGAAAGCTCGTGCATTGACTGTCATGTTGCAGCGGTCCGCCCGGCACCATACACAGGGCTTGCCCCTGCGTTTCCACGCCACCACGGGAGCCATAACTTCCTATAATTACCCAATGCGGAAAATAATTGCTTTTCCATTGAATGCAGAGGAGTTTTGAGGCTTGGCGCACGGATGCTCTTTGAGTTTGGGTTGCCTCGGATGCACGTCGTGTGCACTTAGCCACAGTTGGCCTGCAATGGTGCCGCCTTGGTGTGGAGGCAATCTGTCGTCGTAGAGCGGCGACAATTGTTCGATGGATTAGCACAGCTACCACTATGAGGCTTGCGATCCCTACCAAAGCCCAATTGATGCTAACAAGTTGACATTCATCTGCATATTGTAGTGAGGAGGCCCTCAGACACTTCTAGGCTGCCTTTCTTACATAAGCGCTGAAAGACAGTGTAGTCTTGCAATGAATTGTTACTTTGCCAAATTTACGCTGATCCATTATACTTAAGGGCCTCCGTGTGAGCCAGGGGGAGGGCGCGACGAAATGCATCTGTTGGGCAACGTGAGAGCCAACATCAACACACCGAAGCGCCTAGCATCCGAGGCTGCCGAATGCCATCAATGACCGATCCATGAGGGACAGGATAAGTTAACAGCTCCATCAAGGACACGTGGGTCACGTGTCGCTTGTGAACTTGCAATCTCACATCTACATAATGTATCAGCAAGGGAATCCAATAGCTTCTAAGTCAACTCAGTCCGATGCAGCTTTCTAGGTCGCGGATGACATTGTTGATGCCCTTGAGCCATTAAGCGTGATGTTCAAGGTGCTCATGCATCTTGTTTCAGTGGCTCCATGGGTCGCAAATGACAGATATGAAAAGGAGTGTCGACAAGCATCGCTCATTTACGAGGCAGCGAAAGACAGCGAATGCGATTGCCAAGCGTGTACAAACTGATCCTGTCTGCCCTGTATCTGAATGCTTCGCGGCTCAACATGCACGATGTTGCTGATACTAACCGAAACCCGTCCCCGAACAATCCAAGTCACAACGATGATACGGTGTTGGTGAAAACTCTTGCGTACGTCTAGATCCATTTACCTTGGCGTTAACGAAGATCGCAAGATACGGAGAGCTGTTGGAGTGGAGAAGAATGGGAATGACGTCGCTGGAGAGCATGCACTAGTCGAACTCTCATTGGCCGGTACCTTGCAAGCGAGCTTCCCACAGATGAGCATTATCGCGACGGCGACGGCGACAGCAACAACATCAAACATTTCGACAGTAAGTATTACCGCAAATCTGAACATCAAGTAGAAGTTCAAGTTCTAATTGAACCCCAGAACTCACTACTCCACAATGTCTACTGCCGGTGAACAGAAGGCCTCGCGTTACTACCCTGCGGAGGAGGAGGCGCTGATGAAGAAGGTATGCGCCGAACCGAACTTCTGGCTGCAGCGCTTTCACTCGCGCAGATAGCTCTGAAGATGCGAGACTGCGGTGTGTCAATCACATGCTAACAGCGCCAGGCCCGCAAGACCGCACACCCCACCAAATACCGCGACTCTCTCAAGCCCGGTACTATCCTCATTCTCCTCTCCGGTCGCTTCTCCGGCAAGCGCGTCGTCCTCCTGCGCCAACTCGAGCAGGGCGTTCTCCTGGTCACCGGTCCCTTCAAGGCCAACGGCGTTCCCCTGCGCCGAGTCAACCACCGCTACGTTATTGCGACCGGCGCATCCGTTGATGTCGCAAATCTTGATACTGAAGTCCTGGACCGCGTGAGCAAGGACGAGTACTGGGCGCGCGAGAAGAAGGAGGGCAAGGGCGAGGATGCGTTTTTTGAACAGGGCGAGACAACACCCCAGAAGAAGGACGTTGACCCTCAACGCATTGCGGACCAGAAGGCAGTTGATAAGGCGCTGATTACGACAATCAAGCAGCAGCCTGATCTCGAGGCATACTTGGGCGCCAGCTTCAGCTTGAGGAGCGGCCAGCACCCCCACGAGATGGTCTTCTAGGCGTGTGCGAGAAGCTGGGAGAAAGAAAGCAGGCAGCGAAATGATCGATGATGGTATTCGAGACGCAGGCACGGGAGCCGCGATACAACTTTTTCGAGCGGACGGATGCCCTACTTTACGAGGCGATGCTGTAGCATCAGATACGATCCATTACCTAGATGATACCCACGACCAAAAAAATGAAGATACAATCGAAGTACTGCGCCATTCACCTTGTTGGCATCGCACCTAGTATGCATCTCTCATGCTTCATCTGGTTAAAGCGTCCTTCAAGGCCGTCTTCTGGTCTTGCGTTAGCGGGTCAGAAGGGTAGTCAGTGCTGATATCTATGACCATATCGTCCTTTTCCGTGGGTGCTTTACTCTTCGGCATTTCCAGTACAGGGTAAGCCTCTATTCGGGTAGGGCCTGTCAGCTCAACTGAGCCGATAGCCACTCGCATCCCATTAAGCTCGGCCATATAGTGTTCGGCCAGATATAGTGTTCGGCCACCCCACCACAACGCGTTACTCAGTTTTTGACCCCTATTATCATCAACACCACGCTTCCAAAATGGATACCCGCGAGCTGGCTATACAAGCTGCTATTGATGATCTTCGTGCTGGTGTTTTTACAAGCCAACGGAAGGCTGCTGCAGCCTATGGTGTTCCCCGATCTACGCTCCAAGAGCGCATCAACGGTCGCCAACCCAACGCAATAGCTCACTCAAATCAGCAGCGATTAACTCTAGAACAAGAGGCCTTCCTAGTAGATTAGATACTTGATGAGGACTTACGCGCATAACCTCCATCTCATCCTCGCGTGCGAGAGATAGCCACTTGAATCCTTTACATGAACAGTGACTACGAGCCTCTTGGGCAACTATAAGTACCCCATTTCATCAACTGCAACTTACGCGTTGCCTCTATAGTTGGCTGAACAATTGGAAGCGCACAGAGTACAGCAGCTAGCTATAAGACTATTTGAGCCTTCCTTAAGCTGTTTGAGCGTACTCGCGTTGAGCTAGGAATACACTATGAGGATATATAGAATATAGATGAGACTGGGGTTGCCCTAGGGGTATGTACCAACGCCTAGGTGCTTGCCAGTTCATCAAAGAAGAAGGCTTATATCAAATCTCCAGAGGATTGTGAGTGGGTATCAATCATTAAGACTATCTCCGCCACCGGCATTAAACTCCAATGCCTAGTCATCTTCAAGGGCAAGCATCTACAATCTACCTAGTTCCCTGCAGAAGGTACTCTAGATTGGCTCTATACAACGTCAGAGAATGGCTGGACATCCAACGCAATTGGTTATGAATGGTTACAGCGTATCTTTATACCAAATACTTTACTATCAACCTAGGGTTACTGTCTACTCCTTCTAGACGGCTATGGCTCCCACATCCCTATTGACTTCATGTGGCTCTGCAAGGTCAACTGGATACATCTACTATACCTCCCGCCACACGCCTCTTACATACTACAGCCGCTAGATCTTGCTCCATTCTCTGTGGTCAAGTCTAGGTACTGTGAGCAGATCTGAGCTCTCTCTGCCCTAGATGACGCAGCACCTATCAAGAAGGAGCGCTTTGTAGTATCGTATAACAAAGCAAGAGAAGAAGGTCTATCAGAACGAGTTATACAAGCTAGTTAGCAGGCAGCAGGTCTCTGCCTATATAACCCAGAGCAAGTCCTTCACTTATCTCAAATCTCTGGGCGTCCAAGTACTCTACCAGCAACCAACCAGGAGGCAGCTACCTCAGGGCTAGTATTCAATACTCCTCAGAGCTCACAGGCCCTATATAAGGCTCACCAACAGTTACTACAGTCAGAGAACCTCTCACGGAGTACCCGGCTTGTTCTTGGCAAAGCAGGCAAGGCTATTGCAGCTGCAAATACTCGGGCAGCTCAACTCTAAGCTGAAAACGAACGACTTAAATATAAACTAGATAGTGGTATAGTTACTCGCTCACAGAAGCGAGTTCAAGTTAACCCAAATGAGCGCTTTAGTAACGTTGAGACGATTAAGGCTGCCATTGATCGAGCAGCAGCTCTACAGGCTCAACAGACAAGCAAGTCACCTGAGAAAGAAGCTCAAAAAGCGGCAGCAGCAGCAGCAGCTCTTACTCTTAGCTCTATGTGTACTGAGTGGCAAATATAACCGTTGTTGTTGAGTAAAATCGAGACTCGATACTGTGTGGGTGCTTTGGGTGGGGTGGCCGATCACTATATCCGGCCGAACACTATATGGCCGAGCTTAATACTAATGACTGGCCGGTTTCGTCCGCAGAGGGAGTCCAGTAGGTCCAGCCTTATTAAGAAGTTGCGGTCATTGTCGTTGCGTCGCAACAGGGGATGCAGTTTCTGCACACGTGGTCAGCGATCCTGTAGTGCGCAGTAAGACGGCTTACAGACTTCTGAGAGAATGTAATGGAGATTCTGAGTACCACCTTCAACCTGGTCTCCAGTGTCTACAGACTTGGTTTTGGATCCAGCTTCAAGTCCTTTTCTGTTGGGCACCTCGAGGACACGTTCTTGTGTTAATGTCTGCCCAGTAGCGTGGTCGTAGACTTCCTTTTATTTGGTTATGGTATTGCCGAAGCCGTACAGTAGTACACCGCCATGTTGTTCGTGTGGATAACTGACAACAACGTCTCTGAGTCGTGTACCTAGCGCGACACTCGGCACACTGCCACCAATACCAACCATGAGCTCAAACCTGGCGTTCGTAAACCTAAACCTCATTCGGGCTGCTACAATGGCGGCAGATTGTGTACCTATGCTGCCGGGAAGATAAGTGATAGCCACATTGTGCTTATGAACGCGTCCGAGGGTGTAGAAAACGCTATCGTTGGGGTACTGGACGGGCTCATGCGCTCATGCTCCTTATCAAGCATATCTTGAGCAGCTGCCAGCTTGATTGAAAGTGCGCATACCCACCCCAAAGTGCAATCGCGTATTTGAAGTTGCGCCTGCGGTTTGTTTCCCTTACCGGCTGGCGCTGACGGCGACCACATAGTGACAGAGGATCCCGAGGTCCTGTGGTCCACCAAGACATGAGTATGTAGGTTGCAAGAACTTCGTGTTGCGACTGCCTGTGTTTCCATCATAAGTCCCAATGCAGAAGGAGCTTAGCCACAAACTTCAACCCCGCCCCACCAAATCCGACGCACCTCTGGCTCTTCGTAGTACCGCTCACCGCAGCGACCGTCACCTCGGATCGTGCTCGTTGACGCCGCTTGTTGTTTCGGAGAAGAGCCAAAAGTATGGTCGAATTGAGCTGTGATGCTCATGTTGTCTCCGCACGGGATGGTTAAGGAGCGGCCCGCCCGAGCGCTTCAACAATCTTGCCGCGAGCCTTTATTGGTTACATATTACCTGATGTGGGTCACACAGCCGCTGAGCATCCTCAAGCGGTCTTCAGAAGCCTTCCATATAGCCTGACAACTTTTGCTCGCAATTCTTCGAACTAATCACTGGTCTTCTCTGCTACGATGCAGCCCTTGACCATCTTACAACAATGTATGCGCTGGGCTCTTCGTTGTGCTGTTGCATACTGAAGGGTCCGTAGCTTCAACAGGATCGTGGGATTATGAGTCTAGGACATTGGCCGTAAGTGTTACCTCTTCATCAGACCAGTCACAATGTCCTAATATAAGTTCAGAATACTGCATCCAAGGGTTTGCAATACATGTACGCTCTATCAGATCAAAAAATGGGGACTCACGATGACCATGTACAGCCTGATAGAAGACGATGTGTTCTCAATTGATGCACAGCCAGCACCTGAGCTTATACAATCGTTTCATATTCCAAGCCATTTGCTTACAGAGGCATACCTGCGTTCGAATGGATTCTACAGCTCAGCTGAGTCAATGGTCCAAAACGATGGTGCGCAGCATGTCTGTAAGAACACTCACCTCGTGCGTCCGACACGAGCCTTTAACAGATCGAATTACAGATACATGGTTCCGTGTCTTGGTGAAAATGGCCGCTTCAGACGCTACGTCCTATACATGGCATGAGATGACATTCTGCTCACGATGGTCGCCAACGGAATCCGCAATGCTTTGCATAGGCGCATCCATACTGTTTCGAAAACACTTGAAGCTGTCTCTCGACAACTTGGGCCCTACGATACCTTCTTCAGAGCCCTTTTCATTGCATGTGCCGCTTGTGGAGGCCTTGGTCGCTATGCATGACACGTCTGTCTGGTCTGTACGTGATATTGTTCGCTCTATTGAGAAGGTATGCAACGATTGATTCCAGTAAGACGACCGCATCTAACCACTTTCATAAGGATCGCTCAACTCCTGGCCGAGGTTTGCATAGTTATGTCATGATGCACGAAGCAGCGCGCCACGCCATCCATTCCTACGAGACTCTCAGCGTGACTGCCGAGACGATAGAAGCTATGCAGCAACACATGACATATGTTGCAAGTCAAATGACAATTTCAGGCGATAGCAGCGCGAATCACCCACGACAATTGCAAACGCGTATGAACTTTCAGATGCGCATGCTTCGAAACTTTGTACGACGCTCGCAATCCAACAGGGATCGGCTGCAGAATGAGATAGCGCTCGTGAGTACATCTCAGTTAAAGATGAATACAAACAAGATAACAGATTGGATCTAGGCTTACAATATGAACGCACAACGAGACAGCAGCGCAATGCGAACTATTGCAGTGGTGACCATGGCCTTTCTACCTCCAACGTTCCTTTCGGTAAGACAATCTAGCGAGTGCTACGTCGGTGATTAATAAAATGCAGGCAATTTTCAGCATGAGCTTCTTTGAATTCACGCCTGAAGAAGGCAGTGTTGGATGGTTAGTGTCTGATCGGTTTTGGGTGTATTGGGTCTGCGCAGTGCCCTTGACGTGTCTAACGATGACGGTCTGGTCTTTGCGCTTAAGATCAGGGTAAGCAGGGAATGACGATCGGCAGGTTGTGTTGCTGTAGTTTGTAGGTCACTCAGTTGCGTCTGGTTTGGCTCTTTCGCTGTTGTACCTTGTTCCTTCTCTTGAGATCAATGTGGACGCACACCTTCACACAAAAAGCACCAGATTCTCACACCAGTAATTACGTGAAACGCTTATACCATCACTGCTCGGAAATGCCATATGAAGTGTATGTGGACGGGAAAACTATTCTTGAGTGCGGTTATGGTATCAAAAAGACAAGAGGTATCCTGGTTATGAGAAAAACCCGCAAACCTCACCTTGATGTGACACTCCGTGAGAAACTCCATGCACGCTGACTGGATGCAAATGACATCTTGTGACTGTAGATCAGATCGATAGACAGCCCGGCGGAAGCCAGTGAGCAGTGTCTGTTAGCTTGTGACTATCAATGGGCAGCCACTGCAACCTTGCGATACCTGTCGGGCATCGAGGTGCCTATGGCTTTATATCCCGGTGATATGATATTTGATCTTGCGCAGGACCAATGGGTCAAGAAGCAATCTAACCCACCGCTTGAGCAACGTCTACGATACATAGGTACATCCTGGATGGGGATCGTCAGCCTCTACTGTTAAACACAAAAATTCCGGTAGCACGACGTGATGATCTTTCATTTTTCAAGATTGGGTAGCAAAAGACCGACGCAAGTGTAACAATGGCAGGCTCTCAGAGCGGGGTATACCTCTCCTGAAGCTCCATTTCCTGCGTTGCACGTTCTGATGTAGGTTTGCCATGCGATGTACATCAGATCTTTGGAAACAAACCCGCATCTAGACTTCTGTTCAGAGATTCTACGCGCAAGCAACAAGTGCCTTACATTCCGTTGTAACATATGCAGGACTCAGATGCAGAACAAAGATGGTGTTAAATTGTGAAGCTCTAGTCTTGATTCTTACCAACTCGCTACTTGTTTTGATCGATCGAACCCTCCCCTAAGTTGTCTCTCAGGCTTCACGACCTTGCCTTGAAGGATCGTGTATCTGATGATGTTTTCGCAATCTTCCGGTCGAACGCGCGCTAGCCATATACACTGCGCAGCCTCGCCACCGTTCTCTGCCTGTTGCTCCTTATTTGCGTCTAGCACAACTTCGTGACCTTTGTCTGACTCGACATTAAGCTCTTCTAGTGCCTCTTGCACACCGTTGGCGTGCCCGTTTGCTTCGTTGGGGCGTTCCACTGTTGACGAGTGGCGGTATACCATTACATTCGCCGAGAATTTGTGCCCTCCAACATGACTAATAAAGTAGATTCCAACACCTCCAGGACGCTCGTCGTGCAGGTCCCGGTACAGTCCAAGAGGCCGCAGATGCCTTTCAAATTCGCGGCGCAAAAGGGGCGCAGACTGACCGCAGCGTGCGTCACGGGTCTTCTGACTACAGAGTAGGATTAGGTACCTGTGTGGACACGGTCGCGCCTTCAAGGTGGAGTTCGTTGATACGGCGGTCGGTATTGCGCTGGCTGTAGCTTGTAAAGCTAGATCCGTGGAAGAAGATCCCTCTGAGGGTGCTGTAGATGGCTGAGACGACGCGACAAGGTTGCGATGTAGCGGCGAGTCGTTCGTTGGGCTACGATTGACATAGTTACTAATGAGCTCTGGTACATTTGCAGGTGTGACTTTGTCGATGAACTGCCACGATGGTAGCAACAGCACCATCGAGCTGGTGTCTGAATGATCGGGTATCGGCATGTCGGAGGCGGACAACATCAGCTTCTACCCACAATCAGCATGTGAGTCTTTGACCTCGTCAATCCATGGCTTACCCCGTTGCTAGGCTTCACGTTCCCTCTGTCGACCGCCTCCATGATACTTCCCTTTTCGTCTGCCACATCTCGTACCCAATCCGTTTTCCCAGTAGCAACGATTAGATGTGTCTGCCACCCTTTTACGTGGCCGTAAAGCTCCTCTGTCTCGTCGATTTCAAACTTGTGTGGGTACTTGATCGTGCAGGTCGCGCAGTCGTGTAAGCAGTCGTCACCATCTATGGCAGGATCGGTGGTGGGGAATAAATCCTCCGTCTTTCGAGCTTGGGAGAATTCGCCATCTTTCTTGAGAGTCGGCACCTCCGACGACGACAAGGCCGAAGAAAGCTTGTAAGCGAAGTTTTTAAAAGTTGCAGTCATTTTGTATGCATTCAATGGCTTGCGGGTCGGGTTTGACAGCGTCATCGTTGATATTCAGGCCGCTGCAGTAATCTGATTGATAAGATTGCCAAGACTTGATGCGGAAAGTGGGCGCGATGACGGCGTCTTGTCCAGCCAACTTTGAAGGAGGAGCTTTGAAGCCTGCAAAGGACGCAGTAAAAGAGGGTAGGAAGGATATGACATGCCTGGGAGCTCTTCACTTATGCCCTCTGCAGCCATGTGTCCTGTTGCTGATGCCTTCGGTCAATTGTGGGGGCCGGATCTGTGGGAAAGAGCGACTCGGTTTTCGGACATCGCATTGTCTCCGACCTCAACACTCTCAACACTGAGCGGCTTCACAACACACCACTCTGCTTTTGCACGTCCAATGTCTGATGAGGTGTAACGAATGTTTTTGTCTTCACGCCGGATCAGAGATTTCATGGGCTCGCAAGAACAGATACATCCATCGGCTGGCGACGCACCGCCGCGTCAAATTTGATCAATGAGGCTCAAGCTATTGAACGGCGCACCGCTTTGCGAACACTTGGACTTCAGCAACAGTGTCCTCCTCGAAGCTACTGACTGTCATACATTTGACACAAAAATCGGATACGGCGAGTCGACTCAAGAAAATGCCGCCTTTAGATGGCGGGACATTGGATCGAAGAAGGCGCGTCTTCGGACTGGTTGGTCGCAGCCATACCTACCTGGGAGTGGGTTGCGGGGTGCTCACGACGGCCAGTCCCTTTCGATCCCGGGTATCGAAGAGTCCTCGGAATTGCCCGAGCTTGATGCCCCCAACCTTGATACCACCCTTAGATTTGAGGAGGACGAGATTTCGATGGCCGAAGACTACCTGCAGCACTCCCTCATTTTTCACGACACGTTGTTGTCCTCTCAGGTTATTCAAGGCGCAGCAGATGCAAATAGCTCTGTTGTTGCCTCATCATCGTTTCTGACGACTTCCTTCGGCACCACGACCTCCAATTCCAGTGTCTCATCTCAAGGTGAGAGCCGCGCACTCGTCTTGCGGGTGTCGTCAGCAATGACTGTGACGCCTCTTGGGGCATTGCCTAGTGCACAGAATCTGCGCTTCATGTATCCTCAAACCCCCACGCCAAACCTCCTCTGTACCCTCATGACCACACCTGAGCGCCGTGAGGTTATCGTTCGCAAGGGTGGCCACAGGATGAGATTATGGGAGATCATGGTAGGAGACGATACGTGCTCAAGGTTCAAAGTAACGTTCTGGTCACGTTCGCCTCGCGACTCGAATGACGAACAGAACCAAGCCCAAGTTCAACTCTTACAGAACTTGGAGCACATCCAAGTGGGCGATATCGTTCTGTTACGCAATATAGCGTTGACGTATTTCCGCGACATTGTCTATGGCCAGTCACTCAACCCTGCGATAACGCGAGCCAGAACATCTGTGGACGTGTTGGCAAAGAGTAGCGGAACGGCTGTCGCACAGATTGGCGGACTGCCAGGATCGGTGGCCGAGGCTTTCAAGAGAGTGAAGGGATGGGCCAGATCACATGTGGTTGGAGACGCGGACAGTATTAGGAAACGAAAAGGTGATTTCTCGAGACCGGAAAATGGGGCAAAGCGATCACTTACGAATTCTGCGAGGGACGAAGACTTGCCCCCAGACACGATGGAGTCATCCTAACGTTACTGTACACAACTGCTCCACGAGAACTCTCACGTATACAGGCGAATGCGTGGAAACGAGTTCGAAACACTGCATGATATAGGTGGAGTTCATCTCCCCTCCATCCTACCTAGACCTCAACCGACTCCTACATGACCTCCGCAGCAAGAGACTGCCATGTCGTTCGGCAACGACCGAGGCCGTTGACGTCTTATGTACGATTCACTTCGTCTTTCTGGGGCGTGTCGGAAATGTCAGTGGCTTGTTCATCAGTTTGTAGCAGATGGATTTGTCTGGGAGCGTCGCACCAGTGGAAGGTGGACCGTGCAGCCACCCTGCCAATTTACCACATGCAACAACACACTTGCATCTTCTCGAAGATCGCAATGGTGACACGTTCGCGTTCAAAATATTCCACATGGTCAGGAGTGTGGCTGCATGAGAGCCAAAGGCACCGTTTAAATCGCCTGGATGCACGTACTTCAGACTTGTCCCAACAGTGTGATCATTTCACAACCAAGGCAGTAACACAAGCGCAACTCTACACCACTCGCGATATGTGCTGCACCAAGGAAATCAGTTGGGAACGTGGGATGATGCCTCGAAACGACTCGTTCGATTGGTCAGTTTTCGACTGCTTATAGCCATGGCAAAGTTTATGCGGAAGAAACTAAACATGTTTCGAGTGTCAGCATACACAGGGATCCCGGTGGCAGTTCAAGCAGCCTCTCACCGTATCGGCTTCCCGGCTGGTTACTGCATGAAGAGATAATAGCACAGCCCATTATGCCAGACATACGCAGCGGGGCAGTGAACGAGTGGAAGCTCACTTCATCTCGTTGGTCATTTATATGGCCTGCCTCTCTGCCATCCACGCATAAATCGCGTGCCCAGTCTCCCAGTCATTCATTCAGTCCTAGTGACGTACTTTCTTTTCTTTGCGTCACAGTCGCACATTCGTTTCTCTTGATCCTGATTGATCAATTCCATTCTTTACTGGCTGGCCACGATGAAGTCTTTCGTTTCGGCTGTTGCATCTTTCACCACTCTCATTTCTTTACTGGCGACAGCGCAAGCCGCGTCCAACCCGACCGAAGGTCCGTCATGTGGGGTTACCAAGGCAGATGACAGCTACTTCAGTGTTGTTGGGGTCCAAGGAGCCGGAGTCTATCCTAGACAAGAATTACGCGAGCTTGAGAAGGACACTGAAACGTGGAATATCTTCTTGCAGGCTTTTTCTCGATTTCAAGCTATGGATCAGGGCGAGAAAGTGTCTTACTACAAAGTCGCTGGTATGTCAAAGGATGCACTGTTGTGTAGAAGTACTGACAACGATAGGAATACATGGGGTTCCATTTGGACAATGGGACAACGAAGAAGGTATGGAAGGCCAAGAGATGATGGGATACTGTCCTCATGTGAGCAATATGTTCGGTCCTTGGCACAGACCTTATCTTGCTCTCTTTGAGCAAGTCCTTCACGATCATGCCGTTCAGGTTGCGAAAGAGTACCCGGCTGGAGAGGCCCGTGACAAGGCTATGGTTGCAGCCGATAAAGTTCGCCTCCCGTACTGGGATTGGGCCATGAACCCGCCCAGTAGTGATGAAGGCTGCATGCCTGCTAGTCTCCGTCGTCCCAGCGCCACCGTCACGTTTCCCAACGGAACGAGGGCTGAAATCTCCAATCCCCTTTATGGCTACGATTTCCACCCACTGCAATACGATGACTTCGCACCGCTGGTATGTACTCAAATCAATTAGTCTCGAATCTGATCAATCTGACAGTGAGACAGAGTGAATTTCAGTTCAAGAATTGGAACCACACAATACGCTTTCCCCTTGACGGTTTTGCTCTCAATGCGACGAGCCGCAACGATGCGGCAAACGACCGCATTGGGAAACAGCAGCCGAATAACCGCGACATGCTTTATAAGCTACTTACGATGTATCAACCATTCAACCAGGTCAGTAACAAGGCCAATGGCGGTACTATCGGCAACTTTGAAACTCTTCACGATGGTCTTCACAATGCTTTCGGACTCGGTCACATGGGGATTGTTGAAGTCTCTGCGTTCGATCCCATCTTCTGGTTCCACCACGCAAACATGGATCGCATCATTGCTATGTATCAGTATAGGTACCCTGATACATGGGTCGAGGACGCAGCACAGGCAAAGGGAACCTTCGCGGTCGCAAAAGGTACTATTGAAGGTCCTGCGTCGCCTCTTGCTCCATTCCACATGAATGCCAAGGGTGACATGTGGACATCGACCACCTCACGCAACTGGACATCGTTCGGCTATACATACCCTGAACTTATGTCCAATCCATCGAACCAAACCCTTACCTCGACCCTCAACAAGCTCTATAAGCCGGCTACGCAAGGTTTGAACAATACAGATGCAACAGCTCCTGCACCTGAAAACGGCGCTGGCAACAACAGCACCACCAAGGCAACCGACTGGCTGTGTGAAGTCAAGATGCCCACAGATATTCAGATTTCTTACTCTGTCCGCGCATTCTTGGGTGAGCCAGATGCCGACCCTAAGAATTGGCCTACGGATCCCAACTATGTTGGCCAACTCGCCTCGATGTCTTCTCCTCGCATGAACTCAGACGTGATTGTCACGGGTAACATTGTGCTCACGGAGAGGTTGGCTCAGAAGTACCAGTCAGGCGAGCTGAAGAGCTTGAGCAAAGAAGACGTTGCGGCCTACCTCAAAGCCAATTTTAGCTGGCGCATTCAAGCTCTGGACTACAGTGAGATTCCTCGCAACAACCCACCAGCCGGTCTCAACGTCACAATCTTCAACGTTCCAGTGTCCATTCCTGACTCTGATGATGAGGTGCCTACCTGGGATGGCGAAGTGGAGTACAATACTGATATCGAGGGTAATCCTCCAGTCTACAACGGTCCTGGTCCGGATGGCACCAATTCTACCACCCCTACCGACGAGAGCGCTGGACACTTCGATCCTTCGTCCGGGGCATGGATATGGAACAATGTCACAGAGTCGGCTGCTGGTCGTCCTGGGGCCCAGGGTGGAACCAGGGTCGTGCAAAAGACAGAGGTGGTCACTCAATACATCACAGTGGGCGCCGATGTAACACCTACACCTGACGTGCAATCCCCTGCCACTACTGCGCCCGCGATTGTCGAGGAGGCTTCTTCTACTCCTGTGAACATTGGTACTCGCACCAAATTCATGACTTCCGTAATCATCGAGTACGCGACAGTCTTGCCGGGCCAGAACTAAGCTACGATCCACCCCTTTCCAGCTATCATTCATTTCTCGTACATTTTTCCGTTGCTCGTTTTCACAGTTCGTTGTTTGTTCGGATCTGAATTGAGGTCGAGTCAACGCTGGCTCTGGCTCACCAAGTCATGAAGACATGAAATTTGCAGTACAGCGTAACGTGGTTGCGCATGGCTTCGATGGGGAGATCGAGGTTTGGTGAAGAAGGTTCCAACTCTTGTCACTCCTTGAAAATACACAAGCCTTCCCTTCTCCAGACATCAAACTGTGCATTCTTTGAATGGTATACATGCTGATGTTCCGAATTATTCTCGACCTCGGCATCTACCTTACTTATATCTACTGAGAATTAAATTCTCATTCACCTTATCGCAAAACAATGTAGAACAGCGCCTGATCGTTCAGTCGATGGACCGCACTGATAGCGTTCGGTTCGCACGCATCTGCTGACCTATTGCTCAGTACATCACAGCGTATCATGCGCGCAAACATACCCCGTCATTGATATCGTGTTCGGCGTCTTAGAAGGCGTGGCGTTATTCGCATGAATGTTATCGCCCAGCCTATCGGACATACCGAATCGCGCATGCAACTTCATCTAGCGTATGTGCGGGACGGACGAGTGGCGATTATTTACATGGCTTCACGGTCATTTAATACATTACCACAACCTCGGATCCTCATGCTTAGAGTCGAGTCGGCACGAAGGACGTGTCGATCACAGCGATGTATAGATATCGACAGATAAGCCAGGGGCGCTCTAAGGTATTGTGAGGAGACGCATGCGTCCCCTGCAAGCTGATCTGTGGGTAGATCCTGAGCTGAAAGTCTTCTGATTAGATCTTGACACATACTGACGAGTCCGAAGAGCCAGGTATGAAAGAGCAGGTGATGCTGCGTCGTGAGTTATCTAGCGTATGTGGAGAAAAGGCTGACGTTGTGTTGACTGTGAGACTGAGCGACAGGAAAGGCGTTCGCTAGCGTATGTGGGGTTGAGCATATCTTCAAGAACGGGTGTGACAGCTTGTCCTGACGAGGCAAAGCGATCCAGAGGTGTTGATCTGTTGTAAGATACGAGGTGCGCGAGCACGTTGGATTCCAATGCTCTGGAGCACTTGTGACTAGGGTCGCACAGTATTGCTCATCCGACTTGCGCGTACAATAAGCACCTATTACGAGGCCCAGAAGTGGATGGTGTGAAGCTGGGATACTTTTCTAAAGCACACGATCACGGCTCGGGTGAGCGATCGCAGCAGGAATTGCACAGGGTCGATTCCAGCAAGTGCAGTGGACGCACGGATGTTCTAAGAAGATATCGGTCGCCATGCAAATGATAGCATCTCAGGCGCTAACAAGTTCCTCGGATCAATTGCCATCCGCGTCGAGTCCTTGCAAATGCGCCCAGGCTGGAACATTTTTTTCCCTCGCCCAAATTTACCATTCCGTGCGGCACGGCTGGTATGATAGGTAGACCGTGCAGACCGCCATTTCATCGACCACTGTGCTTGAGCCGTTGTCAATCAGCTTGGGTGTTCGTGGACCGGTCGACAAACGATTCAGTGTGTCCACGTGCTATTCGAAGGGAAGAGTATAAGCACGATTTCGGCAAGAGCTGCGAAAGACTGTCGTTAAGGCCCGCGACACGCTACCAGTCACTTGCAAAAGCGGTATCGTAGCGAATGGTCCTGATTTGTTCAGAGGCGGATTGATCCCTGGTTGCGGCTTAGGTGTGCGCAAGCTGCAGACACGGATCACGTGTCAAAGGCGTTTAGAGTGTCGCGGGCTCCATTGTCTACGCCTGGGATGCGCATGCTGCGGGTGACAGTTATGAGTCAATGCTTTTGTCCGGCCTCATGTACCGCAACATTCACGATCACCTGTGTTTCTTTCTCAATTTGTCGTTTTGACGTTTTGCTGGAGACAGAGTGGTCTTGAAGTGGCTACCGGCAGCCAATGGAAGGCCTGAACAAGCTGCAGATCGCCAAGGGCGGTCGATTTGCAACCTCACTCCGCAGCCAATTTTTGACAACGATATCTGAGATGGCCCAAACCGCCCCAGATACAGATTCTTGGCCCACACACAGCATCTCCAAAGCTAGCTCTTTCTGGGCACAGGGCCCAACATTCGGCTCAATCGTACTGATGCTCCGCGCCCGGGCTCACCACAATAGGTGACGCAGTCTGTGCGTAAAGGCTGTGAAATGTCTGTCCTCGATGACAGGTGGCATATTTGCTACATGCACTCGATTAGCCGATAGGTGCGCTGAATGTGCATTGGGGCCTACGAGGCCATCAATGCTGCTCGTCAGATGGTCGTTCGGCGCGGGTTGTCGAAAGTGGGTCATCAGCAGTAATCGCGTGGTAGGTGCCACAAAGACAGTCCCTCGTCCGGCATATTCATTGACGTCCTCTCACCACTCTTATGTTGATGCGGGCGGTGTGCCAGGCACGTTGGTCATTGTTTCCAAAAGACCAAACATGGCTTAGCGCCATTGCGTGATTGTAGTGAGCACGCCATGCCGACCAGCATCGACTGGTCGAGACACAGAGAACCTCACGAGAATCGCTGATGCGCACAGGCTTGTAGTTCCCCACATACACCGTGCGTCAAGTAACGCGCCGGGCGCCACCACTACTACCCCATTACCTATAAAGAACTGCCTGCCCTCACCTTCACTTGGTTTGGCACACGGGCCAACGTCACGTCACTACTATAAAGTCGGTTACTACTTACCTTGTTTATTCCTTCACCGGTCATCACATCGACGCTATCTCTACCAACAAGCCGCTCAACTGCCGTTTCGTACAAGTACTACCTTCACAATTGTGCACTGACGCTCAGAACTCCGGCTATGGCTCCAGGCGCTGTACGCTCAGAGTCTCCACCGACGTACTCGCACCCATTGAAACAGTCAAAGCAGAGCCCTTCCAAAGTTGAAGTCCAAACACCACCCAATGCCCATGTCTCGTTGAAGGGCTCCACCGGCGGTAATGGTCATTTGCACAGCAGCAATGGTGCTCACAACAGCCACGATGCACCACGTTCGCATCACGGCCGCGACGTTGTCACTTCAGAGTTTCTCCTCGAACAGTCTCAAAGGATCGCTTCTGGACACACCCAGGACACTTCGACAAAGCCAAACATCTTGTACATCATGGCGGACCAAATGACCGCACCTCTCCTCAAGATGAACAATCAAAACTCCGTCATCAAGACACCGAACCTCGACAAACTCGCAGAGACTGGTGTCGTTTTTTCAAGCGCTTACTGCAACTCGCCTCTCTGTGCGCCTTCGCGATTCACCATGTGCACAGGACAGCTTCCATCCAAAATCAATGGCTACGACAACGCGTCCATTCTTGCGCCTGAGGTGCCTACTTATGCTCACTATCTTCGAGCAGAGGGCTACGAGACCGCCCTTGCTGGTAAAATGCACTTCATTGGCCCTGACCAGCTGCACGGCTTCGAACACCGGTAAGTCGCGTCACTCTACTTCCCGACCTTAGACTGACAATCGTCAGTCTCACTACCGACATCTATCCTGCCGATCTCGGATGGTCAGTGAACTGGGATAAGCCTGAAGAGCGACAAGAGTGGTTCCACAACATGTCGTCCGTCCTGCAAGCGGGCCCTACCGTACGAACCAACCAGCTGGACTACGATGAAGAAGTTATGTTCAAGGTGAGTAAGCTCTGTCACACCTTTTCCCAGCCAGTAATGCTTAAGCGATAGTCTTCCCAATTTCTCCATGAATGGGTGCGAGAACCTGTAGAGACTCGGCGTCCGTTTGCCCTCACTGTATCCTTGACCCACCCTCATGATCCTTATGCCATGCTTCGCAAATATTGGGATCTCTATGAGGATGTCGACATCCCTCTTCCCGAATTGGAGATTGCTCAAGACCAACAGGACCCCCACTCTCAGCGGATTATGAAGTGCATTGACCTCTGGGATAATCCTGTTCCCGACGAAGCCAAGTTGCGCGCTCGGCGAGCGTATTTCGCCGAGTGCAGCTTTGTTGACGACCAAGTCGGAAAGCTTATGGACATCCTCAAGGACTCATATCTGGACGATAACACGATCATTGTCTTCTCTGGCGATCATGGCGATATGCTTGGCGAGCGCGGCCTTTGGTACAAGATGTCGTGGTTCGAGAACAGCGCACGTGTCCCCATGTTGATCAACTACCCTTCCAAGTTCAAACCCAAGCGCGTGTCCGAGTCGGTATCAACCATGGACCTTCTCCCAACATTCGTCGATCTTGCGGGAGGAGATGCTTCGGCCATTCTGCCCATCGACGGTGTCAGCCTATTCGACTACCTGATTTCGGACAAACCCGGTAAAGATGAGGTCTTTGGTGAATACATGGGCGAAAGTACTGTCACACCCACGTACATGATCCGTCGTCATCAGTGGAAGTACACCTGCTCTCTAGTCGACCCACCGCAGCTATTCGATCTGTCCAACGATCCCAAGGAGCTTGATAACCTGGCTCTTTCAGACAAACCCCAGTACCAAGAGGTGCTTACCAAGTTTGAGGCAGAGGCTCGCGCCAAATGGGACTTCCAGCAGATCCACCAAGATGCCCTGAAGAGCCAGCGTTATCGCAGGACTTGCTGGAAGGCCTTGCAGCAAGGTCGTAGGGAGCACTGGGACTACGAGCCACCCGCCTCGGGGAGAGACAAGTTCATCCGCTCACACATTCCGCTGGACGACCTTGAACTTCGGGCTAGGTTCCCAGTCGTGGACTCACTCGGTCGTGAGCGGTCGGCTGCTGCATCTCATCATGGTATTGCAGGTGCGCGCGGCGAGTGACTCTAGTACCCTTCGGCCCTTTCTTTTCTGTTATATACTGTATTGTACTGAGCGATCTCCCATCACGACAACTTTGACGGCGATCCATTTTGGATACTCATGGGCGATGCATAGCGGGTCTTTGATGCAAGGGCAAAAGTTTCTGCAGCATGTCAGCGAGCATGTCTTTCATCGTGTGCGAACTTGAAACGAATTGAATAATATCGCAACATGCACCATAATGAATGTGATATTGAGTAATGTGCGTGGCAAGTTTGGGCGAGCATGACAAATGTCAGTTTCGCAATCACCACGTGACTTAGTTATCCACTGACGCTAATCAGCCGCGGAGCCAGCGTCACTCGAGTCCGCTCGATGACAGCTACCTACTTCGTAACACCAACTTCAAGGTCCTGCTAGGACCTCTGCGCATCGACTTACCCTCCATATTTTCTTGCCGATCTTGTAACCACTCGAATAACGCAACATGTCCACCGCAGCCCGACGCCGCCTCATGCGCGACTTCAAGGTACGCCACCGCGATGTAGAGCTTCACTGAATCTTCACGGAAGCTCAAGTTGAACGGCCTAGTCTGATAGAACAACTGTAGCGTATGCAGACTGACCCTCCTGCTGGTGTTTCTGCATCTCCCATAGCCGACAACGTCATGACATGGTACGTCCGCTCATCCCACCCCCGCACGCGACACGGAGAATCACGCGAAGGCAGGGCGCGCAGGCCACTGCTTCCCGGACATTCGTTCCCACATACCTAGAAGGTGGTTTTGCTAACAGGCAAGCAGGAATGCAGTCATTATAGGTCCGGCCGATACACCGTTTGAAGACGGCACCTTTCGCCTTGTTATGCATTTCGAAGAAGCCTACCCAAATAAGCCTCCTGGCGTGAAGTTCATAAGCCAAATGTTTCACCCAAACGTATACGGCACAGGCGAGCTGTGTTTGGACATTCTGCAGAACAGATGGTCGCCGACGTACGACGTTGCGGCGATCCTGACAAGTATTCAGAGGTAGGAATATAGTCAGTTGTGATGTTGCCCTGAACGGAGCTGACGCATGGCAGTCTGTTGAATGATCCCAACACCTCGTCGCCAGCAAACGTCGAAGCGTCCAACTTGTACAAGGAGAACCGCAAAGAGTACACGAAGCGCGTGAGGGAAACAGTGGAGAAGAGCTGGGAGGACTGATCTGCCGCTGAACGAATGTGTTTATTGCATGATCAGACATGGCATGGGTTTGGGGTTTCACTGATTGAGCCACGACCATGTTTTGATTACGGAGTTAGCAGGCGTCTGCATATGGGCTATTACAAGCGAGGCGTTTCGGGTTACTACAGATGTACCCTTGTGGCAGTCTTCAAACTGACATATTTGATTCAGCCGCTTGCACCCGCTTCCATGTGACATTTTGTACGCTGTAGACAGGAATGGCCTTACGTGATGAAGCAACAGGAATTCTGAGATAGGCTCAGAAACATGCCTTCATGACTAGACCTAACCACGCGGGCAACAACAAGCACCAGTGCCAAACTGAACATGGCTGCATCACGCCCGCAGTCGGAAGGCGCTAGCGCAGGTCGTCCACCAACAAGCCGAAGCCAGCACCTCGAATCGGACCCTGGCCGCAAAGCAACGCCGCATAACGCGCACTCCTTTACCGCTCCTCTGTCCAAGTCTCCAAGCATTCACCGGCCACACTTCTAGGGTGTACTAGTCAGCGCTGCTCGTTGGCTCCCAAGTACCCTGTACCTTGCATCTTGCGTTGTTGTTGCTTGGGGCGCTTTGATTTGTTTTCCCCTAACCGGCGGCGGGGCCCTTAATTACCTTCGCCCACCACGCGCCGCAAGACCCCGCGAGACGTGACGGTACCACAACAGCACCTCCCGCTGGGCCTGCAGCGACCTCCTCCTCCTCACACCGAGAGGTGCAAGCAAAGTGAGGCCGTGGGGCCGAGACACTGCAACGCCTCGCAATCATGTCGTATGTTTATCCCAAGATTGCGGTGAGTGATCAACGTTACGCTAACTTGACGATGCAGGAGCTCCAACACCATCAAAGGTACGCAGCAACGTGGGATTCAGACGCGGTAAAGGATCTGGGTTACTGACGATGCGATAATGTAGTGGTGGCGCGGTTCCGCCCGCAGAACAAGATCGAGATTGCCAGCGGTGGTGAGCCCATCGTAGACTTCAAGTCCGAGGACACATGTTCGATAAACGTACGTCTTAGCCTTTAGCACAAACCTTTGGGGAGCTGGTTGATTGACGGGCGCATAGTCCAAAGAGGCCGCTGGGGCCTTTACCTTCGACCGAGTCTTCGACATGAGCTCGCGCCAAGTTGACGTTTTCGACTACTCTATTCGCCCGACCGTCGACGACATTCTCAATGGATACAACGGCACAGTCTTCGCCTACGGGCAGACGGGTGCAGGCAAATCGTACACAATGATGGGAAGCGACATCGACGATGACGCAGGCAAGGGTGTTATTCCACGTATTGTCGAGCAGATCTTCGCAAGCATCCTGGCGTCCCCGAGTAACATCGAGTACACTGTTAGGGTGAGCTACATGGAAATCTACATGGAGCGCATTCGAGACTTGCTCATGCCTCAAAACGACAACCTGGCTGTGCACGAGGAGAAGAGCAGAGGCGTGTACGTTAAGGGCTTATTGGAAGTCTACGTGTCAAGTGTAGACGAGGTCTACGAGGTCCTGCGGAGAGGCGGTCAATCACGAGCTGTTTCGGCTACCAACATGAACGCCGAGTCCTCGCGATCGCATTCCATTCTTGTCGTCACAGTCACCCAGAAGAACGTCGAGACAGGGTCGATGAAGAGCGGACAGCTCTTCTTGGTCGATTTGGCGGGATCAGAGAAAGTCGGCAAGACAGGTGCTAGTGGTCAAACCCTGGAAGAGGCGAAGAAGATCAACAAGAGTTTGAGTGCTCTGGGTATGGTCATCAACTCCTTGACAGACTCCAAAGCCTCGCACGTTCCCTATCGAGACTCGAAACTCACCCGCATCTTGCAGGAGTCTCTTGGAGGTAACTCCAGGACAACATTGATCATCAACTGTTCGCCGAGTAGTTACAACGATGTCGAAACCCTGAGCACTTTGCGCTTCGGTATGCGCGCAAAGTCGATCAAGAACAAAGCCAAGGTCAACGCAGAGCTCAGTCCGACCGAGCTGAAGGCCATGCTCAAGAAGGCACAGAGCCAGATCACTACGTTCGCAACGTATATTGGTTCGCTGGAAGGTGAGGTTCAGCTCTGGCGTGGCGGCGAGTCTGTTCCGAAAGATAAGTGGACGCCTGCGATAGAGAGCGGCGCTTCTGCTGCAAGCAGAAGACCGGCTTCAGCAGCACGTGCGCAGACTCCATCACGATTTGATGCCACAAGAGGTTCTGAGACGCCTTCGAGACCCGACTCCCGCCTGGACCTCGATCGTGCGGGCACACCTAGCATACCTCTAGACAAAGATGAGAGGGACGAGTTTCTGAGGAGAGAGAACGAGCTTCAGGACCAAGTCGCCGAAAGAGAGTCACAGCTTGCCAAGGTCGAAGATCAATTAAAGACTGCCAAAGACGAGCTCCAATATTATAAGAGCAAAGACAGCGAGTCGACCAAGGCAAACGAAAAGATGACGACCGAGCTCAACGACATGAGAATGCAAGTCGAGAAGATTCAGTTTGAGGGCAAGGAAGCTCTGATCACAATGGACGGACTAAAGGAAGCCAACGCAGAGCTTACCGTGGAGCTGGACGAAGTCAAGCAACAACTCCTGGATGCGAAGATGAATGCCAAGGAGTCTAGCGCTGCTATCGATGAGAAGAAGAAGAAGAAAGCCGAGGCCATGGCTCAGATGATGGCTGGGTTCGATCTTGGTGATGAAGTCTTCAGTGATAACGAGCGCAGCATCCGCAAGATCATTGAACAGCTTGATCAGCTGCATGAGATGAGTGCCGCTGGCGAGACGATTGCACCGGACTCTCTTCAAGAGCTAAGAGAAAGGATTGTCGAGACCCAGGGCATCGTTCGGCAGGCAGAACTCTCGCTGACAGCCCGCAACGAAGAAGATAATGTGCACCATAAACGGCGTGAGGCCCTCGAAGCAAGGAATGCTACCCTGCAACGCTCTTACGAGGAGTTGCTCGAAAGCAACCTTTCCGAGGCGGATACTGAAGAGCTCAAGACTCGTCTCGCTGAGGCTTACAGCGCTCGTCAGGATGGCAACGTTGAGCTTGTAGACGACTTGAAGGCGGATCTGGCCCGAAGAGTAGAGGAAAACCAGAAGTTCAAGCACGAGATCGAGGCCCTACAGCAACGCATTAAGAGCGGTGCTATCGCCAACGGTGTTGCGAATGGCATCAACGGCAAGTCCGTACAGCAGCAGATTGCTGAGTTCGACAACATGAAGAAGAGCTTGATGCGCGACCTTCAAAACAGGTGTGAGCGGGTAAGTATTATCAGCGCCACGATTCTCACTATTCTGTTCGTGTGAAGATATGCTGACCCCTCACCCTACAGGTCGTTGAGCTTGAGATCTCGCTCGATGAGACGCGAGAGCAGTACAATAATGTACTGCGCACTTCCAACAACCGCGCACAGCAGAAGAAGATGATGTTCCTCGAGCGCAATCTTGAGCAGCTCACCGTTGTACAGAGGCAGCTTGTCGAACAGAACAGCTCTTTGAAGAAGGAGGTTGCCATTGCCGAGCGCAAGCTGATTGCACGTAACGAGCGCATCCAGTCGCTGGAGAGCTTGTTGCAAGACAGCCAAGAGAAGCTGACAGCGGCAAACCATCGGTAGGTTGAGCACTGGCAAGCTACGTTGCAATTACTGACACTTCAAAGCTTCGAGTCTCAACTCACAGCCGTCAAAGAGCGCCTCGAGGCCGCAAAGGCTGGTTCGACACGAGGCCTTGGTTCGCCCAGCGCTGGTGCATCGTTCGCCTTTGGTGGCGGTGTCGGCTCGCGCATCGCGAAGCCTCTCCGAGGTGGAGGTGGCGATGGTCCCGCCCTCCCCATCATTGGCAGCCTTCAAAAGGACGGCGACGCTGAGCCGAAGAACAAGCGCACAAGCTGGTTCTTCAAGCAGGGCTGAACGTCTTAGGCTATGAATGGACCTTTTGGATACCCGGCATTTTGGTTTGGCACCACATCTTCACGACGGCGTTCGAGTGTAGTGCAACGTGGGACGATAGATGAGCATATTTCCCTGGCCACCTGATGAAAGCGAATGAGCCATGTTGTTCGTTCGGATGTCATGAATGAGTGGGGATTGGCACAGTGGGGAGAATACGCACACCCTTATACCATAGATCTACTCTATTGTCTTACACGCCACGCAATAACGATGATTCCATACTCTGCCTTGTCTTACGTCGTGAGTGACGACTTATTGAACATGGTCAGCCTGGGCCCCTCGCTGTCCCTTGAGTTGCGTATCCTACTTGATATTGCCGTCAGGCCTGCACTCATCTCCAACCCCACGGCCCCCTCATCCAAGCCGCACTGAGCCTCTCCCGTTCGAAGTCTTATATCCCGACCTTGCCTGTGTGGAGAGCTCTTTATCAAGCGGATTAAAAAGCCGCCTTTACTTCGCTACAGGCAAATTTGATCGTTGGGACCCCATGGATATACTGTACGACGACGACGTACATGCCGGGCCCTTGACCCAAGGTGCTTGGGTTCTCCAAGAATAGGTACTCGCCCGTCGAGTAATCTACTTTGCAGCGTCCTAGCTGTTCTAGGAATGTGGGCATTGCCGGCTAAGTAAAGACAACTGGCTACAAGCTCAAGATGAATACCTTTGTCCAATACTGGCCTGTCCTGGGCGGATTCCCGGAGAGGATATTACTGAGATGTGGAATAAGGGCGTGATTCAGAATTACTCTCCACGTGCTCTTACAAAGACAACAGACAAGATGGTTGCAATAAGTTCTCTTGTAAAAGCAACACATCTAGCTCAGGGTGTGGACTACTACGCTGGCTTGTGGGAGGACAGTCTGTTAGTCGGCATACTATGGCAGCGATTAGGCCTGGGACACAAGAGCAAGACTTATACGGGCCCATCGTGGTCGTGGGCATCTCAAAAGTCTGCTGTAGTTTACCAGCTCGACCTTGGAAGCATTGGAAGAAACGGCAACAAAGTCTTGTCTTATAGACCCAGAGTCGTTATGGCACATGTCTTTACAAGCCCAAAAAATCGATTTGGGGATGTTGAGGACGCTTACATAGAGTTGAAAAGGGCGACTACATCCGCTTGGATGATGCGTAAGAGCTGGGAGTCCTCGTACGAGCGCGTGATCGTAGTCTATGGTAGGGAGTATAACAGTGTCTGGGAAGCGTCGGTAGTGGTCGATGATGATGAATATGCTCGTCACGAAGTGACTATCGCTCTTCTTTGTAGATATGGCATGGACGTGATTGGCCTTGTCCTGGAACTTAAGACTGGTACTGAGGACACATGCCGAAGAGTTGGTATTATGCGGTGGGATATCTACGAACTACCTGATCGTTGGGACGTAGACACCTTACTAGAATTAGAGGAAAGGGTGATCACTATTTATTAAGACAATCAATTAATATTTACAGAACAATTTCCGTGTGATGGTGATACTGCAGTGGCAGAAACGTGATGAGTTTTCTGTACCTGAAAACCATCTCATCAATCAGGGGAAGACCGTCCTTGTAACAATAATGCAGTCCCAGCAACGACCGTGGTATGAGATACCGCTCCGTTGACATGAGCGTGCCCTACATCTCAAGCCATTAGAGGGCTCACTTAGTTCGGTATCGTTACCAAGACAGTCGCTGTAAAGTTCAACATCGAGCCTGCTATTCACCTCGCATCCTCCACCACTGCCTCGAAATATGCCCTTTCGCTACATCTTGGCGAGATCTCACCGATAGGAGACGCCGTGACAGTATTTTTTTGCAGTGTCCGTGGCTCTCCGCTCTTTTTTGTGTGCCGGAAGTGCTGGCCCAGAGCGGATCGAGTTCTTTCCCCAATTGCTTGAGTTACTGCGCGTGGTACTGAGAATTTGTAGAGGCTCGCCAGGTGGCAAACAATCAGGGCAGTGCGGCTACTGTCTAACCAGGAGTAGATGTGCTGTTCTTTAGTATTGGGCACCACCATTCATCATTCCCATCTGCAGCAACAGCAAAAATGACACTGGCATTCAAAGGTCTCAGAAGATATCACAAAGTTCTCTAATAAAGACTTCGTGATAGGGCTCGGCGATGTTCTAGTTAGGACTAGGCCTAACAATTTTTAGTCGCTTCGCCCACACACTCCACACCACGGCTCTACCACCACCACCATCGCGACAGCAAAAACAATTGCATCGGCCGGGAATCGAACCCGGGGCTAGCCGATACTGTCCTTCGAAGGATGGCAACGGCTAATTTTACCACTAAACCACCGATGCGATGGAAACACCTTGTAGGTGTCTTTTGGAACTTGATGAAACAGTGGTGAATCAAAAAATACAATAACCGCATTTGCATTATTATGTATTTAGACAGTATCCTGCTCCCGAAGCGTCTCCATCTGGCTTGGCACAGTTGAAGATAGGTGCCCGGAAATGGCCCGCGCCAGCTCAGCCCAGCCTTGTTCGACTTGCCTTCTTCTTTCTCATTGAATTGATTAGACGCAGCAAAAACAATATAGTACCGGCGTCCGTTGGCTTCAAACTCTTGATCAAGACGATGATCTGGTAGCAACGCTTTATAACCACTATAGTCTAGGTGCAAGTGTGTGTTAATATACTCTGCAACAGCTTTTTTGTTAGCAGCAACATGATCTGTAAAGATCTTTCAAACAACAGCTGCGTAGTCCTGTTTCTAGTTTGGGCGGGGCACTCTGTCGTTCAGCCAGTACAGTTTTGCAGGGGAGTGCTGCCTCACTATCTGCTGAACGATGGCTTGGACGTTTCCAGGTCGTAGCCTACCCCGTCCACCTACAGTACCCCACGATGGATGCCACTCTAAAGCCATGCGATCGAAACAACTAAATGTAGTCCCGTGCAAAGGTTGTCAATCCAGTATTGCCAGGGCCCATGCCTAAGCTGTGACGTTGCCTGGCCTTGCTTATTATGTAGTCGTAAGACAATAAGATCAAGTGTATGGATATGAGGTCAAAACAACTGTCAACTACTATGACGCGCTGAAACCGCCGGATCCGACGGGCTCGACGGGCTCGGCGAATTCATATTGGCATTGTACTGCGTCTCCCACTCTATGGACCGCGGCCGGTAGAGCAAGCCTTTGCTGCGTCGAAAAGGCCAACTACATTTACGGTTGGTTTGAATGTATTGTAATGCAGTGAAATGTGATAGCCGGCAGAGTGAGAGAAGTGTTGCAATCTGTGAATAGGTCGAGATTCGCCTGCAGCGGTTCGTGTATGCTATCTCATCGACTAGGTCGCTTTCCAGGTTTCCACTTCTGGTAGACTCCGATTGTCCGATGGCAGCTGACACAGTGGTAAGGAGAAAGCGGGAAAAAAGCGCTCGACTCATGGGCTGCTTCGTAGCGTTTTTGGAATTCGGGATTGAACATCCGGTTGTAAGAGACATCTGAGTCTGTTTCGGGCATGCGAATCAAACTTGCATACTTGAGTCATACGAATGCTGTCGCGAATAAACTCTGGATCATGTGGTATGCCCTCAATTTCGATCCAGTGCACCCCACGAGAAGTGGGAAGCACTAGCTCCCAAATCGCTTCTTGGAGCTCGACTGCAAGGTCGTTGAAGATTGCCATGGGCAAAAAGAAATGCGCAGAAGTTGTTCAGAAATTGTGTCACGTTGTACGAGTGTTGTGACAGTAATGAGCCTGTGATGACAATCGCGTAGTCCTTTTATGATGACGGAGACTGAGTGTAGGATAGATATCTTAGTATCAACATGTTAGGCACTAGTGCACCAGCGTCGTATAGGCTCCTTTAGCGAAGTCGCGGTCTGACCATTAACAGGTTGCCTTTTACCAAGAGCTCTTAGAAGTACTTTAGCTAGGCCGGAGAAAGAGGTTGTGGTTAGGTTGTGGTCCCACAGACCAGTTGCTTCGACCTTCGTAAGATTTGGTCTAGTGTTCGTATGTTTGTTGCAGACCATCCGATTAGCTAGCCTGGGTGCGGAGTAATCTAGCCCGCGGGATAACCTTTTACCTACGTTACCCGTGGCGAAAATGAACAACTAGATTAGAGTTCATGATCCGCGGTGCGGTTTTTGCTCTGGTCTGATTTAGATCTCGTTAATTGTGCCGCAGAACCACGGGTGTGCTATCATACCTAGAGCCTCCAACCTCGCCGTACTGTATTCTCGAATAATATACTATCAAGCTCGTAATAGCAAAATTCGTGCGCAAAAACTCCGCAGCCACGGAGGTGGCGCGGTGCTTCGAGGATAATAATAGTAGACAAGGCCCATCTCCGTACATGCATCGCTTGGCCCGCCACACAAGTTGTGTAAGTTACCAAGGCTTTTCGTGAACAGCCATGACTGCCAAGCCTCAGCCTTGTTGCCATACTCCATGGTTTAGTCGCGGGCTTTCCCTTTTCACATCTGAATACCTGCCTTATCGCATACCTAGGTACTTCCTGCTTTGCGCATGAGCTAAAGTATAGCCCTTGACGAACATCAATGATCAACTATGTCAAGCCGCTCCCTGCAAGCACCGCGTCTTCCGCCCCTCTATACAGATGTGGAGGAACCCGGTGACGCTGTTCCGCTGATGAGACTTTCTCGGCGATCAGAATTTGTCCCATCTACGACTCAGTGCTCGAGCGACGCCGATGCCGCCGCACGGGACGAGCGTGTGGCACGAAGCCCCGATGTGTGAGTCTTATCCCTGCGCATAAATGCTGCTGTAGCTTACGGTCATAGTGGTAGCCCAAATATATCAAACGACGCCCATGCGTACATATCCAGTCCAACATCTGTCGCAGAGTCGACCACATCTGAAGGTCAAGGGGGGCCGAGGTCGTTTCCCACACATACATTCAGAATGTTGTCAGAAGCCCTAGGCTCCTTTGGAAGTAAGATCACAGGTCTGGGTAAAGACAGTCGACTCCATGAATGGCGAATGGGCGTCTTGTTCGGTTGTTCCATGTCCTTTATGGTTCTCTGTTACAATATCGCCATCATCGCAGCTGGAGCAGCCAGCTAATCAGGTTACAATACTGATGGCATATCTAACATGATTATCGGTGAAGAAGCGACTATCTCACGATGGAATACGGCACTTCATATCCTAATCAATGCGCTTAGGACGATACTCTTGGCTGGCTCCAACTATACTATGCAGGTACTGAACTTTCCAACCCGGGAGGACGTTGATGCCGCGCACGCCGAAGGCCAGTGGCTTGACATTGGAATTTTGAGTCCTCGCAACTTGAGGCGACTCCCACGGAAACGCACTGTGCTCTGGTATACGTTGGCACTGTCATCAATTCCGCTACACCTTTTGTAGGTATTATCAAGAGAACCTAGTTTCTATGGGCTGACTGGAATTAGCTACAACTCCTCGGTGTTTAAAATAGTCACAGCAAGTGGCTATAACATCTTGACGATGGATACCGCATCAGATGAATGGAAACAGGTGAGCGATTGGACGACGGGCGATTACTGGAACTTGACGAACGAAAAATAGAGCGATATCTACGACACACAATACTTGTCCACACATGGAGACCTATATCTAGGAATCGACCGAGTAGCCTTCGACACTGATACTATGCAAACCCTCACAAACCTGGACGTATTGCAAAATATCTCGAGATACATGAAACGTAATGTAGCTGGGGATCAAAGGTATCTCAATACGCTCACCCTGGAGTCGACCGAATAGATAAGATATGAACTGGCAACGGGTGTGAAATCTCGGCCCACGTGGCGCAAGTGTCCTCGCAAAAGCGGCATGATCTGCACAGCAGTGTGCAAGTCAGCCTCATTTTCTTGCTTATAGTAGTGTGTTTCAACTTGCTCAAGCTAATCGTCATGACTTATGTACTCATTACGGATTGGTCGGCGTACCTTGTCACCTTGGGAGACGCCGCAGCATCGTTCTTGGAGCATCCCGACCCCCACACACGTAACAAGTGTTTGCTTGGTCGCGAAGAATTCCTTTTTAGCTTGAATCATCCACCAAGTTATCCTGTCTCTGATCTCAAGGAGCAAGAAGACTTGGACCGGCGAGTGAAAGGTGTTTGGCTTCCGCGCCCACGGACTTATTTCTTCCCGGTTCACCGTGCCGCAAAGATATTTTATACATTGGTGTAAGTTGAGTTCTTTTATGATTGTCCAGGCGCTAAAGTTTTAGGCTGCTATTGATCATGATCATACTTGCATTTGCCCCGTTATACTCTACAAGTGAGTCTGGATCGTCTGGAACCTGGACTTGGGGGACCGCATCGAACGATTATCTGTTTCTCAGCGCAAGCAGTATTTCGGCAACATCTTCTCTATGGAACACTTGGCTTGCCAATATGCCACAGCTTCTTCTCTCATTCTGTTACCTCAACGTCAACCTGATCTGTACCTCGATGGCCAGATGTGAAGAGTGGAATCATCTTGGGAGATCTAGAAAAGGCTTGAGAGTCACACGGCCCCATGGCCATCAGCGAAGCAGTTACTTTTTGCAGCTACCTTATAGATGGAGTCTTCCTCTTATCGTTACCAGTGGGACGCTTCACTGGCTGCTGTCCCAGACGTTTTTCCTAGTTCGTATCGACTTCTTCGCTCGAGATGGAACTATGTTGGAGCGCGACTCAAGATCGGCGTGCGGTTTTTCGACGCTCAGCCTGTTTGTTCTGCTCTTCACTTCGTTGTTGTTACTCGGTATTATAGGATCCATGGGATTCAGGCGCATGTCGATGAAGGTGCCTATTGTAGCGTCATGCAGTCTTGCTATAAGCGCTGCTTGCCATACTTCTTCCGATGAGACTGATCCACACCTAGCGAGAGTGCAATGGGGTGTTGTTGAGCAGGAGGTGGTGGAAGGCTTCGGTCATTGTTCGCTCCCTTCTAAGCCTGTCAAAAACCAAAGGTGGGAAAAACCTACTACTGAACCAATAGCTTTGGCATTTGTCCATTATTAACCCGCATGTACTTTGGGGCATTTCCAAGGCGTAGCCAGCGCTTGTCTGTCGCACTAAGCCTCCGCAACAATGTGCTAGTGCCGCCAAAAAAGCTTCGGGCAGCGGGACTCTACTTTATGCCAAACAGCGACTTGTAACACTTCGCAAATTTCACGTGTTTACACTTCATCTTTGGGACGTCCATGCTCGTGCCTTCCCAAGTTAATTTGCTTAACAGCAAGGTCTCAAGCAATCCAAGCCATGATAATTAAAACGCAAGAGTAAGAAGGGCAATTTAAGCAGTGTGCTAAACCCCTTCAAAGCAGCTGCAAGAGAGCATAATAGTGAAAGACTTAGGTAGAAGGCTGTGTTATTTGGTAGCGCCTAACGAGAAGGAGAGGGCGGAATATTCAAGCAGCGGAAGTCGCTGCCCCTTGGTAACCTCATACACTGTTTTCTTAAGTGTACTGTGCAAGAACGGAAGGTCGGTAGACAGTCTGGGTCTGCTGGCCCGACTTCAGCCTCAGTGTGGAGTGTCTATGCTGTGGTATGCGTTTAGCGAAGGATACTTCGTGCTAACTGAGGTATTGACAACCCTTCTGCACCATACAGTTGTCGGATCTGTGCACAAGGTCTATCTGTGAGCCGACTCAACGTAGCAAAAGTACGGCGTGAGCTTTGTCTTCGTCATGGATTGGTTGTGTGTGGTCAACTAAAAGATGTAACCGAGAGGGGAAATTAGCTTGCAACCGATGGCTCGTAGCGGTATATGTTCTCAGAACCCCAATTCAACAGGCGCTTGCGAGAAGGGCTACAGGGGCAAGAACACTGATTTCGTGAGCACGAAGGCCTTCGAGACTCACCTCGAGACTTGTGCCATTGTCGGCGAATGTTTGGATGTTCTGTAAGCGTAACCAGATTTTGAGATAAATCAAGGTTGCGTTTAGTTCAGCAGGGAACTATGGTATCCAATGTATCTCAGGGCGGGTCCTGGCAATCATGGTTGTAGTGCTGGCTGCAGGAACCCGACTTCCCTTCCCTGTCTCTTTGGACACGCTCTATTTATAATCCGGTACATGGCGAATCCTCGTGACTATGCGAAGTGCCGTTGCCCAAGAATTCTATGGGAGCCAAACGTCCCAGCATCCAGGCCCAGCTTTGCATGCTGTGCATCGTGACACAGCATGCCGTTTGACATGCAGCTTGCAGACGTAGTCGTGCTGCCGTGTCGCATTGCAAGCAGCCGATATGTCAAGGTATGCCTGATCATGTTACTACAAGGCCATCATAGTCAGCGCCAAATTGCTGAATACTCAGCCATCTGTAACGTGAAGATGAAAAGCGTCATGAGGCGTATTGGAGGTTGGGAGTCGATACTTCCTGACCTTACGCAATAGCACTGCCATAAGACAGGCTTTGTACTTGCTGGGAAAGCGCTGACTTGTGCATTTCGATGCGGTCATGTGGGCGGTCGGGGCGACCGTCAAGTACGAGCTGTCCTGGACCCTGACTGAGAGCGCACCGCGGTGTGTGGCTCGGTTCGCACTCGCTGTCTGAGGATTCCTCTGATCGTGTCATGCATGTCTGCGTTACAACATAAACTCTTGCTTTGAGAGATGCATGACGCGGACGATGCGAAGAATGCAAGCCGTGATTGCCGCGGTCGTTGCTCCATCCTTGCTCAATATTGATAACGTCTCTTCAACCCCATTTCAGCGCAGCCCTACAGAATCGACACCAGGATCCCCGGCTGCCAGACGGTTCGAGATGGCTTTGAGACGGTGGAGATGCGGAAGGGAGAGAAAGAGGAAATCGGCCGCTGGAAACGACACCCCTGCTAGCGGCTGTTGACGCCACCAGTTGAGCACGTCGACGGGAAGGCGCTCACGACCTCGGATGCTTGCTTCTTCCCTTATTTTTATGCCCAAGCCGCTCCAAACTCCCTGTGCAGCTACACACATTCGGTCACTATTGCCTTGATCTACTGGACGACCGCTGTCAATCCATTCAGACCCCTGCCGGACGCCCGCCATTGCCAGGACTGCCCCGCCATCGCCTCGGTCTCTCTTTGACGCATTCACCGCAACGCGCCTCAGCCAGCAGAGCCTTTCACAACCTTCGCCGTACATAAAAGGGCTTCACGTGCTCTGACAATCAACGTCCCTCATCACAAGGCTCTGCAGTTGTCCTTTAACGACCTTACCCCACTCTGCGCTCGCCATCAACCGACCCCGCCTTGTCCGCAATCGAGCTTCACCCAGGCTTCGCTGGATACCTACACACACGACCACCACAACATCAAAGATGGCCTCCACATCAGCTGCGGCAGGGCTGCTGTCACGCCAGCTCAAGCAAATGCAAAACGATAAGAGCATATCGGGCATCAGCTGCGGCCTGGTTGACAGCAATGTTTTCGAGTGGGAGGTCATGCTAATGATCGACGACGACACAAAGTTCTATGGAGGTGCGCAGAGCGAAGAGACCAGGGCCCAGGCCAGAGCTGACAGATCACAGGGGGCTTCTTTCGCGCACGACTGAATTTCCCGCCTGAATACCCACTTCTGCCGCCAAAAATGCGCTTTGAGACTCCGATCTTCCACCCGAACAGTGAGTCGTGACCTTGTTCGCCAATTTCAGATAGAAGCTAACGTAAATCAGTCTACCAGAACGGAGATGTATGCATCTCCATCCTGCACCCGCCAGAGGAGGATAAGTACGGCTACGAGTCGGCCGCCGAGCGCTGGTCACCCGTTCAGACTCCCGAAACAATCCTCCTCTCCGTCATCTCCATGCTGTCGAGCCCGAATGACGAGTCACCAGCGAACGTCGAGGCCGCAGCGTTATGGCGAGAGAACACACCTGAGTTCAAGAAGCGTGTGAGGAAGTGTGTGAGGGACAGCTTGGAGTTTGAGTAACTTTTTGCCCAGGAAGATTAGCAAAGAGGCTTGGATAAGATACTAGGGGGATGGAGGGCAAAAGGCCGATATCTCGGCATATCCGGTATTCTCGTTACTTGATCGTTCAGGCGTGCATGGTGGGAACAGGCATGGTTTGCTTAGCGTACAATGCATTTACGATACCTCTCTATGCCAGCTGACAGTAACGGAAGTCCTTTCTTTGATACCGGACGCATTGCTACATACCACACAGCAACAGTTTCCTCGTCCCCCGCTCCGACATATCAGCTAACAGACCATCCACGTACCGAAGTGAAAATCCCCTAATTCCTGCATCAGAGCATCATACGGCCAAAACGATATCGCATACACCAGCCGACAGAAGATAGAAACCTGCACAGCGCAAACAGCGTAAAGCCAGGCGCTATGCTCAGGAAGGCCAAGCACACCACCAACTCCCATCCCAGGCATCCACGTCCACACAGAAAAACTCCCAAAAGCAATCACCACGACGCTGCAGAGAACACAGAAAACCCCAGATAATTGCCTTCCACGTGCCCACACTTCGGAACTTGAATGCTTGGAGTTGTGGCTTGTAGCGTGCAGAGAGAGTGGGGTGAAGATCTTGCCGAGGGGAATGGTTGGGGGCGTAGATACGAGGTCGAAGGAGTCGCGACGGGATGCCATTGTATTTAATGGAAGATCTTGGATTGTTTATGTTGTGGTGTGTAGTTGTGGCTCGATGTGCCGCAAAGTCGGTATTTCAGTAGTGTGTGCGGGTACGGGAAGCTCTTGATCGTTGATATGCAATGCTCTGGATCGAGAACTTTGCCGCAGAGCAGAGACGCATACTTTTGAGGTCGCGAAATGGTAATAGGCATCTAGAAACCCGAAGCCTTGGCAAGGCTGCCGTGGTGAGTGTTGTTGGCGAATCAGATCGAGAAGTTTAACTGGTGCTGTCAGATTTAATAACCCGATCGCCCTCATAATCGCCGAGACATGTGCAAATCGCTGGCAATATTTCGGAAAGTGTTGAGGCGCAGTGGTGGTAGCCTGGGGTTCGCCTTGTGATGGATTTTTGACCTTGGGCTATTGGATGCGCGGAAACCAATTGCAGACTGTGTTCTCGAGTACCTGAAGCCTTATGTTCGGGGTGGCACCTCAAAATCATAGAAAAACTGCGAGTGACAAGTCCGTTTCCGACTGTTCGTCAATTCAGCATTTTTCCCCAAAGCATTTACATGCTGAACACGTCCGATGCTATGAAACAACGCATCGAGCTCCCCTTCAGAAGGTCAAGTTGAGACCCACCATGGGAGTTTGCGAGATATTCCCCTCGTTGGCCTCTCGAATGCTCAAGCATCACATCTCGTTGACCAAGGTCGAAAAGCCGTTGGTCGTAGTCGTACAAAAGTTTAAGGCTGAACTGCTGCGATGATGACAGCAAACAACTGCTTCCAACTGCTTCTGCAAACCGACATCGCATGTCTCGTCGTTGAGCCTGTCAGTGTTGCTTGTAATGTGGCCATAGGCGGCTGCGGACGTATATCGGGCAAATCTCGCCACGACTGAGCTTACAACCGCCAAATGCCAGGCTAGGCAGCTTGATGGCAATGATCCATAGTTCTTCTTTTGAAACCTCAGTGTTATTGCAGTGGCCTGTAGTAAGTTCACGCTAAGTGATATGAAGTGACCTAAGGCCGATAACAAAGGCCAGGCGTCTTCAATCGAGATTCGATCCGCCACAAAGTATTTTATACATTCAAGCATATGGATCCAAAAACGCCGTCATAATGGAGATGCAGCGATGCTAACCCGCCGTACTCTAGGGTATTTGTATGTCGACATAAAACGAAGGATGAAAAAAGTAAACATTACACGTATCGGAAGCTTTCACATTTTGCTCATGTGAATGTACGAAGGAATCCCCAAAGGCCTATTCCACAGAGGACAGGAATTGTAAGGTTGTCATCCCAGCCAAAGAGGTCCAGGGCTTCGCTGCCGCTTGCGATAATGCCAGTGACCAAAGACATGACGCCGAGGGCCGTGTAACCGGTTACGGAACTTTGAACTGGAGACAAACCGAGCAAAGACTGGGCCCGCGTCGGCAACGTGAGGATGTTCTGGAAGGCAAACGCATTATCGCCTGTGTTGAGGTCTGAGTAGAGTGGTCCCAACCAGCCCCACCACAGAACAGATGTGATGATGCCTGTCAAACACGCAGCGATTGTGCCAGCAAGACTCTTGCCCTTTCTAATCTTGGGAGTTAAGTGCCCCCATCGACGACCAAAAGTCGATGCCGCAGTATCGCACCAACTGAGCAGCAGTATGCTCACGACGCCCACGTCCTTGGGGCAAAAGCGCAAGACTATCCACGCACCCAAGAGATATGAAATAACGCCATTGTAGCCATCCACCTCAGATTCGCGCATCAGCGCGCCGAGGCACCGGATATAGAAGCGATTGACCTGCCAGTAACGGTGTCGAATGACATCGGTAATGGCTATGGGGATGAACATAGCCAGCAGAACTGGGTGGATCTGGGACATTTGGCGACCGGTGCAGTAGAGGAATATTGTGACGAAACCGATAGAAACATGGAGGATCTTGCGCGGGATCTCGTGACGGTGGATCTGATGATGTCAGTCACAATCTCGAGGTTGGTTTATCTTGGTACTTACGAAAGAGCGCCATTCCTGATGGATGGGAATCAGTCCAAGGGGGCTGGGACTCCGGCTCAGCTCTCTCCAGTAATTTTTGTTGGCAGCTGCTGGTGATAGATGCCCGTTGGTTGTACCAGTGCCAGCATTGGGCAGGGTGACGTCTTTCTTCAAACTTCCATTTTGTTGCCTTCTGGTCGTGATGCCACTGACCCTCCTTCTGCCCATTCCTCCTTCGAGCGTGGGATCGCGACTTCGGGTTCGTGCGCGCTTCTCAGGATCCGAGCCAGACGAGTCTTCTTCAATGGGTGGGGGAGACTGGACCTTGTTCTTACGCGCCGACGCGCGCGTCACAGGAGGGAAATAGCCATCCTTCGTGCTGCCAGCCTCTGATGGAGTTGGCGACGGCGAGATGACGCGCGGAGTATGCGGTATCTGGTACTGCCTGGAGGAGGCCATGGCTGAACGGAAGCAGGTGGTGAAGTACGGGAGTGGAGGGGCGCGGATGAGGCCGGATATGCTGTAGCGGGCCCTCGCGCAGAATATAGCGACGTTAGCAAGCAGGGTCTGGCGATCGAGATCCACGCAGTCGTGAGGCTGAGTGTACGTGGTGTGCGCGCCGGTTAAGACTGCGGATGTGGTGGCTTCGACATCTGCGTCAGACGTAATCAACAAGGCCAAAGCGGACGCGAGTTCGTCCGGACTACGCGCATCGTCTGGATGAACAGGAGATGCCACAATTTATGATGCCGACAGTAGCCAGCTTGCAGACGTGGTGGAAAAAGGGGACGTCGTGACACCAATGACACCTTTGTAATCTTGCTGCTTAGCCAGGAAATTTAGCAGGGCGTAGTCTTGTCGCGTGTCGGCGCGGATTCGTGCCGCCGATGATATCAGCTTGCATGTGAAGATGCATCCACTCAGGACACAGAGGTACGATCAGATGGTGGATCCGACCAATTGCGACAGATTTCGATGCTATCGAGATGTTTTTGGAAAAGTATTTAGCATGACTTGAGGCCCCGACCCCGGTGGATCATCACGTGCAGCGGGTTGGCCGCACTTGCCTCCTTCGATCAGCATGTGGCGTTCCATGCGCCACAGCCCAACTTTTTCTGAGGGCCGAGAGAAACTTCCGCTGCGCTTTGGCGCAACCACCACACTTTACGCGTTGTGATTCCTCGAGATGGCGCCCCAAACGAAGGTCGACCGTTCGTTTGCCAGTTTGTCGCCTGCGCTTTCAAAATGGATTATCGAGGCTGTGGACACCATGGGTTTCGTGAAGACCACCCCAGTGCAGCACGCCGCAATTCCTATGTTCATGAAGAATTCTGATGTCGTCGTCGAAGCTGTCACAGGAAGCGGGAAAACTCTGGCGTATGTATGTGGCTTTTGTATGATGTCCTTCTACTTACAAATCTAGCTTTCTGATTCCAATCGTCGAACGCCTACTTCGTCTCGATGCGCCTCTCAAAAAGCATCACGTGGGCGCCATCATCATCTCACCAACTAGAGAGTTGGCCACACAGATTCATACTGTATTGTGTTCATTACTCAAGTTCCACGCAGCATCTGCCGCGGCACTGGAACCCGAGGACGAGGATAGCGACATGGAAGATGCAGACGCGCCGCCCAAACCCACATTCCCCGCCGGCACCCTCAAAGTCGTACCTCAACTACTCCTTGGCGGTTCAGTCACACCAGCTCAGGATCTGAGCGCGTTCTTGAAGAAACAGACTAATGTGTTAATTGGTACGCCTGGGCGGCTCCTCGAGTTGCTATCCTCTCGACACGTCCACTGCTCGTCCTCCTTTGATGCCCTCGTGTTGGACGAAGCCGACCGACTGCTTGATCTTGGGTTCAAAGATGATCTGCAAAAGATCCTTTCACGTCTACCAAAGCAGAGACGAACAGGATTGTTTAGTGCCAGTGTCAGTGAAGCTGTCGATCAACTTATTCGTGTAGGACTGCGAAACCCAGTCCGCATCGCTGTCAAGGTGAAAGCGAGAGCAGCTGAGAACGGTCAAATCGAGGACAAGCGGACGCCAGCAAGCTTACAAATGGCTTATCTCGTGGTGCCTCCTTCGCACAAACTACCAGCCATTAGAAAGATACTGGCTTCGGTGCAGCCGCAACCTCAGAAAACAATCTTCTACCTGGCAACATGCTTCGCAGTGGACTATTTCCAGCATGTGCTCCCTGAAGTTTTAACAGGCCATACCATCGTTCCTCTCCACGGAAAACATCCTGATAAAGTTCGTCGAAAGAACTTCAGCAAATTTGTGGAGAGCGTCACACCCTCAATCCTACTCACCACCGACGTGGCCGCTCGTGGACTTGATATTCCCTCGGTCGATCTTGTATTACAACTAGATCCACCAAGCGACCCGAAAACCTTTATCCATCGTTGTGGTCGTGCTGGCCGTGCCGGACGAAAAGGTCTTGCTGTGACCTTTCTGACCCCAGGTCTTGAGGAGGACTACGTGGAATTTCTACGTGTACGACAGACTCCTGTCAGCCCCCTCGCGACTCCAAACATCACTGTTACGCCAGAAGACATCGACCGAGTTACCAGTACGATCAGGAAGGTCGCTAAGACCGATCGAGCCATCTACGACAAAGCCCAGCGAGGTTTCGTCTCTTGGGTTCGTGCTTACAGCAAGCACACAGCAAGCTCCATATTTCGTGTTGATGATCTGGATTGGGCTGAGCTCGGGACGGCCTGGGGCCTACTGCGACTTCCACGTATGCCTGAGACCAAGAAATGGGAAGGAGACAAGTCGCTGGGGGTCACGATGGATTTCGATGCTTTTGCGTACAAGGACAAGTTGCGTGAGCAGCAACGTCAGACAGAGGTTGCCGAAGCAGCGGCTCAGGGAGGCGCCGGCAAGAAATATGTGAAGGAAAATAAGATTGCGAAAGCCTGGACACAGCAGAAGGATTCTAAAGCAACAAAAGAGCTCAGGCGCGAAAAGAAGGTGGCGAAGCGCGAGCATGATCGCAAGGCTAACTTGACAGAGGAGGAGCGCAAGAAGGAAGACGAGTTGAACAAGATGATTGCACAGATGCGAACTAAGGTGAAGCAAACCCAGGCAGCCAATGAGGAGGATGAGTTTCAGGGATTCGATGACTGAATTCTTAAAGAGGGCAGGAGCATCCCGAGCGTTCGCGTGATTCACGATTGGCCGGAAACCCGGCACAGACTACTACTACTCCTCCTCCTCCACATCAGCAGACTCTGCGTAACGAGCCTTTCCTGATTTACCAACATTCCGTCTATCAGCAAGGAGCTCGATTGAGACGCCCAAATTTTCGCCAATACAGACGTACGTCGTCTATGCAGTGATGCAAGGACTATGCCGTCGATTCTAGCCCGAACTTCTGACGCCGAGAACTGGGACACATTCCCGGTTCTGCGAATCGCCGCCTACTGGGCTGCGGCGATTGGGTTGCTCGGGATATTCATGTAGTCTCTGGAACCCTAGCAGCCTACTTCACCTTGGGGTGAGAAGGGCTAGTATCCAGGATGGAATTGGTGACTGTACCGCTGGTTACATGTACGGTCTTGGAGGAGAAGACCTCGACCGAAATGAAGAGGGTTTATCGCAGTAGGAGCTATATCCGGTGTCTATACACCAACACAAGCATACAACTTATCTGCAGCCAATTATCACAAATGTCCAGATCATCACGATTGATCTCGCATGGCCCCCATCGATACTTTTTCTGTCATGGATCGAGGTGAAGCTCAAGGCGGTGCAGGCGGCCAGGCCGAGTCGCGCTCCTGTGCTCCTGTGCTCCTGTTCGTCAAAAACCTGTCTGCTTCCAGGCCCCTTGCTGCCGACCGGTCTATCTCGATGTAGGACCGAGGAAGAGTGGTGAAGTCGAAGTCAATCTTTACCGGGTGGGCCGAGCGAGCAGTACTCTTAGGCTATATGCGCCTGCAAAGCATAAAACAATTTGCGTACTATTGGCCTAAGACTACCGAACTCCGAGGGTACCGGCTCGCCATTGTGAACAGGGTCTGAAGCGAAACTCTCCCCACGTAGTCGCGAAAGTCTGTCCCGTTGTTGGATCCTTAGATCTATAGTGCCGAACAAACAATGCAAGGCATTTAGAGACAATAGAAATCGACTGCCGGTTGCTCCAAGTACTGCATAGCAGAGAAATTTATCTTTGCCAAATTCAAAGGCAATGAGAGGAACGCTGTACTTGCCCATTGCTCAAAGAGCTCCATAACGTGTCAAGATACCGAAGCTTGCCGAAAGCCTGAGCAATACCAATAGTATTGCGATCGACACAACGCAGTTGGACCGTTTCCAAGCCTTTGCAAGAGTACAAACTAATCCTGTTCATCAGGTCCATGCCTATTAGAGCATCTCAGACTGCCTTCCACTTGCGTGTAGGATATTTGTCGCCGAGACGACATGCTGCAAGGCAAGAAAGTGCTGCCCGCCGTGACCTGTGGCGGAGAGTCAGTCTGAATGGCTTTCAGATCGTCTCTGAGTAAGGGAGGCTGAAAATGGTCAGGTCATCGGACAGAGCAAATCAAATCATCCGGATTTGACTTAGACATCAGAATCTTCACCCTGGAGCACTGCAACACTTGCAGCTACGGACGGCAGATCCCAGAGCTTGTGGCTTTGACGCTGTTCTCGGCGACCATACGTAGTGGTGCGCCACCCGCTGCAAGTTTACGTGCCCAATGATCCTGCCCCCTTTAGTCAACCCTCTCTTTTTTCAGTGCTACTAAGAACACCGTTGCAGTGCAGATCTATCCGAATGAGGACGTTACGTAGGACCAGAAAAGGAAAGCTTAACAGAGGGGCGGGTGTTGCCTGCGCAAATGTCGATCACCGCCCCTTTAGCAAAAACCGGGGTACTTTATTCGGCTGGCCATCATCCGCGCTAGGGTCAGCATCCACCATAGTGCAAATTCCCCAGATTATCGCCTCCCTTGAAATTGCCCTACTGCAAGCGTGCAGAGCAGGTTTGCTTGGTTGCCCCGCAAAGATCTACAAGACGACTACGACTAGGTACGGCTTCTCAGGAAGGAGGCTTAGCGGACTGGTTAAAAATCGGACAACACGACAAGGACATTGCCAGTTTGGGAGCATACTGAAAATTATATCAAGGTTGCTCCTACATCTCTCAATATTATCATCTAACATTTCTTCAGTCCTCTCTTCTTCACTTCTTCACTTCTTACAGACAAATATGCGTTTCTCAACAACAAACGCATTGCTGGCAATTCTGCCCTTGGCGGCAGCATGGCCTAACGTCATGGAGATGGATAGGCAGCTGAAGAAGCGTGAGGAGCCTCCACCACGCAATCCTGTTTTCAAATCTGGCAGACCGAACACCGGCTTGCCACCTCTTGGTTTCAACGCCGCTGAACAGCTTGTCAACGTTGGCGCTGGCAGTGGCAACGAGTTTCAATCTCCTCGATCGGGCGATATTCGTGGACAATGCCCTGGCTTGAATGCTGCAGCCAACCATAATTTCATTCCACGAAATGGACTTCTCACCACGGCGCAGACTATACAAGGTCTCGGCAAGGCTTATAACATGTCTCCCGAACTCGCCCTGGTCTTGGCTGTTATCTCCACTGCTCTTGCTGGAGACCCAGTTTCGAACCGCTGGTCCATCGGTGGAAGGTTCACGCCAACTATTCCAATCTTCCCAGCAACTGGTATCGCAGGTACACACAATCGTTACGAAGGAGATGCTTCCATGGTTCGAGGTGACGCTTATCTCAACAATGGCAACATTGGTGTCTTCCAGATGCGATCATGGGAGCATCTCTACCAGTTGGCCGAGTCTTACACCCTGGATGACGCCGCAGCTCAATCGGACTATGTCACTCGTTGGTCCATCCTCAACAACCCATACTACTTTTCCGCTCCCTTCTCCGGCTTGGTTGCGCCTGCTGCGCACAACTTTGTTATCCACTTCATGTCCAACCACAGCGCCGAGAACCCTGGAGGTTTCCTTTCTCGCCAAGTGTTAAAGGATTTTTTCGCCGTTACTGGTGACGGTCCTGGCAACTTTGTGCACAACCGTGGTCAGGAGCGTATCCCGGAAAATTGGTACAAGCGCCCGGCTGCCAATGCCTACAATCTCCCTGAGGTCCTCCTCGATGTACAGATCAACAACGCAATGTACCCAGGTATCGTCCGCATTGGTGGAAACACCGGCACCACGAACAGTTTTGCTGGTGTTGATCTCACCGACCTTACGGGCGGTGTCTTCAACGCTGGAGATTTGGCCGACGGTAACAAGGCTGCGTGCTTCTTGCTACAGGCTTCCTTGGCCGGTCTTCCAGACATTTCTAATCCTCTTCTCGGCGTTGTAGGCTCCGTGCTTGGCTGGGCTACCGAGCAGCTGGGTCCACTTAGCTCGAAGTTTGGGTGTCCTCAGTTGGCTAACTTCAACAACGCGCTTTTCAATCAATTCCCTGGTGCTAGCTACAAGGGCAGCGGCAATGCTTGAGAGGCAACATTGGCTCGGCGTCGCACTGCGCTTCGCAAGAATGGTTTGATAGTTAATGGCAGTGACTGGTAAAGCACGCAGTGCACCAGTGTTCCTAGTCGGTAGCGCACCACCTTACATAGTTTCTGAACCAACAATATGTTTGCACTCTTCTCTAGACATCGAGAACATGCTCTTCTACAAATCAACGCTATCTCTCCTTGATCAAACCGGGTATGTTTTCCATGCAGCTGTCTGGTTGTTGTCGTGCGGACATATATCCACAATGCAAACTCCACTGACGTGTGCCAATCCAGCTACGCATCAGATTCTTGCATGAACCCTATCTCTATCTCTACTTCAGTTCGCCGTCCACCTCCACTTACACGTCACCCAACCAAACAGATCAACTCTCATTGGTCGCGCCGTACTGCTTCTGCCTTTCGTGTATGCACTTGCGCGCAGCTGACTCCAGTGTGTTAAAGATGGGCAAGGGGAAAGGGCCGATCAGCCTCAGCGGGTGATCTCCGTGCCTAGGCCCACTTGCTGACGACCACCAACCACTAACCAAGAACTGCAATGACGGATCATCACCCCGCGCTCTGCAAGGTCCCAGGTAATCGATTTATGTGGTGGGTGGCGCATGCAGAATGTGCCTATACTTGCGGCTTGTCTAGGTTCAGTAGGGATCTTTGTAATGTAAAAGCATGGCACATGACGTCCGTCCACTTCCGGAACCTACAACGGCAAAGAACTATGGTCGTGGGCACGCCGGTTATATGGTCGCTACAGTACCCTCGGGTACGTCACTTCACCCCGAGGGTATGTTCTTGTGTCTTTGTGGGGAAGAGGCAAAGGATGTTCCAGTTATCTGTTGTTCAGGCGGCTAGCCGCAAATGGCAAGGCGTGATCCGCATTGATGGATCCAAAGGGTACCGTCGTTGGTGATCTGATTATGGATGTTAGAGAAGTCTATATGTGTGGACAATGAACAGCAATGATTACAATGTCCAATCGCAGCCAATTGCGGCATATCTAGACGGTCAAGCTTGCTTTCCACTGAGATTCCATCGTGGGCATGTAACGTGTGACAGACTGAAACTACTCTTACGATGATGATGAAACATGGGTCTTTATTATATATGTGTAGTCTCAATTGATGCTGAAGTCTTTGCGCATGACATCTGACGAATAACGAGAATTGCAGAACAACATTGATGTTGGTTGCTGGGTGGGTAGCTGAAAGGGCACACCCTCAAAACTAGAGTTGATATCTTCCAATTCTGTTCCTTAGAACTTGCGAGAAATATATGGCATTATCTGGTCCAGAGTGGATCGCGATGTTCAACCCTGGAGGAATGCCAATTGGAGAAGTGATGCCGTTGTCAGGCATGTCGATGATGACTGGCTCGTTATTCTGGTCAAGGTATTGGATTGTGTTCCTTGTTGCTGTCGAGTACCAGTACCTTCCTTGTCTGTCTACGGTATTTTCTGTAGGGAAAGACGCAGGTAGTGGGTCAGTAAAGACGTCAATCTTCTCAGTTCTTGTATCAAAGCGTACGTTGCTGTTCGACACAAAACCAGTGAACCAAATATATCGGTTTTCAGTTTCTGCGCGAACAACCACTATGCCAATACCATTGAGTGGAAGAGGGTACCGAGTGAACTGCTTTGTCTTGACGTCAAATCTTGTGATGGCCTGTCCAAGCATCTCGGCGAGCCACACATTTCCATCGATTTTGGATACGAAAGCTCCGACTACACCATTCAAAGGCGTGGGAAGAGGATAGACGCCATCAAAGGTCTCGGTGACATAGTCGAAGTGGTAAAGCGTGCCGGCTGTGGTCAAAGTGTACCACATCTAGGTCACATTAGTGAAGCTTGCTGTTGTTACGAAATGATACTACCTACTCCTGAGCCACCATCCCAGAGGTCGTTGAAGGGCTGAATGTTGCCTAAGAAGGGAACATTCGGGAGTGGTGGTGTGAAGACGTTAATGTTTCCGTTGGCGGGATTGATCTTCAATAATTGAGACCGAACACCTGTAGCAGCGTACAAATTGCCATCACTGCCTGGCTGGATAGCACAAGCAAATGCAACACGTTCATTCAGTGGTAGGCTCTGATTAGAATATAGCTGATCAGGGTTGTATGGGACTTTGTAATTTGTGATCTTGCCACTTGCAATTTCGATCTTGGAGACAGTGTTGTCGAGGAAGTTCTGTGTCCTGGATAAGGATTTTTCATCAATGACACTACTAAGGAACGGTTTCAAGGTGCTCACCAGATGTTACCATCAGGTCCAGTGGTGATGTCGCAGGGGCCCTGCAAGAGGTCCTGATTTTCATAGTATGTGAAGCGCGTAGGATTAGAGTCGCCTTTTGAGTAGCCGGGGGTCAGATGAATGAGTTGCGGGGCTGGTGCGGCAGCAATGGTGGCGGCCAACAGGCCCAGTGTGAGGACGGAATGCATTACAGAGGTCTGACAACTTCAGGGTATGATCTACTGATTATTTCCGCGCTTTGAGAACTGGGGTATCTTGTCCTGTTATACACCACGCCGAGAGCTTGAGAAGAATGTGATCAGTAAGGTAATCACAAGATTGGTGTGCAACTTCGAGACAAACGGTATGGTTTGTAGCTACCGAGATCTAAGTCCGGTAACTTGGTATCGCGGAGACTAGCCCGGTGACAAGTGGCCTGGATGTCCATCAAACTGTGCTGCGATACTCTGCGCGTGTTGCTGTAGCTTGTTTGTTGGTACTGATCGGGCCGAGGACCTGCTTTGATCTGCGCTTTTCAAATTCAGCCCTGCAGCGATTGACATGTTCTAACCGGATCAGTGTAAAGTAGTGAAGGTCGCATAAAGGTGTGAGGTGCACCTCGAAACTCTGCTGATTCGCGAGTTCTGCTTCTCCAGTAAAACATTCGGAAACCAGAGGTCGTTGCTAATGACTTACACTTCTCGAGCTCTCAACCACTGTTTCTCCGATACATGACTTCCAGAGCATCTCGCCACCTCTTCCAGTAATCGATTCATTTAGACAATATTCCCAGGATAGATCAGAAATCCCCAGGACATGTCAGCCTCTCCGTGATTGGCTTCCTATAGCTGTTGCTGCGTTCAGCATTCAGAGGTGCCGGAACCAACATCAGAAAGTGGTAAACAGACAACAGATAAGCTGCTCGGAGGTGTGCATCGCTACGCAGTTGAAAATTCTTACTTACCAGCAAGCAGATTACTACTCGAACATTCGGAAAATCTTCCACCGCTGGTATCATGTGAACATACAACTCCCTCCGAGCGAACCCCAGATTCCGCCTTTGCTTGCATGGTCTGATACACAAGGTACCGACTACTACAATCAACTTCATGGAGCTTTGACGGTCGCTCGAATGATTAACACTATTCAAGAAACCTTGGTGGAGGCTGTATTCGAGTTATAGAATGGTGCTGATAGTAACTAGATATCTCAGTTGTTGACCGGGCATCGACCCATGAAACCGCATTTGGAGGCGATGTCGAAGTGACCGCAGAGGCGTGCGCGATTGTGGTGGCGATAAATTGAACGGGTAAGCGCACGATGCTGTTGCATTGGTCGGACATGTGGATGCTCTAAGCCTGTTCTTACACACCCACGACACCTCGGACAGGATTCGCAAGATGGTGCGGCCCGATGCAACCCCTGTACAAGACAGGATCAGGGTTGTCGAGGAGCGGGTACATGCGACCCCGATGACGTTGGTGAGCTGGCTGAGGCACAGGAACCAGGAACCACAAGAAAATCGCGGGGCGTGTTTAATCACGGCTTCCAGACTTATCATTGCACTGCCACAGTCGCGGACGCATACATTGCCCAGATCCGCTACGACCTTCTTGTTCCACCCTGTCGCAGTCTGCCGTCATTTGATCCAAGACACATCGCACGAGATTGCTAGGAGGCACTTTGTGCAGCGGTCGACCTGCACCTGTCTCCACCATGGCGTCCCTACACCCAGGTTAGAGGCATCAGCCATATAGCACAAGCTATTGCTTTATCCGGTCCGGTGTTACTTGGCAACTTCCTGATGCGCAACGAGCTTCTTGACGTGAATTGCCCGATCCCAGTCTATCGCAAACGACCCCTGAATTGTGCATGAAGGAGAGGAACAACTTCCCGTACCCTGGAGCCTCGAGACGGGTGGTTATGTCTGACGGCGTGTAGGATGCGTAGCTTGTCATGTTTCTGTTGATGTTAAATGGGGTTAGTCGATGTTTAATGTGAGCACAAAGGTGATTTGGTGACTTGACAGAGGGCTACCTCGCTCGCAAAAGAATACATGCACTCCTACACAGCCTCTCACGAATGGGCGACAAATCGGCCGTTCTAGGCTCTCAGCATCTTCATCCGCGTGTTGCGATGCTTGGCAAAAGGTCTGAAAACGAAGACTCCGCTTGTTATTGACCTTCAGATCTCTCCGACAAATTCTGAGCGTCTGCAAGCATTAGGCCACTCTCGAATCGGTGCTACGTGCCGAGGCCGATGAACGGTGGCGTTCCGCTTGCTTTGTAAGATATCTTGGATGTTATCCATCATCGGATCTGGACTAAGTCGGAAAGCGGAGAGCAAACGCAACTAAAGAGATTGACGTGCGTCAGTGGGCCCACGGTGCCGCAAGCAGCAAGCTTTGGCTCGTTCACTCAAGCAACGCTAACATGACGTCGGTGAAAGAATAACGTTAGAAAAGAGCGATGAAACGGCTGTCCAATGTGGGTTGCAGCCTGTCATCTGTACCAAGCCGGAATAGTAGGTCCTTAGCTTACCACATGCTTGAAGCCGCATTCGCAATAGAGATGAGGAGATTGCAGCCGTTTACCTTCTACTACGGCTTCCCTGTTGGGATGCCCGTGCATGAAATACTTTCCTACGTTTCGGTCCTGCCCCGGCTCTGAAACCGAAGGATTCTAGGAACAGACACCTCGATCGGCCAATCAGATAAGCCTGACTTTCCTCTTTGAAACATATCTCCGCGATGGGTCCCGGCTGTCACAACTGCCATGCGCCCGTGGTTCGGACCGATGGTTTGGTCCCCAATATCGGTCAAACATTGACGTGCCTGGAATGCAGTCTGTGATCTTGGCAGTACGGAGGAGATGACGGAAGGGTCGAGTTTGGACACCAAAACGTGCAATTGATTAAATGCCGACCCACTTGTGTTGCAGTGAAGGATGTACTCACTGATTCGCGAAACAAAAGCTCAGCCCTGCCGTTGACGCAATTGGAAAGAACAAGCCACGACCACCTCTATAATAGACCTCCGACAGCCACACCTTCACGATCAGGTTCAGGCAGGCACCGCTCACATTCGTTTTTCCAACCCGGTCACTCTTTCACAGTCACTCTTTCAGTATGCGCGTTATATCTCTCGCATTTGCGTCGGTTGCTCTTGCAGCACGCCCCTTTCTCAACGAGCCCGATACAGGTCTTGAGGGTCTTCTCGGATCCATCACCCCCAATGGCACACTCGCGCCACTTGAGAACATGGTTGGCCTTCCTGACTTCGATTGGGCAGCCCGCCAGTACATGAACGCCTCATCCTATACATACTACCGCAATGGTGCCGCGGGCGAGTGGTCGTACCGCAACAATCTCGAGGTTTTCACTCGCCAGCGCCTGCGACCCCGCGTTCTCCAGGACATCACCAATGTCGCCGCCACTCTGCCCACCACACTGTTGGGCCACAACTTCTCTGCGCCGTTCTTTATCTCACCTTGCGCCCGCGGCGGCTACGCACATCCTGATGGAGAGCTCAACTTCGTAAAGGGCGCCGCTGCTGGCAACATCCTATACATGCCATCGCTCTACTCTTCCCAGAGCTTCGATGCCATCTACGCTCAGGCTGCCAACACTACCCAGCCTCTTTTCCAGCAGGTCTACCTCACCAACAACTTGACTGAGACTCAAGAGCTCTTCACAAGGATTGAGAAGACTGGCAAGGCCAAGGCCATCATCCTCACCGTTGACTCCCCCGGAGACGGTATCCGCCACCGCGCAGCCCGCTATGGTGTCGGATCCGCAGATATCAACTTGAGTCTGCTTACCTGGGATCTGTACCGCCAGTTCTCCAACATGACTTCCCTGCCCATTATCCCCAAGGGTATCCAGACTGTCGAGGATGCTCAGGAAGCCGTCAAGAACGGCGCAAAAGCCATCTTCCTCTCCAACCACGGTGGTCGCCAGCTTGACACCTCGCCTTCGTCGCTCGAGATTGCGCTTGAGATCCACCGCGAAGATCCCGAGCTCTTCAACAAGGTTGAGGTTTACGCAGATGGTGGTGTCAGGTACGGAACGGACGTTCTGAAGCTTCTTGCTCTCGGTGTCAAGGCTGTTGGTCTCGGCAGGCCTTTCATGTACAGCAACATCTACGGTGCTGAGGGTGTCGAGAAAGTCATCGATATTCTCAAGTACGAGCTCATCAACGATGCTGCCAACTTGGGCGTGGCGGACATCAAGAAGATTGGACCTCAATTCGTGGACTTCGAGCGCAGTCTGAACACCTGGTATAGCTAGATAATATCAGTTGTAATCGGGTCAGATGGTTGATGTTTGATTGATGTGCATGGCCAGGAAGTTTTCATATTTATGTCGATAGCTTTTATAGACCATACCCTGTACATACTTCGTTAACACCTCCACCGTGATTCTGACTTACTGCTGCGGCCTGGGAGCCTTCGATACTTCCACCCAATTGAATACTTGATCTCCACTTTGAGCGTTCGTAAGCCACAAATCTCCAGGCCTGTCTGCTTGCTTGGGCTTGTCGTCTGGCTTGAATAATATTCCACTCAGAAAGTGTGAGGGAAACCATGATCCAACTTGTATGAGCCCTCCACCTTCTCGATCACCTCTCCAGTGAGCGATACGGACAGCCCAGCAATGCTGCCCTTGAGATGAGACACTTTCCGTTGGCCTACTAGGGGGAAAACGTAAGAAAACATCCGTTGTACATAAACCAGAGCGACCTGCAAAAATTCGCATTTCTTCTGCTTCGCAATCTCTTCCAAGATACCAGACACATGCTTGTCATGCTCCGAGAGCGGAAGCAGGTTCCTGCCCTCGCCATTCTTCACACACACTCTTGCATGCTTCTCTTGACTGGAAATGGCCTTGCCCGAGCACGCCGTACGGGAATATTGATGTCGGTACAGTCGCGGTGTCTGAAATTGGATACGGGCATCTTTAGCCGGATTTCTCTTGGTATTTATGGGTTCATTGTGTTGTTCACGTAGCGCCTTCTACAACCACTTTCGTGACACCTTCGCGCAATGGACAGATATTCGGCCATGGGGACGGACTCAATCGTTCTAAGACCGATCAAGTCAAGGGGTTTGACATGATGCGAGCTGTGATCCAATGTTCTGCCACAATACTGACAGTAGAAATTGCTCCAGTGGGGCTTACTGTACTACATGCGCTCATCTAACAAACAAAGTTATGCATGGCGATGACCTTGCAGCAGGCACAGATGAATCGAAGGCATCTTTAGAGCACTTCTTTAACGTCAGACCTTTGATGGAGGGGATCTTTCTTCGGTTTCTTTTCCTTTTATCACAACTTGTCTCAGTTCTGTGAGCACTTCGTGTGGGTAAAAGACAGCCTGAGCCTGTCAGCCGGCGAAGTCGGACTTATGCGGAGTTTCGGTTGTAATGAATAGCGTGTCAGCAGGCTGCATATATGATCGTTGCGGGGAGGTGTATCCTCGAGCTCACACAAGCAGTGTAAATATCTGACTCTCTTCTGACCATCAGTTCGAACCAATCCTGCTTGCTAGATTAGATGACGTAGGATGTTTTGACGACGTGCTCCAGTAAGGAGATTGAGTGATTGAACTAGGCTTCTTTTGGAATTAGTCGGCCTGCAATAGCCGGACCTCGGGACCAGAATGGCTTTCCTTCTCAAGTCACTCAGCACACCGACATGTCGAATTCGTCTCAACCTTACCTGCGAGACCTACAATTTCGTGGTGTCATCGAAGGTCTTACCTATCTCGATGACAACTCAAATCCACAGTGTCACTTCTTTGGTGGCATTCCGTTCGGTCTTCCGCCAGTAGGACCATTCCGCTTCCAGAAACCAAGGTCGCTACCTACATGCTATCGCTATGGCACCAAATCTAATCCCGGGAGGTTTACTGGAAGTTGTGGGTTGTGTCCGCAGGTCACTCGTCAGGGGCTCGAAGAGAAGTTGTGGGAAGAGGATTGCTTGCAGAGCAATGTCTGGGTTCCGATTGGAGAGCCACCAAAAGGAGGTTAGTTATCAGTCATGTGCTATGAAACGTGGTTTTGACTCTGTTCAGGATGGCCAGTGTTGTTCTACATCCATGGCGGCTTCCTCCAATTTGGCAACCCAAACGACATGGACATGCGTGCCTTCCTCAGTGACTCACCGACACGATGCATCGTAGTAGCACCTGCATACCGGCTCAATCTCTTTGGGTTCCTCTCCTCATCCGAGTTGCTTGAAGCATGTCCAGATTTCGGTGTCAACCTGGGCTTCTGGGACCAAAGGCTTGCCCTCCAGTGGACGTGGGAGAACATCAGCTACTTTGGAGGCAATCCTTCGAACATCACCATCTCCGGTTATTCTGCTGGTGCTCACTCCGTGTTCTATCAGCTAGCTTACGACCTCGGTGTACCAGACAAGAAGGCAATCGTGAAAAGAGCACTCATGCTCTCGAACGGGCCGGGTGTACAGCCAAAGAGCCTCGAAGAGTCACAAGAGCAATTCAACGAACTCATCTCAGCCCTTAGCATCCCTCTTACTCTACAGCCATCTGAAAAACTCGCAAAGCTTCGCAAAATCCCAGCAAGAACACTAATCGAAGCAAGCAACAAGCTGCAAATTCATCAGTTCCGCGCCGTCAGCGACGGCTCCTTTGTTCGACGCAACCTGATGCAAGAACTCAACACGGGCGAATTTGCCCAGCGCCTCAAGCACCGTGGAGTCAAGATCATGATGGGCGAGTGTTCAGAAGAGCACTTTCTGTACGGGACCTGGAAGCCGGCTCAACCCGGCTTCGACAACCTCGCCCACCGCCTGGGCGCAGACTACCCCCGCGCCGCGGTCTCGGTGCTCATGAAGCACTACTTCCCCAACCGCCAGCTGCCGAAGAAGTTTGGGAGCTGGGGCGAAGCGTTCGGGCGCGTCTACGCGGACGTGCAGATCCACGCGCTGCAGCGCGGAATGGCGGATGCACTGGTTTGGCACGGCGCGGGTGCGCTGCTGCATCGGTACCGGATCGAGTGGCGTGCGAAGTGTGTGGACAAAAAGATTCCCGCCAAGTACGGGCCGACGCATACCACGGACCTGCCCATCTGGTTCTGGGGCAACGGAGACGAGCTGACGGTGGAGGAGAAAAGGGTCGCCGCCGAGGCATTCCAGAGACCGCTGGCTCAGTTCTTAGAGGGCGAGGAAGTGTCATGGGACACGGAGAACGACAAGCAGATCCGCACGCTGAAGAAAGACGGGCGCGTAGTCGTCGAGGAGGATGTGAGGCTGTCAGACGGTCTGGAGCTCTGGAATGCATTGAGTCGATCCAGCAGTGCTGCTCTCCAGCCGCCGCGAGCAAAGCTGTGAACGTAACTTAGTCAATACAGCTCGACCACCAGCGAAAGCCCAAGCTAACTCCAGAGGGAAGAAGTTGCTCAGGAGTAGCATTCATACCACTAGCTGTGTCTGTCTTTGTTGGAAGAGGTGTTCTAACAAAGAGGCGGTTCGCACCATCGGCCCGTCCGTTACTATGCTAGATAGATGGCTCGCTATTGCGTCGTTGACACCCAAATGTTGCATAAGCGGAACGGAAAGGGCGATTGGCAATGCAAGTGGTGTCGAGGAGAACATGTACATTGTCCCTGGCAGAGATGTATACAAGTGAGTAGTCAAGCGCAAGAGGTATCGAACAAGAAACCACCCCCAACGCCAGCAAGAAAGTCCGAACAGTCATAAATCATCAACCTCACAGCACCTCACCGCCCACACCAACAATTCTCAACGCCCCTTTCTTGTTGACCTTGAACCCCTTCTTCTCGTCCGCGCGGACATAGTCGCCCAACACAACAGTGCACAGCCTCCTCATGACCTCCTCTCTCGCTATGCGCTCTCCGCTCCTACCGGGCCTCACATCACCCATCTCGATCGCGCCGCCGGCAAGCCTCTCATAGTCCTCTACCGAGCTAAGCGTCAGGAGATGCATAAACACCTCGCACAGCGTGATGAGCTCAGGTGTCATGGTGAACGCGTAACCCCACGCCGAGGCCTGGGCGCCGACGTAGTTCTTCTCTGTGATTGCGGCGAAGGAAGCCAGCAGGGCCGCGTTGGCACGGGAGCGTGTCGTTGGCGGGACAGTGAGGGAGCAGAAGAGGGTCGGGTACTTGAGGTGTGCGGCGTGCAGCTTGTCGAGGGTCTTGTAGTGGGTTTTTGTCCAGGGCTCGATGCGTGGAAGGGGAAAGAATTTCGAAAGGATGGGGTGCGCACGCTTTGGTGACGAGTCGGCGCTGGCAGAGGACTCGCGTTGCAGTTGAGCTGCGGCACGCACACCATCCGAGCGGCCGGCGGAGCTGGTGCTCACGAATGAGGACTCGAAAAACGATTCTGACTCTGGTACTGTGTCGCGGGCAAGAGGAGTCGGTGTTGCCTCTGATGGAGGATCTGACTGTGGGTGTGCACGTGCAGAACTTGGTGTGTAGGAGGAGGGTGGAGCATGCTGTACGGAGCCTTGTCTCACCGTCGGTGGGCTCGAAGGCATGATGCTCGAATTTTCCTGCAACGTCCTGCTGTACTCAGTCACTTCCTCGATTTCGTTGAGTGATCGCTCTTGGTGCGAGTAAGCGTCGAGGTAATCGTCAGCTTCAGCACGCAGGACGCGAATACTGTTGCTGGTTACGTCTACGCCCTCCATCTCAGCAAGGATCTGACGTTGATCAGATGCTGTCGAGAGCATGCTGTCACCCTCAACGCGCGTATGAAATGGAGAGCTCTGAGCATGCGGCAGCGTGGACTCATCGTGGCGACTGGGTGTGGTGATGTCCGAGTTGTGAAGCTCGCGGCGTAGAGGACTGCTTTTCTTTGGAGAGGTTGGGAATACCGCGAAACGAGGTGGTGTGTCCAGGAACGGATTGGGTTGCACAGGGGCTGCTTCCTTCTCAGGAGACTGCTCTGGTTGCAAGCTTTCTCCTTCATTCAAGAGAAGTGATAAATCAAGTTTGTCGGTCTTGGGTTGTCGTCGATCGCGGCGCTTCTTGTCGTATAGTGCAGGCATGGTCGACTGGAAGAACATGCCGGTGTCGTCACTGGTTTCACTAGCCATGCTATCATCGTGCTCTTCCGAGCCAAGCGGCGTATCAGCTACATTAATGGCCCTCCCTTTGCCTTTGTTGTCGCTTGTATGGGCGGGCTCGCTCGACTGCGAAGAAGACGGCGAATGTTGCTGAGCCCTCGTGTCATCAAGTTGGGTGCGTCGCGCAGTTCGACGTTGAAGCCTGCCGCGACCAGGCCTGCTGGCAGCGCTTTCAATGAACAGATCAGGCTCCTGTGATGATGAGCTCTCAGTCGATGCAGGCTCCGGTGAATCGGAGGCCCGACTGCCCTCCTCTTGCCAGATGTCCGAATAGTCCTCGCCAGCTTCGCCATTCTCGACGTGTACCGACTTGTGCTCAATGGCCTGTTTTCTGGTCGTAGCTTGAGGTTCTCCAGCCTCCCCCTCCTCCATCACACTGGCTACGATGCTGTCGACCTGGAAGCTCATTTCACCCTCATCTTCGCTCCTTGTCGGGCTGGGCAACGGGTTGACCTGCTCTTCAAGAGCCAGTGCAGGATACTGAACCTTGGCTTCCTCAACAACAGGTGGTGTAGGCTCTGCGTTCTGCTCATCTTCAGGTGTAAGGAGGCGCGTCCTCCACTTTCGTTGTGTCCTGATAGGTCGCTCCCTGGGTGCCTCTGGGCGTGAACTACTTGGTCGTGGTGAGGCGTCTTGCGTAGCTTGGTCTTGAGCAAGCTGTTCCCCAAGACGAAGGCCATCCTGTAGTTGTTTTCTCGACTTCTCACTGAAGCCTCGGAAAAGATCGTCGAGAGACCCACGTCGGTCGCCTGCCGGCTCTTGAGAAGAGTCTGGTGTGAAGCGGGCAGGATCCATAAGACCCTGCAAAGCAACACCTGCCGTCAAGGCTCGACCCATTCGAGGAGTCTCGATCTTGGCAGGAGCGGGATGGGCTGGTTCGAGGCTGGGAGGCGCCGACGGAGCCTCTTTGTCAACAGCCGGAGTTATGTGCCGTGGCTGCATAACGCCAGGTGAAGATTGCATGGGCTTGGAGGCAGGCGCCCGACGCGCAGGTCCTGGTGATGACTTTGAAGCCACGCTTTGCTCACGGCCTAGTTGTCTGACTGCGGCAGGGTTCATAGAGTCGTGGTTCATTATTGACGTAATGCTGGGAATTTGTGCGCTTTGATTCTCATCCTTTGGAGGACTCGATCTCGTGGGCAGTGAGTCTACCGAGATGATGCTGAAGCCCTCACTATCGATGATTGTGGAGTCGTCCGGCATCCTGGTGGCTCCTTCGTCGAATGCGAAGTTATCCGCATCCACTTCCTCATCGTCGTCATCGTCGTCATCGTCGTCATCGTCGTCATCGTCGTCATCGTCGTCATCGTCGTCGTCGTGCGCAAAGGGCTCTGCATCGTCGACGTCGGCCTCACTGTCTGCACCTGCGCACCTTTGTTCACCTCCTGCCTCATCGTCTCCTCCAGTGGCTGGCGTGAGGACATCGCTGCCTGCATCCGACTCTTCGTCTGAAGAAATCACGATGGCAAGGGGGTTTACTGCGTGGGGCGTGCCCTTCCTCGCATGCAGACGTTTCGAGGTCTGGGTCTCTTGTGGTGTGTCGAGGTTGGAGGCGATTGTGCGTGATTGTTCGGTAGCCAAGGGTGTCCTTCCAGCTTGCACTGCAGGCTCAACTTCTTCAGCATCGACGACTAAGGTCTCATCGTCTCCTGTTGCTGGCTGTGTGATCTTGCGTGGGCGCCCTCTTCTCCTCGCAGGTGGCGCATCTGTGTCGATGTCCGCTGCACTCGAGCCTGTCAGACCTACGCTCGCGTCTCGTGACTTTGATCTCGCTGCCTGCTTCAGAGGAGTGCCTTTGCGCTTGGTCTTCGCTGGTGTGCTGCCGGCGGCGTCTGACTTCCTCGGACGGCCCCGTCCCCGCTTCATCGGCGAGGGCGCGTCGTGGTCCTTCAGCGGAACTGTTTTGGTTTTGGTCCGCGTAATCTTCTTCACCATGGGCGACATGGTGTTCTCGTTATCGCTTTCAGGCTCAGCCTGCACGGTGACCTTGATGCGCCACGGGCTGGCGCCGCCCATGCGCGGTGTGTTCATCACCATGGACTTGGCCGGTGAGGACAGCTCGAATTCATGCGTGCTCGGTCGGTGGCTCTGCTTGCTTGGGGAAGCTGTTCTTGGATGCGTGGGCGTGTGCTGAGGCTTTCGTGATGATGCTGTTGTGTTTTCGCGTACGGACATGGCGAGAGGGTCTGGCGACGACGAGTAGTCGCGAGCGGCATCTTCGCCCATGTAATCAGCTCTGCCACGGGGCGCCATTTTTGGGTGAGTCGCGGCTTGCTGGAGTCGTAGAGTGTGGGGACGCGCAGCTGGAGCCGTGCCATCAGCAAGCGGGCGAGTCGCCGTTGCCGTTGCCGTGGTGACGGGCCTTATCGATTGGGTCCCACCATCGTCGCCAGGCTGCACGCCCGTACCGTCGCAGGCAACTCGCGACAACTGGGGCGGAGGAGGCGTAATGGGCATCCATGGGTAGGTGTCGCATTTTTGGCACGGTATGATGATGCTGACGCACGCAGTATCTACAAGGAAATCGGCCCTGGGCGGCGTGTTGCACTGTCAAAGCTCGCCGTCGAGAAGTTCGAGGAGACAGGCAGGCCGCTGCGCATTGCCATCGACACCTCAATCTGGCTCTTCCAGATCCAGGCCAGCAAAGGCATGTTTGCGGAGGCCCCACGCACACTTGCAGTAGGTGCTGACTACCGCAGGTGGCACAAATCCGGCCCTACGAACCTTCTATTACCGCCTCCTACGCCTGATAGCCCTCTCGATCCACCCCGTCTTCGTCTTCGATGGCCCGAACAAACCTCCCTTCAAGCGCAACAAGCGTACTGGACCGAATGTCGCCTCCATCCCCGAGTTCCTTGCCAAGCAACTTCTGAAGCAGTTTGGATACCCCATCCACCTTGCGCCTGGTGAGGCGGAGGCCGAGTGCGCCCTGCTGCAGCGCGAGGGCATAGTCGATGCGGTTCTGAGCGAGGATGTCGACACTCTCATGTTCGGAAGTGGAATCACAATCCGCAACTGGTCGCCAGAGAAGTCAGGCAAGACGCCCACCCATGTCAACGTCTACGATGCCGTCGAAACGAAGAACGGGCCCTCGGGTTTGGATCGCGAGGGCATGATTCTGGTCGCGCTGATGAGCGGTGGCGACTATGTACCCGAGGGCATACCTGGCTGCGGACCGAAGACGGCCTGTGAGGCTGCCAAAGCTGGCTTTGGGCGCGACTTGTGCAGTATACCACGTAATAACGCTGTGGCCCTGTCGCAATGGAGGGACCGACTACAACACGAGCTGAAGACAAACGAAAGCAAAATGTTCAAACGCAAGCATGGTGCGCTCAAAATACCCAGTGACTTCCCTCGACTCGACATTCTTGGATACTACACGCATCCTGCCATCTCGACACAGGTTGGACTGGACAAGCTGCGTCGGTCAATCAGTTGGGATAGGGAGTTGGACTATCCTGGTCTGCGTGAATTTACCGGCGATGCGTTCGACTGGGCAAAGCTGGAAGGGGCAAAACACTTCGTACGCAGCCTTGCGCCGTCCCTCCTTGTTCGCGCATTGCGTATGCGTGCTACACAGATCAAGCGCCTAGCCACCAACGACATCCAGGCAATCCAGGAAGACGAAGCCTTGCTGGTGAAAGGCATACACGGCAAACGCCAGCATGCCGTTACTGACAGTTGTACCGAACTCCGTGTAAGCTTCACGCCCATTGAACTTGTAAAAATAAATCTCGACAACGAAGAGTCTGATGACGAGTTTGAGCTCCCACCACCTTCGCAGCAGGCTGCTGGCGACGATGACGATCTTCCTTTGGATCTCGAAGATGATGCCGAGGAGGGACCCAAGAAGCGCGGCCCCACTAAGTTCGATCCTACCAAGCCAGCAAGAATTTGGGTAATGGAGACTTTTGTCAAGGTTGGCGTCCCGCTAAAAGTCGAAGATTGGGAAGCCGAGCGACAGACAAAGCTGAAGACTAGGAGAGCTGCTAGTCAGGAGCCGGGAAAGACAGTACCAAAATCGAAGACCACAATAAGACGATCCAAGGCTGCACCGGAAGGGACCCAGGTTGGTATTCAAGGCTTTGCAAAGATCACGAAACCGGGGTCGCGATCATCGCGAACGTTGGCCAAGTCCATCGATAATAATACCGCCTTATCGCCCACACGACCCAAAGCCACTTTAATTGACCTGCTTTCTTCATCACCTGTGCGACAGCAGGCTGTGCACCCCGCAGTATCGACACTTCTCGAGAAGTCATTGTCACCAGTGCTGGAAGACTTACCGGCCAGCGTTACAAAGCGGCGACGACGAGCGCCCATACAGCGTTCGAAAACGCTACCGGCTGATTTGAGTGCTGAGACCGAGCATACGGGTACACTACTATCAGTAGACACAATAGAGACACTGGATCTCGTCGACTCATCTTCTCCATCACCGGCGCGCACTAAAAAGGCGAAAACGCGGACAACAAAAGCGAACCGTGGAGCATCTGTGACTGCATCACCTGGAAAAGGGAGACAGACCACTCTCGACACGTGGAGAGCGTCCCAGACCCCGACGAAGTTTCGAGATACGACGAGCATTTTCGATGATGCACCTATACCAACGCCATCACAACTACGGCGTTCATCTGATCTTATTGATACCCTAGACTTGACACTTTCGTCACCATTGAACACAATATCATACACACCTACTACACGAACACGGCCACCGCTGAGATCTGTTTCATCTAATGCATCACGCTCCTCTTCCTCGTCGAGATCGTCATCAGGCGAGAAGACAAAGACTAAGGCCACCACACGTACACGGCGCACCTCACCACGGCTCAGCAAGATGAAAGCACAAACACCAGAAGTCGACACCCTTGATCTCACCGACGGTCAAGCACAAACTGCAACAGCCATCGCAAAAGCAGGTCCACAAACGATGGACGTCAACCTAACTGCAGTTGACAGCCTCGACCTGACCTCTCCTAAATCACACCCAGAGCCCGACTCGCTGGATCTCACCCTCTCATCTCCCGCGCTTCCGCCCCAGCACTCCCCCATTCCATCAACAGTACCCTCACCACCACTGCGCCGCTCACCCCGCGCGCACACCTCGCCATCCCTACTCCTCTCTCCAGAACCACCACCACAACCACAGCGCAAGCCCACACCGCCCGCGGCGTGGAAAGCCAAAGAGACGAAGAAGCGGCAGATTATCCTTAGGAAGAGTCTGGTCGGTGCGTGGACGTATGTTGATGTAGAGAGTCCTGCAAAGGGGGAGTTAGAGGGGGAGATGGCTAGAGGAACGGTCTTGAAGGGGAGGGAGAGAAGGAGGTGGCGGGAGAGTGAGGTCGAGGTCTTGGATTTGAGTTGAGTCGCGCTGGATGTGTGTAGGTTGGTTGATAAGTCGCAGCAGGGACTATCTTTATATGCATTAACACTGTGTATGCCGTCACGTTGTTGTCTGATCCGTGCGCTTCTCAGAATCGTTTCCAGTTGTGGTCAGCGTGGGGGCGCTCTCTTTCTCTATCAAGTCTCCCATGAATTGACGCCTATTGTGTCGCGACTGTCGCGTTGACACGGTGCACGAGGCGATCTGAAACATGTTCTCATCATATCAACATGTGCTGGTGATGTTTGCGATGGTTGTATTTCCCGTCTTTGTACTGCCTTCTATGGGCGTTTTCTCGCACGCCGTTGCGGCGTGCTTGCTGTACCGCATCCTGGAGCTTTCGAGCAGCCACTTGAAGGCCTTTGAAGGATGGCTTAATAGGGAATAGATCAGCAGGATCACAGGTAATGAACGGGCTAGTAGCTGCAAGTTCAGACCTTAAAAAGCGACAAAGATGCTTAAATCTTCTATAAAGCTAGTGACCATTTATTGCTTGTAGGCTTTTTTGGCTTAGTTGATTCATACCTGAAAGCACTGCATTGTGCCAAGTTGCTGCTCGGAAGCTCCAGGATGCGGTATAGTATCATCGTGCTCTGTGACCATCCAAGACCATTCATAGCGCTAAAAACAATAAAACAGCATTTTGCCACCTGTTATTCAAGATCTCACATTCTTTTCGGGTCTGTTCCCGCTGTCCGGGCAAGTCCCAACACCAACAACCCAAGCACACCTCACAACCACAACAGCACCAGCCATTCGATCGCCTTCAAAATTACAGGGAATATTGTGCACAGGCCGAAAAACAAGAATACAATGCCAAAAAAATCAGGACCATGTTGGTGTTCCGCTAAATCTCAGCGAAGCCACATGCTCAACCACCAGCTCCCAGACTCCCTACAACCCCAAAAACGATGCGGGCCCCACCGCGATTCGAACGCGGGGCCTCCTGCAGACTTGAGAGCGACCCAAAGCAGGAATCATACCACTAGACCATGAGGCCGCTGATTGATTTGATAGAATTATGAAACTTTAGGCAATATAGATTTCAGGGATTTTTGGTTTGAGCCTAGGAAAGACCCCGTCTATCCTCACATCAGCCCAAGACTATCAGATCAAACTATATTCCACCGCTGTATGTCGTATAGGAAATAAGTGGGAAAGGGGGGGGCCTTGCGAGCTTTGCCGGCTAAGCGAGGGGCAAGTAGCCTAAAGTATACAGAGCAGTAAGCACTACATTGCTAGGTAAACACGTTTAATGACTCAGTTGTGGGTGTTGTAGCCAACCTAAGGGTCTATTGTTCCCAAGAACGATCGCTCAAAAGAAACGAGCTTCTTCGTAGATCGTCTTTGGAAAGCCAACGATGATGTTTGTGGAAGTGCGTGAGTAGTAGGCTGCACTGTCGTGACAACGTACTAGACTGCAATTGCGTCTTGATGATTGTTTCCCTGCCCTTATCCATTACTGCGTCTGAGCCTGTGGAACTAATGCTGTTGCTCCATAGCAACAATTAATCGTCCTGGTTTTTTTTTTCGATGCTAGACTTATGTTTCGAATTCCAGAGTTGTAGTTGAGACAAAAATCGCGTAACGTATTCAGCAATGGTCTACAGCAATGGTCTTACATACAAGAAAAGTATTACAATGTGTTGTAGACCTTGATTTTATGCTCGTGGCAACCAACATTACCAGTACAAAGGGCTGTCAGACGGTCAATTCATCACACCATTTGTACACTCATTGCTCGAAGATATAAGACCCGCATAACCACGAAATACATCCTCTGCTGGTTGGTTTTTTGTAGAAAAGTGTATTTGTCAAAGATGTCGGGCAAATGAGCTATTTGGGGCACGACCTGATCGCGTCACATGAGTACGCCACGGCACGCATCAAGCGTGAGCAGGACCCCTACACCACAAACGAATGGATGCAACATAATGGCAAGCACAAGGACAATTCGATTCAAGAGATACGTCTGGGCCAAGCGACAAGGTCACTGGTTGACAAGCCAGACTTTTGGTACCTCAAGCAATGATCTCGAAATGAAACAAAGAACGACCTATTTGTACGCCTCTCACCATCTTTTGAACTACGGCACGGATCATTGAATCATCGAATCATCGAATCATCGACCTAGGGTCCACCTTCCATATCGGTGGGTTGACAGCCGTCACGTGCCCTGACGCCACGGGCCAGGGATTCGATCGGCGGAACGCGACGCAATGTTCGGCCGCCTTCTACTCATCACGACCACTAGCGACATTGTCGCGACGTTTCTCCAGATTGATGCGCCTTCATTCTTCACCTTCGCCCTCTCCATAGTCTGGTCTCCAGCTCTCTTAACCGCGGCCTTTGCCGCCCTATACGATTCAACATGGCTTCCACTGCGCCCTCTGCGGTCCACGTACGTCCGCTTGCCACGATCGCCGACATCGCGTCATTGAACGCCCGCTGACCGATTATAGAATCTCGTCGCCGCTGCCACCGGACTGCGTCCCACCATGTCTGCTACTCTGAGACCCTCATGGCAGGCATTTGGCCGCAGCCCTGCGGTCAGCAGCAACAGGCATATGCACACCCCCCGACCTCTCGCCTCCAGTTTCAGCTCATCGATTAAGTCGTATTCGACAAGACAACACTCATTCTTGTCGCGCAATGGCCCTCTCGCACAGCTTCGCCGCCAACCCAGGATTGGCATGCTCGGTCTCGGTCTTGCGCAGCAGCGCTCGCTCTTCGGCGGTCCTTCTCGGGACCAGCTTGCTCGTTTGGAGGAAGCTGCCAACAACAACCCTAACAGTGCTACTTCTCAGGCTTCCTTCTACTCGGCTGTTATGCGCGCCAACATGCCGCAAATCGTCATCGATCGCTACAATACCGGCCAATTCGCCACGAACGCTGTCTCCGACCGTCTGTACCGTCAAGCGCTCGAGAAGACTGGCCAGTCTGTCGCCGTTGGGAACGCACAAGGAGGCAACAACGGCTTGACGCCGCAGCAGATACAGGCTGTCAGTCAGGCCGTAGGCGCCAACATGGGTGCTGGACAGATTGGCAAGGCACGCGGCGGTGTTGGTGCCAAGAGCGATCCGGTCTACGTAGTCGTTGAGGAGTCCATGTGGAACGTCATCTTCAAGTGGGTCAGGTGGCTCGCTGGCTTCGCGCTGGCAGCTTATGTCTCCTTGATTCTAATCACCCTCTTCGTCGAGACCAGCGGCGTGCTCAAGAAGGTTGGCGGTGGCACCAGCGCCGAAGTTCGTCCGGAGCACCAGAACACTCGATTTAGCGACGTACATGGTTGTGACGAGGCTAAGGAGGAGCTCCTTGATGTTGTCGACTTCCTGAAGCACCCTGAGCGCTACAACAAGCTGGGCGGCAGGCTGCCGAAGGGTGTGCTGCTCATTGGTCCCCCTGGTACTGGTAAGACACTGCTCGCCCGTGCTGTTGCCGGCGAGGCTGGTGTCCCATTCTTCTACATGTCCGGATCCGAATTCGATGAGGTCTACGTCGGTGTTGGTGCAAAGCGCGTTCGCGAGCTCTTCACCACTGCCCGCGCAAAGGCTCCTGCTATTGTCTTCATCGACGAGCTTGATGCTATCGGTGGCAAGCGCAAATCGCGCGATGCCAATTACCACCGCCAAACGCTCAACCAGCTTCTGAACGATCTTGATGGATTCGATCAGTCTACTGGCGTCATCTTCATTGCTGCTACTAACCACCCGGAATTGCTCGACTCTGCTCTGCTCCGCCCTGGACGTTTTGATCGTCATGTACAAGTCGAGCTTCCAGATGTCGGTGGTCGTCTTGCTATCCTGAAGTACCACACCAAGAAGATCCGCCTCTCGCCTGAGATTGACCTCTCTACCATTGCTCGTGGCACTCCTGGATTCTCTGGTGCCGAGCTTGAGAACCTTGCCAACTCTGCAGCCATCCGTGCTTCGAAGCTCCAGTCTAAGTTTGTTTCCCTGAACGACCTCGAGTGGGCAAAGGACAAGATTACGATGGGATCTGAGAAGAAGACTCGCGCAGTTCCTCTCCAGGACAAGATTCACACTGCTTACCACGAGGGTGGTCACGCTCTTGTTGGTCTGTTTACCAAGGGTTACAGCGACGTTCACAAGGCCACCATTCTGCCCCGAGGCCACGCCGCCGGCATCACATTTTTCTTGCCCCAGGAAGAGCACCACCACACCAGATCGCAGTACATCCGTCAATTGCAGGTCTGCATGGGAGGCAAGATGGCTGAAGAAATCATCTTCGGTGCTGACAACGTAGCTGATGGTGCTTCCGGCGACATCCAGCAGGCAACGCAGCTAGCGTACAGCATGGTGACAGCGTGCGGTTTCTCAGACGTTCTCGGCAACGTCGATTTCAAGTCAAATTACGAGATGGTCTCGCCAGAGACGAAGCGTTTGATCGACAATGAGGTCCGACGATTGATTGACGAGGCGAGAACAAGCGCGAAGGCGCTTTTGACCTCGAAACGCACTGAGCTCGACCGTCTGGCTGAAGCTCTTGTCCAGTATGAGACTCTGGACAAGCAGGAGATTCTGAAGGTCATCAAGGGCGAGTCCTTGCCTGACCGCATCATGTCATCCCCAGACGCACCCATCAAGATGCCCACAAGAGCACTTCCCTCGCCCGTAGCACCGCCAATTCCTGGCACTGGCAGCGAAGGTGGGCCTCCTGGCCCCAGTGTAGTCGCATGAGAATGAGGCGGTAGAAGTTGATTCACACAAAAGATGGATCACCGCATATTTGCATGCAGAAGTGAATGGCGTTATTGAAGGCCCTCTTCCCTCTCGCTTCGAGCGCGTGCTCGGTTTTGGATCTTTCATTTGTACATTATGGGTATCACAGCGCTAGCGAAAGGCATCACATGGTTTTGACGCTGCTGCATAGCGCGATGCAGACTGGCGGGACGTGATGAGATGGATGCAATGAATGCAATGGGAAAGTGTAACTAGACTGAGGTCAGCTCAATGAAAGATCAAACGCATGTTCGAGTTTTGTCTGTATGACGTAATGTACTTTGTTATACTAAGTGCCAATAATTGTATGCAAGTACTTTCGACTGGACTGACAACCTTAATGTTTACCATCCTGGGGACTCCTCGCTGCTCAATCCATTCACTCCCTCTCCCGCCACATAATCACCTTCCCCTCTCCCCTCCCACACGCCTCCATCCATCCCGCGAACGCCCCAACATCCACCCTCCAACCCTCCACCAACGGCACACCTCCCGCCCGCCCCATCTTCACCACGCAACGATGCAGTATCGCAGCTCCCTCCTGCGGCTCGATACTCATCTCCTCCACCTCCTCAGCAGCTGGCAGGTCCCAGCTACTGCTCGCTGCACGCAGCGTTCGTTGGAACTCAAACCCTGACAAACCGTGGCGCGTGGCGCTGATGTTTTGGAGGGAGGAGAAGCGCTTCAGATTGCCGGTGCGCTGCTGTGCTGGCGCCTTGGGTGGAGTGGGAGCGTCGTCGGGGAGCACAATATGTAGACAGTCACTCACATCTGTTACGGCGGTGCTGTGCCACGCGAAGAGGACGTGGGGTGGTGGTCCACCGCCTTCATCTTCGCCTTGCGGGGTGTGGGCTTTGATGAGGATGTAGCACCATTTCCCCTCGCCGGTGCTGGCCTGGTCGGTCATGCGAGTGTAGCGGGTGTGAGCTGGTGCGGCAGTAGGAAGCAAACCGAGGGAGTGCTTTATGGCGTCTACTGAAGTATGACTGCGGAGAGCGGGATTGCGGTTCGTGCTGGTGTTGCTGGGGTTACCGAATACATCGACTTCGTTGTACGATATCTCTGCCGCATCGCCAGGTCCCAAGAAGCGTATCTCTCTGTGCGGGGCAACGCTGGTATCATAGAAGCTTACTGAAAGCAGCTGCCGCCTCCTAGGAGGCGAGACCGGGACCGGAAATACTGGGTGAATGGAGAAGAGCTTTGGATTCGACAGTCGGCTGTAACAGGTCCACATTGCATGGGACCAGGTAAGCAGGATGGTCAGCAGCGCGGGAGTGTTACCTGGGAAATCAGCTCTCCATATTGCCTCCTGGTTCACTGAAAGAACGGGCAGTCCAACAGTATTGTCAGAACGCACGCGCTGAGATTGAGGTTGTCCGAAGTCATATGGCATCGATGGCGATGGCGCCCGCTTCCTCGAAGTTGGCGCTGTCAACGGAGAAGGTGCTTGAACGGTGATCTGAGGTATTGGAGGTGACGGTCCTTCGCTATTTTCGTCTGGCCCAGTCTCTTTGAGGATATTTCGTTGATTCAGATTGCTGCCTGTATGGCGCTGCGTAGATCGTTTGACATCCCGGGCTTGTTGAGGCACTCCAGTTGAGGGAACCAACCCTACAGCTGAGGGGATCAACCCTCCAGCTGATGGAACCAATACCTGTAAAGATTCCATTCTTCTTAGACGCTTCTGAATATGACCAGTAAGCTTACTGAATCTCTTCTGAATACCTGCTGGGGCAGTCGGCTGCGTTAGAGAAGAGTACGTTACGATTGGTTGGCTGTTCATCGTAGGGCAATTTGTGTTTACAACTGCGTCGTGATCTCCATGGACTTCGCATACAAATGGGCGGGACGACGTTGTCGCTGTCATTTCGTTGGCAGTCAGAGCGCTGTCAGATCTTGACTGGTCGCTGATTGTGAGCGAGGTGCTGGATTCATACTTCCAATGGTTATAGTCTTCATCGTCGGGCTCAGACTCTGTATGTTCGTTTTCATTTTCATCTGGACACTCATATGCGGTGTCGTTGACGGCGTCGCTGCCGCTGTCACTGACCGATACACATTCCTCGACAGCGACAGGGACAGCTTCGTCAGAAGTCCACTTCGGAACACTGATCTTCAGTCTGTCACGAGCATCTATTGGCGCGGGTTTGAACAGTTCTGAGCGCACCGGGCTTTCATTCTCCTCAATAATGTCTGCAAGATTCGTCTTGCCCTGCTGAATATTCTCCGTTCGCCTTGGAGCAGCCACTACGCTGGTAGTTTGCTTGTACACCTGTAGCCCGGCCTCGAACCTCGCTGTAAGATCAGTTGGGATCGCCGGTGGGTGGGTAAAAGGCTCTGGATCGCGAAAGCCCATCACTTGCTGCAAGGTCTTAGACGCGCGGAAGGCACCGACGATGGCGAACATTGTGTCCGGCTTGCCACGAGGCGGCGGCTGCTCATCTTGTGTTTCACTGTGGAGGCCGTTCGTTGGATCTCCTTCAGGTAAGCGTGTTCGCAAGCTCGGCATTGATGCAGAGCGCATCTTGGGCGCGATGAGCGCTTCAACGAGCGTGTCCCTTGGCAGCGCTGACCTAGAAGGCAGAAAAGTGAGTGTTGGGCGTGTCAAGGTCCACGTATAGGAACGGGGGTTGAAAGTCAGGGCTCGGCTCCAGTCGTCTGTGTGTGTGTGTGTGTGTGTGTGTGCGCGGGCCGCTTTCGTCATGTGGCGCTGACATGGGGAAGTGAAGGGCAAACACATAAGGTCTTGGAGACAGGGTCCAAGATCTGTTGCCTAGCAGATCTAAAAAGTGGTCAACAAAGGCATCAAACAAGTTTGAAGTGGGTTTATTTGTCACTGCCAGTAATCATTAATTATTAGATTCTAAGCGAGACACTGATCGAGAGGCCAATGGAACATGCACACAGACAGTACTGCTATAGCTGTCGCTTGCGTCTGTGGTGTGTCCGGTAAGATCCTGCGTCTATATCGGTTCAACTCTATTCCTCAGTAGAGAAGACGTAGTCAGCCTCAAGAGTGTAGGCAGGATCATTAGGACCGAAGATCTGTCTCTTCTCGCGCTGCCACTCGGGCTGGTTGATGCCATCGATGTAATCCTGAACCTCCATGACGACGCAACCGTATTTCTCAACAGTGCGGCGACGGCTGTCAAGCCCTTGAGTGGACTTGATAGGAAGCGAACCTTGTAGACATTAACAATCTGGGAATCTCTATCACTTAAAAAGAGCTTACCGTTCTGGCCGACACAGCTGTAGACTTGGAAAGCCTGCTGGTCGGTAAAGATATCGAGCTTGATACCAGACCATGCGCTGGATAGAGATGCAACAGGTCCCGATGTTCGCCAATCAAAAGGTCCATTCTGTTCGCGACTGACAGAGTAGCAGTTGTCGTAACCAGTGCAGTTGTAACCGCAGTTGCCGAGAAGCTCAGGCGCTGTGAGGTTGGCACCAATCTGCTTGGGGGCAGACCAGAAATCATTCACAGAATACTTCTCGTTGGGAAGGATAGTGCCGTCCGGAATGAGAATGTTGTCAACACCAACACGCTGGCCGGAGTACGGCAAGTAAAGAGTGTGATTGAGAGCGGTAGGGGTATCAGGGTTGGCAAACCCGTCGAGGTTCCAGTATGTGTGGGAGGTCAACATGATGGGCGTCTTCTTGGTTGTCGCAAGAGCAACGATCTTGATGTTCCAGGTGTTGGGAGACATGGTGTAGGTGATGTAGCTAATGACCTCACCAGGGAAGCCCTCCTTGCCATCGGGATCTACAATAGAGAAAGTGATGGACGATTCGGTGTGTGCAACCACCGTGAAATTTCGCCAGTCTTGACAGGTCAGAACATGAACAAAACGTTGTGTATTTGAAACTTACCCCATCCATCGAGACCACCGTGCAACGTATTGGCTCCACCGTTCTCGTTGGGCGTGATGTGATAATCAACGCCATCGATATTGAACGTGCTGTTCTTGATGCGGTTCGCGTAGCGTCCAGGTACACCTCCGAAGTGAGGATGCACGGGGTCGACCGAGTAGTAAGAGGCATTGTCGAAACCCAGGACAATGTCACGCTCGATGCCATCCTTGCCCTTAATGAAAAGGTTGGAGATGGATGCGCCGTAAGGAATGAATAACCCACGAATGCCTTCAGCAGAGATCTCGTACTTGCCGTTCTCATCAGGACCAGAAGTCGTGTTGGTCGGGTAATTAGACGGTGCCGCGATGGCGGTCGCCGTGAATAGTGCTGAGAGGTAGGTGAACTTCATCTTGGACCTGCGTTCTGATGCTCAGTTGGAGAATTGACACGCTTTGCGAGAAGGTGGGGATCGAAAGCTGGAGGAGAAGCTGGGAATCATAAGTAGTGGGTTCGTGCGATGCCGCAGACCTGGTTACCAGGGTCTAACCTCTTTCTTCACTCGTCGCTCTCGCTAGTGCAAGCCCGTTAACGACGTAACATGACCTTGGTAAGCTGGAGGCGGGTCGTTACCGCGTGGAGAATCGCGCCTTTCCCCGCACATGGGCTCTCCATGCCGATCCTCCAGGAACACGAGATGAACGGAGCCGGCGCCGATTACATGAAGAGCGGCTCTGCATCTTTTAACAGGCGCGATGCCCTGCCGTACCCATGCCGGACACAATGTGCAGTGTGACCCGCATGCTCGTCGACGTGTCGAGAGCTGGGGTGAGCTTCGGGATGAGCTCTCCGAGAGCACGCAAGCTTACGTACATTTGCTTGAAGTATCTGGCGTCATCACTGGCTGCTGTGGAAACGGAAAGTGCAGAACACCAGCATTGGACGCCTGCAAAACGCCTCTCGGGCTTTGGCCGACTCGGAAAAGTCGGAGTGACATGGGGAGGTTGAATTATGGTGGAGAGCGGTTGGGGCGTCCTTGCCATCCCTGCTCGCAGATTCCAAGCCGTGAGGCGGGGAAGCTTGACCGTACCACACTATTTGCTGACATTCACTATGTGCACGGGATGGCTTACCGCAACAGGCACTCAGTCCGCATCGAAAGCTTGTCATCTCACTACTTTGCTATCGAATTTCCACAGCCGACTTGAGAGTTGTGAGTGTCATTTCCTCAGTACACACGGACTTTGAACAACACATTGCACTTTAGCCGGAGCAACCCACGAATCGCCGTCCTAGTTCGAATCCCGCAACTCCAGACGCCAGTTTCCCAAAGAATACACACTGGATCCTTAGTCGTGTGAGAATGTGCGAAAAGCCCAATTTACAATGCCGACTCTTTCACGTGTAACCTGATCTGGCTCATAATGATCGCCTAGAGCCTTCGCTTTTTCTTTGCATGGCCTGACAATGGTGAGGCAAGAGGCTCGAGAAGCCGCGAGAGAGACGTTGATGCACGATCTTCTGTATCAATCAGAGGGAGACCTGCACCAAGTCCAGGGGCAGGAACCTTCATGTCTGGTGCAATTGGCGCATTCGGACGCGCGGATCTACGATCGAAAGTATTCTCAGAGGGAATGTAGGGTAAGAATGGTGCATGCTGTTCTGTCGTAGCGACTTGCGCATCAAGATTCGAGGCGATAGAACCTGTCCGTGCCTCAGGTTTCGGTGCATCGATCTGGGAGACCATGCTGATCGCAGTCAATAGCGTGTCGAAGCTGCTTCGCGACGGAAGTCCGTGGGTGTGGTAGCGAGGTTCCGACTGCTCTGAACTAGTCACGCTGGCAGTACCTGTGCTTAGTGTTCTCGCGACTGTCTTGGGTAGATCCTCAAGCGTTGGGAAACCAGGAATTATGTTAAGCTGCGGTAGACTTGAGGTTGACGGGGCTTCAGACTGCGGGAGCGGTGCTATAGACCGATTCTGCTTAGAGCGGGAAGACAGCGACCTTGGTGTTTCGGATACCAGCTGAAGGCCTTTACAGCTAAGGTGATCGTTCCAAGCGACGTCTGGTTTTTTATGCTTAGCCCAGCATCCTGTCGTTGTTTCGAGATCATTGACCTTTTTGCCCCAATGATGTTTTTTCACTCCAGACAGTGTTGCGAAAGCTTTGCCGCAAAGTGCGTGTACGAAGAGACCGTCCATCGAATCGTTCCGGTCCATCAGGCCATCGCGTTCTGGCTCTTTGTCGTCCTGTGCCGATCTTACTTCGGGCGGCGATTGAGACTTAGGAGTCGGCGGCGCATGGATGTTCGACGGCCAGGCCCCCTGCAGGCCCGACTTCAGGAAAGCATTGCTGTTGATCGAAGATGGGGGCGGATGGTGTATCGACTGTGAAGCGGGCATTGATATGATGCTATCCTGCAGTAAGGACTGATCCGGCTCAGCATCTCGTGAGTACACCACTGGCAACTGCATGCGGTCATTGGTGTATGCAGCTGGTGATTCATGAGGCTCGGTATGCTCGCCAACGTACGTCGGGTCTGGTAGAAAGCTCATAATATCATTTGTCCAAGTGCCAGCGTAGTTCGCGTCCTGCCATGGGTTGCGGAAGGGCATGTGAATAGGAGGTGGTAATTGCCCGTCGTCATCGGTAGCCGAGTACATCATCTCCGCATTGTCCTCCAACCATAGACGAGACGGTGGTTGAGATAGCTGGAGTGGGGCGAGGTTCATCGAAGGTGACAAGATCATGGGGTTGTATTCGTCATAACCACCAAATGACAAACGGCCGGGCGACTGGTCAACTTGAGGCATTGGAAACCAGCTCGACGAGATAGGTGGTAGACGCATCTGCGGTTGGTGTGCGGGCTGTAGATATTGGGGAGTTGACTCCATAAAGGATTGCATCGGCTCCTCGGTGGTGAGGTCGAAGTCGCCGTGTGCCCATTCGGCTGCTGGATGCATGATGATATCCATAAGTTGTTGCTTGAGATCGTGGTGCCCTTCAAGAGTACTTAGGATCGTTTTGTGCGCCTCCCGCTTGCTCACTTGACCCTTCGTGAAGTTATCAAGCGTATCGTGTACCTCGCGCAATTGTGAAGAGTTCTCTCCGAAGCGAGCCTTAAAAGAGATGAGCCGCTTTTCATGTGGTATGTACTGTTCTTTGTCTCTGACTTACCGTTACGCTCACAAGGAACTTTAGGCTAGCTGCTTTTAGCTCGTCTAGTCCAGAGACAGACTCCATATTGGGAGGCGACCTGCATGATAGTCAGCCAGGGTGAACTCAATGCTGTGAAACCATGTGGCGTCTTACCGAGAACGAGGCAGCTTTTCCGACACTACGGTTTTGTGAGGTAGTGTAGCTTTGTTCACGGTGGCCATGACAGTGCTAGACGTTCCTTTTAAGGCTGCAGATCTTGGCAGCAGGTTCTTCTGTAGTGAAGTGAAGAAAATCTGGGCGGTGAGGACGACAAAATTGTGTAGCACGGTGAATGGTGCAGTACTGGCGGTAAGGCTGCTCGCATGTGTGTATGCGTGCATGTCCAGGCGGTGGGACCATGTGACACTTGTTGATTGTTGACCTCAATAATGTAAACGGCAGCCGCGCCTTTTGAACTTATGCACAGATGCATGACGTCGCACCAGTCCCTTTGCGACTTCTTTCTTTCACCGCAATATCATGGCCAGCAAACGAAATGCGACTTTCTCAGTTGCCTGGTGATAACCGGCCATGGTAGACCGTTTGTCGAACAAAGCCAGCGTCGTACACTAATTCGGCAATGCTTTGCCTGCAGCGCCATCCACTGTCCATACGATCGAACAACACAAAGTCCGCAGGCTCGCCAGTTCGAAAGCCCAGCGAGGTAGTTTCAAGGCCAATGGAAGTCTTTGCACGAGACGAGACAGCTTCCTGCATTGTAGCATTAGCAAATTTCGGGGAGAGAAAAGGCAAAGAATACACGGAAACGTACATAAAGTAATTGTACATCCGCCTTGGTTGGTGCCTGATAGAGACCCACACCGAGCTGTGCGATGCTGAGCGGATCGCAATTTCCTTGCGGAGTGAAGGCGTTTCCAACATTATTTATTGCAATGGCTGCACTGAGACTATGCCGCTTAATCAGCTCGACAATTGGCAGAGTTCCACGTACATTCTCTGGAGTGCGCATCATAAACAAGTCAGACGTAGGCAACCCGACAAAAGAGATCTGGAGCTCGCCAATTTCATCCTTCAAACGAGTCCAATCATCTTCTTGAAACCTTGTTAGGCGTGTACAATGGCCAAGGGTAATTTGTTTGCCACCCGCGTTGGTCCAACCGTGTCCTTGGATGATCTTGATAACCTCCCAGATGAGAGGTTGCTTATCTTCGTCGAGGAAGTAGTCTAGATGTAGATCGAGATACTTCTTGCTCCTCAATGCCAGTGCTGAGATCCAGCGGGCGTTCTCCTTTGACTTGCTCTCATCATCCTCGACATAAGGTGTTGAGCCTAGTGCGTCCACATCCTCATTGGCTGCTGCAACCTCCATGAGTCTTCTGACCTGTGCACCGCCATCTTCCCCAGAAAATAATGGAAGCTGCGCAAAAGCGCATATCTGAATGTCGCAGGAGTCCTTATACTTCTGACGCAGCTCAAGCCCAGCTTCCAGACACTTAAGATTGACAACACCATCCAACTCAACAAACGCTCGCATGGCAGTGACACCGTGACGTATGCTCTCTTCAATCAATTGGCTACCGCGTCTCAGGAGGTCCTCCTCTTCGAACCTTGCCTTCGCGGTGCTCGTCATCTCCATGGCCTCTTTGAAGTCGCCGTTTTGAATCTGCAAATCGCCGTATTTTGGGTCCTGGAGCAAGAAGCATTTGTCAAGGTGGATGTGGGCATGACACAAGGATGGAGCAATCAGTCGATTAGCGCCATCAAGCACTTCATGTTGGTCGGGATGAGATGCGCTTTTATTGTACGCGTCCACCGACGCTATCCTGCCTCCTTCGATCGTTATGTCCCATAGTTCGGAAGGTTGCTTCCCTGGAAGGCGAACACGCGTGATTCTCTTCAACGGCATAGTCTGCATGGTGTCCGGGGCTGCATCCGATGATGTTGATTTCTGAAGTAAAGGGGTGAGACGTGCAGGAAAGATACAGGGCAATGATGACGTTTAGCTGGAGATGGAGATTCAGATGCTTGCACCTAACTTCATGCGCGTTGGTCTCCTGCGCGTCGTTGATCGCCAGTTGCCAAGGAGGATGACCAGAGACTGTGAACAGCTCGAATGGGCATCACAAAGCTTCTCGCTGCATCTATCCACAGCCTTATACGACGCAACAAGTTTGCATGATGTTCGAAGATGCCGAGTTACTGTTGAGTGTAGGTGCGGCGTTCCCAGCCGATGGTTCTGCCCCGCCTCCAACGTTTAAGGGGGGCGTTCGTGCCAATCATTATCAGCCCTGTGCACAGCTATCTTGACGCGTTTCCCAAACGCTCCTTCCTCCATCTCGCATCCATCGAGGAAGTCGCGTCCCCATCGTCGCTGCTGTTCTACGAAGTCGTTGCCTGTCCATCATGCAGCAGGCGAATTATCGGAATTACAATTACCCGCAAAATGCAGGCACAATCGGAACTCCTGCCCGGCGAGGGCCCGGTACGTAACTCCACATCGTGAATTCACCCACCCGCTCCCAAGCTCGCGCGCATACCCTTAGAGCCAGTTATGATCAGTAGGGCTGACTTGGACGCCATGTTCCGCAAATCAGCTCCGATTGCGCATCCTCAACACCAAGCTGCGCAGCAGTACAACGCCGTGAATATGCAAGCCCAGCAACGCGCCGAGGCCGAACGACGCGAGAAGATGCGCCGAATCGCCAAGAACCCGACCGACAAGAACATACCCGAAGGTGTCGAGGACGTCTGCATTGGTGATGGTGTCGCGCGCTACCGCGAACTGCGCGAAATCGAGCGCACACTTGACGCGACCATGATGCGCAAGAAGCTGGATGTCATGGACTCCAAGCACCACTCAAGAGCCTCACGCTACGGCACTATGCGCATCTGGGTTTCCAACACCGCCGAGAATCAGCCGTGGCAGAGCAATGGCATTGACACTGAAGCATTCGACTTTGAGAGCGATACCAATGCCACCTACCGCGTGAAGATTCAGGGTCGCCTGCTGGATGAGGAGGGTGATGAGGGTCTTGAAGACGAGGACGAGGAGGAGGAAGGCAAGGACGCTGACGGTACGTAAGCTCCTGCGCATGTAATGACTCTATCGCATTAGAGGACAGGTTCGCTGATCAGACCACAGCCATGGACGAGGACGGCGCAGAGTCGAAGACTTCCGCCTCGAAACCAAAGATCTTCTCGCAATACTTCAGCGCAATTACAATCGACTTCGACCGCAACAAGGACCTCCAGCCCGACAACTTCACACAGATCGAGTGGAAGCGGCCAGAGAACCCCACGGCGAAAGAGAGCAACTTCAGCGAGCTCGAGTTCGAGCGCAAGGGTGACGAGAACATTAATGTCACGATCAATCTGCAGCGATTTCAGAACCCTGAAGTCTTCAAGCTTAGCAAGCCTTTATCAGAGCTGCTGGATACAGACGAGGAGGACCGTGCCGGTGTTCTGATGGGTATTTGGGAATACGCACGGTCACAGCACCTGCAACAAGACGACGATGAGCGCAAGTTTGCATGCGACGCTAAACTCAAGACCTTGTTCAACGGCCAGGACTCATTCTACTTTCCGAATCTCCCGCAACTCATCAAGCCACACTTGATGACACTACCACCCATCCAGCTACAGTACACGATCCGCGTAGACAAGGACTATATTGCGCCTGCAGATGGCGACAAAAAGCCTTCGGAGTTCACAGTATATGATGTGCAAGTCGCCCTGGAGGACCCGATGCAGCCCTTGTTCCAGGACATCCTACGACGACCAGACAGCATCCAGACACTGCAAGAAATTCAAAAGCTGGACGAGCAATTGGTATTACTTATGGGTGCCATTGGGCAATCGAAGGCAAAGCATGCGTTCTTCACCAGCATGTCCAAAGACCCCGTCGCCTTCTTCAAGCGATGGCTATCTTCGCAGAAGCGCGACCTCGAGGTTCTGCTGGGTGAAGCTACAAGGGGCGGCGGTGAGGACGTGTCCGGTGACGAATGGAGGCGTGGAGGAGCCGATGGTGTTTGGGGTAGTGATGTTGCAAAGGAGAGTGTTGCGTTGTGGTTAGCAAGGGCGCAGAACGTCAAGACCCATTAGGTGATGCATGGTCAAGTGCAACATAGAGGTCTATTTTTTCGCATTAACCCGTTGGGATTTGGCGTATTAGGAGCAGGGAGATCAGGCGCTTAGAGTGTCGCCTCGACAAGATACCCAAACATCAAGTTCACCATATCATCTTCCAAGTCTCGTGAGATTTGCCGACTTCTGGACGTTGTGCCTCTTCGTTGGATACGCGATATTGTACAACTCAGGTGTTTTCAGGAACACCTCGGCCTAGCGGGGTCATGGAGCGCGGACGTTCGAACACCAAGCTCTCTACTATGCACTTCACAAGCTGCATCCCCAGTAGCTAAGTCTAATTTTGCCGGAATCAGAATCCGATCCCGACAATGGCATCACCTAGGTGGAAGGAGCTGTATAAATATGCCGCATGCGATGTAAGCAACAGCATAGCGTATGCTGAGGATGATCACTGAGCCCACCTAGCTTGCCGATGGCCTGCTCAAGCTCAATGTGCCTGGCGCAGGCTTTCTGGCCAATATACGTACGTTCTACCTGAAGTAAACAAAGGATATGCTGACGTTCAACAGAGCCAATGCCACACACAGCAAGCATAGCAAAGCCCAAGCTTAAGAAAGTGCTTGCACCAGCGTCAACATTTCTAATGGCGCCCAAAGCAACCAAATCCTTTCCCAACCCTACAACATTGTCTAAGAACGCACCGGCCTCGAATTTGGCAGACTCGAGACCGTATGCAGACTACGCAGAGAATGGCACTATCGTTGTGATCAGCCAACCTCCAGACCAATCATGCGCAGTCGTGGGTGGTATCATGGCTGCTCGAATGAAGCATCTCGGTGCAAGCGGACTGGTAGTCGATGGCAGAGTTCGAGATCTGGTGGCACTGAACGAGACACAGCTGCCAATCTGGTCCAAGGGAACATCGATCATCGGTGCAGGAGCGGAGACAAAGTTTCATGCGTACAACGTGCCGGTGCATATTGGCGAGACGACTGTCGAGGCTGGCGACATTGTGATGATAGATCCGTTCGAGAACGGCGTGGTTGCAGTGCCGCAGGGCAAGATCGATGAGCTGCTCGAGCTGCTACCAAAACTTGTGGGCGCCGACGAGAAGGTGATTGCGGACGTTGAGGCAGGCGTGAGCGTTCAAGAAGCCTTCAAGAGGCATCGCAGCTAGCTGTAGTCATGTCGTCAAGAACAGCAACATTCCAATGTGCATTTTGACTGCTCAGTCCACTCCTGACTGCGCTCGCGTGAAGGGTCCAATGAGTTGCGACTGGTTCTGATGACATGTTCCTGGGGCTAGCTAGCGCCAGTTGGCGTGCCAAGTCTCGACGATTTGCGGCTTCAACATCGACAGCTCCAACCCTCACCCGCCGTCTACATCACCACCCGACCCGCTCGAGACTCAATCGTCGCCCCACCGTCACAATGGGTATCACCGACTTTTTCTCCGCCGCCTGGGAGACATTCGCCCTCCCCTCGGCCGATGCCGAAGCTCCTCCCCAGGGTGGCACATCGACCCAGACACCCGCATCTGGAACCGACGAGGAGTCCAGCGAGGAGGCCGAGGTCAACAAGCAGGACGCCAAGGAGCCCGAGGAGGGCGAGCAGGGACACAGGCCCAGCGACGATGGCGATGATGAGGAGGAGGAAGAGGAGGAGGAGGAGGAGACTCAGGATCCCAAGGAGGTCCTTGAGGAGGGTGAGTCGCCTCGAAACCGCGAACACCGACGACTCCAGCATCACCGGGTGCAGTTGACGCTTTGACGCCACGCGTGGAGCCATTGACGATTCACTCCCCACACGAAATTGGAATCTGGAATTTGTGGCATGACCACTTGCAAATAGAACGGCAGCTAACGACGCATCGCAGAGTGCCGCAACTCCAAGGAGTGCCACGGCCCCAAGCACCACTACGACGAGTGCGTCGAGCGCGTCACCGGTCAGATCGACAACGACGGCCAGGCCAGCGAGGACTGTGTCGAGGAGTGTAAGTTATCAATGCACCAGCAGCCTTGGGCTGAGAGGCTGATTCGTACTAGTCTTCCACCTGGTCCACTGCGCGACCCAGTGCGCCGCTCCCAAGCTCTTCGCTCAGCTCAAGTAAACTCGCCAGCCCATCGCTCACCTCGACTGCTACCGCGCCGAACAGACGACACGATAGCTAGAAGATGGTCATTGGATTGATCGACACGACAGGACACGTCAAGGATGACTGTAAATACCAGAGTCATGTTTAGAATAACACTGTACTATCTACCATGCCAGGCAATTTCTTTACCTCAGTTAGCAAATATGCTGCAAGTTTTTGGGCGCACAGATTGCATGCTCATGGCCAATGTCTCGGTTCACGCCAACTGATGCGGTCGAAATACTGCACGATAAGAAGACGACCCTCTGGATTGGATTACGCAGCATCGTAATCCGCCAATAGTCAGCTCTCCTGGCCCTCCACAACTTCCCCCTCTCTATGCTCGTCAACCTTCAATCTGCCCTCTCCACTCGCCAACCCCAACTTCTTGACCCCTAGCATAAGTGGCAATGGCAACACAACCATGCACACCACCGCCTGGAAGACTAACGCATTGTACATGTTCCCGGGTGGTCGATCGCCATCACTATCGATCCTGCCCCCGTCGTTGACCTGCGCCAGATCCACCGCCCTCCTGTCCTTCAGCGCATCCATGATCACCACAAAACACGCGCCAAAAAACTGTCCCCCAACCCAACATATCGTTGAACTAACCTCTGGGCTTGCCGGAAATGTAATCTCGACTAGATACTCCAGCGCAATCGGCAGCAGACTAAAACTGCTTGCGCCCAGCACCGCACTGAGCACGTACGGCGCGACGATGCTCCTCGTCTGCGGCGCCCAGATCATGGCCAAGTAGCTCAGTGCAACAAGCGGACACATGATCTTGATGCCTAGGAGGTACGCGTGGGTGCGGTCGAGAACGGGGGAGATGACAGCAGCAACTACAAGGCCGACGACGATGAGGACGGCGCCGCAGATGCCGGCTTCGTCTTCGGAGAAACCGTAGGGGTAGAGAATTTGGTTGAGCAGCGAGGAGAAGGCATTGAAAAAGCCGACGTAGACACCGAAGGTTAGGAAGACGACGTAGAAGGGTGGGGAGCGCAGCATGACTTTGATGGATTCGAAGACCGGGGTCCTGGATAGGCTTGACGAGGCGGTGGGCGGTGTTGGAGGCGCAGCGGGGAGGAAGATGGAGGGTATGCAGGATACAGTTGTGATGATTGAGACTATCAGGACGATCTTGTCGACTGAGCCAAGGAGAGGGTTGACAAGCTGAGCGAGCTAATGGTACAATCAGTAGAAGTCACGACGCTCAATAGGAGTGAACTTACAGCACCACCAAATGGATTTGCCAGGCTAGCTAGTGCGGTTGCACCAACACGTCCTCGCTCGGTGAACCACATGTCAGAATAGCGCGTTGGTGCCGCGAGCACAAATGGCTGAGCAAGTCCTGTCAAAATCTGACCGAACATGACTACGCCAAAGACACCACCCGAAGCCTTGGTGCCTGCATAGCGGATCCAATTGCCAACTAGAAGGAGGCCAGAAGCCCATAGAATGCTCTCCTTGGGACTGCGATGCAGTGTCCAGATGACAAGTGGGGTCGCAACGGAAAATGAAAACAAGAAGCCTGTAGAGAGCCAGTTTATTGCTGTCTCAGAAACGTCAAAGTATGTCGCTGCTGATGTTGAGACTGGGGCGAAGGTCAACCACTGCTGCTTATCAGTACATGGTATGGTACCGGGTGGTCGTCAACTTACGTCCCAACTGACAACTATGTTCAACAACACGAGCTGCCCAAGACCCAGCCATCTCCTCTTGTAAACTTTGAAATGTGTATGACTATACGTTTGCTTCGGCTTTGGTCTTCTTTCCGAAGTCAGTGCCTGTACCTCTGTCTCCCCCTCTTGTGCGCGTGCTGACGGCCCAGAGACATGCTCATAGACGTCTTCTCCGATGTGAGTGGTTCCCGTAAGCTTGGCCGTGCTATCGTGGGTTTGTACGGGGGCGATTTCGCTCATTCTGTTTCTCAAGCGGTGACGTCTTGCGTAAGAGTGTCTCCCAGAATGAAAAGAACGTGTCACTTCCTGTTCGCGACAGATTGCTTCAGGCCCTCAAACTTTCAGTTTGCGCTGTGGTACCCTCTGGTGCTGCCGCGGGTTCCGAGCTCTTAAGTGACGTCAAAAGCAGGAGACCTCAACCCTTTTCCAACTTATACAGCAAGACTCGTTCCAACGCCGAAGATGCGGGGAAGCGAAAGATAACGAAGACCGACAGCGAAGGATGCTGCCCTGTGTTGTTGCATGTGCTCTGGACGCCTGCCATCTAGCTGGGCCAAGATAGGAAAAGGGCGAGCGCACAAACGGACCCACCTGCTCGTTTCGCGCTAGATACTTCTTGTATCGTTGCTTTCTAGCCCCAGCTTCTGGAGCGGATTCGCTGCTTGAGACCAGGACCGGAGCAGGTGCGCATGGGAAGGTGTCGCGTGCCGTGCGACGGATGGAGGCCGATTGGGACACGAGGGGTGTCAATATACCTGTACTGGAAAGCCACGCGATGCCATGAAACCTACAAAAAGGAGGGGGGATAATAAAGGACTTTGCACGCAATCCGCTAGCCAGTGGTATACTATCTGGCAGGGTGGGCTTTCCTGCTTGGAGCGTGTGTTGTCAGTCTGGACAGCAGCACCCAGGATTACAAGCAACAATCGAACGAATGTGGACAATTTTTTAATCTAAGAGAACTCAACGTTACAGTGCGCTCGATGATCAGATGCCACCCTTCAAATAGTAGTCCAGTGGATATCCTAGCCAGTTGCACTGTTCAACATCCACATATCCAGTGTTCTTGCTTGGCCAGTCCAGAAGCCGGACCTCGTCGCCGCTCTTCTTACCTCCGGCTACCTGATTCCACTGGCCATAATTCTTCACACCCTCAATTACCTTATCGTAGCCTCGGACTTGCAGGTACTGTAATTCAGGGTTCGGATCGCCACTCCTCACGAAAGACCCGAAGTAGCTTGTCACTAGCTGCTCTGACCACAAGTCCTCTGGCTCACGGATGATGCTGAGAGTACCGAACACCCAAGGCATGTCGGCACCGTGGAAGCGAAAGTATGGGTTCTTTGGGTTGTTGTCCTTTGGTCCACCAAGATTGTTAGGATCATAGCCTCCGATTGTGCGCTCAAACTGGTAGTAGTAAGCCTTTTCGAAAGCTTTAGTCTCAGCACCCGCAAAGACAGTCGCCTGGTCGACGCAGCGAAAGGTCTTGTCGGTTGCAACGCGCTGCGATACGTTGAACGAGTCAAGGGTGAGATTTCCCGTATCAGTGAGAGGGAACAAGCCAGAAGCAATGACCGTCTCAGCCCAGGTCGAATTGATCCCGAGGGCAACTTGAAGGCCCTGAGTATGGTTCGCGATCGGAGTCTTTGGATATGTTGAGAATGACGCTCCGTCATTACGTATTATGCCAAAGATGACAGGAATGTGTGCCGTGCTGCTGTTGCGAGTCGAGAGGATGAGATTAGGCGTGTTGACATACTTGCCATCCTGCACAACATATCGAGCTACGGTTGAGAGACCGACGAGAGTTGAAGCTGGCACTTTCTCGAGGCAGGTAATCTGGCTCGACACATCAGTGCCATTGCAACCAGCGCCAGCAAAGATCTGAGGTCCAGCTACGGCATAAGACTGGTCAATAGTGTAGTATGTAGAGTATGTAGTACCGTAATCGCCCTTCAGGCCTAGGGTGACGCCGCCTCCAAGATTTGACATGGACACTGCACCTTGGTATTTGCCGATCGCCTCAGGTGATCCAAGCAACGTACGCACAGAACCAGCTCCAGCAGATTCGCCAGCAATGGTGATCTTCTTAGGGTCACCTCCAAAGGCTGCGATATTTGCGACAACCCAATCGAGTGCCGTGATCTGGTCCGAGATACCGAAATTACCCTTGATGTCGGTACCTGGAACTGCGAGGAAGCCGAGTGTCGAAAGACGATAGTTGATCGAAACAACCACGACATCTTCCTTGCTAGCAAGATTGCCGCCATCTGAGAGTGCATCAGCACCACTGCCACTTGTAAATCCGCCACCATGAATCCAGAACATAACAGGACGGAGCTTCTGCGTCGAGCCTGCCTTCGGAATGTATGGCGTTTGGATATTCAGGAACAGACAGTCCTCGCTGCCGGATCCGCCTTGCGCGCATTGCGCACCATATGAAGTTGCCTGTATGGTCTGACCTTTCTTGAAGTATAGTGAAGAGTACTTGAAGCGTTTGGGAGCGTCAGCGTAGGGGACGCCAAGGAAGCGAAAAGACTTCTGGTTGCGATAACCAACAAAGCTATTGCCACTTGAAGCGAGGATGACTTCGGTGCCGTTGACGGGTCTTGCGTTCGACGATCCGTTGTTTGCAGACTGCGTACACAGAACCGGCAAAGCCTTGTTTAAGTTTCCCGATGCTGAAGCGAACTTCAGTTGCTTGCCGACAGAAACGATGCCGTTTTCGATGTGGTAGCCGTTGCTGGCTTCATAGTACTTGACGAAGTCTTGGTAGGCGAGAGCATCGACGAAGTCGGACTGATGCTGCTCCAGCGCAGATTTGGTGAGAAGCCTCTCATTCAGTGCTGCACAGGCTGCCGTCGCGCTTGATTGAGGGACTGCATCTATGATGATAGCTCCTATGTGGTTCTTGTCGTCTGATCCGTTCAAGTTGTTCTGATAGATCAGAGTAAGAGCAGATTTCGAGTTCGAAGTGCTTGTCACACTTGTTGTCTCGACAGGTGAGGCAAAGGACAGGTTGATAACGCCTGCTGCCACGGCAGCAAGGGTGGCAAGGATGGCCATTGCTATTGAAATACCGAGGCTCTCCACGTTCTTCGTCGGATCTTTTGTAGTTTGAGCAGCCTGATTGAACTAGAGCAGCAGCGGTACATTCTTTTATACTGTACCGGACTCACGGATGGCGATCCACAATGAGATAAACAGCCGTACAGCTACCGGAATTTAGGTTATAACCCATATGAGGCTATTGAAAACAAGCATCTGGGACGCGCGGGTTCCCCGGATATTCATGGCAGATCGTGACTAGCTTAGTAGTCAGGCAGAATGGTCTGCAATACGGTGTGGGCGACCCAAATACTAATGACGTATGAGCACCATCTTGAGAGCATTGTGCAGCCAACGAGCACCGACACATAGTACGACGCTGATTTGTTAATTGGCTTGAAGTATGAGGTCCCCAAGAAGTGGGCTGGTCAACGAGACGGTGCCATAGCAGTCCAAGCTTAATAGCATGCTCGATCTGCCGCGTTGAAGATGTTCCCGCTGTCGTGAGCAATTTAGCCGTTTAGGCAGCTTTGGCAGCACGCGTCACAAGGTATTGTTAATGTGGCGAGCGACTGTAGTCCGGCAGATATACTGGTCAAGCTTAGTCATACAGTAGACATTCGAACGCATACTGGAGGACGGAAGGCAAAGGACGAATTTGCGGAGGTTTAGGACAGGCCGACCGCCAACGGGCGCCATTCGAAGTTCGGTCTAGGCCTCCACAACCCAGCCTCTCTCCTCTCTTTCGACTTGTCAGCAATCCATAACCTTTTTAAAAATGTACGTCCGATGCACAATAACGAATGCGAGATCTGAGAGCCAGTGCGGTTCCTCAGAAAACCCTTCGAGACTAAGTATGAACTCGGACGGCACACGAAATTCAACGAGGTTAGCATCGTGTCAGTTGTGGAAACCACGTCATTCGAAGATGTGATCGAAGGGAGGCGAAGACTGTAGATTGAGCACTTGCCTCGTGTCAGCCTGCAGCCAGAACAGCTCTGGGCGGGACGCCTATTGAGATAAACGAGAAACGGAGCTATTCGGTATCGGGCTCCCGTCATCGTACAGGCCAAGGCACGCGAGCGCAAGGGTGCAATTATAAGATGTCGCATTCTCGCCTTCTTAAGGGTCCCAGCTCTCGGAAAATTTCTACAGAAACGGGTCTGCGCCATGCGATCGGTTGCTTTCTTGTTGACCTTAGTGGTCTCTGCTGTTGTTGGGCAGACTATTATACCACCAAGCGCATGGAACTACACCTACCCATGGCCTGTCAAGTACCACACCGTCACGTCACAGCTTCAAAATCTATCCATGGCGTATATGGATGTCGCGCCAACCGGCTATGCAACCAATAAGACGATTGTCTTGCTTCATGGAAAGAACTTCTGTGGCGCAACATGGGAGGATTCAGCGCGACGCCTGTCGGCCGATGGCTATCGAGTTATCATCCCAGATCAAATTGGCTTCTGCAAATCGTCTAAACCGCCAACATACCAATTCTCCCTGCAACAGTTGGCCTCCAACACCAACTCGTTGCTTCAGTCGCTCGGTGTCGCACAGACCAAGGTCCTCGGACACTCAATGGGCGGCATGCTTGCAACTCGCTTTGCGCTGATGTACCCCAACACTACCTCGCACCTCATCTTAATAAACCCTATCGGTCTGGAAGACTGGAAAGCTCTCGGTGTTCCATGGCGATCAATTGACCTTCTGTACGCAGACGAGCTGAGGACGAACTACACAACGATCCGCAACTACCAACAGGCCACCTATTACGTCAACACTTGGAAGCCCGAGTACGATGTCTGGGTCAACATGCTGGTCTCTCTATACCGTCTGCCTGTCGAAGGCGCTACATTCGCCTACAACATGGCGTCAACTACCGACGCAGTGCTGACGCAGCCCGTCGTTTACGAATTTGGTCAGGTGAAGGCAAAGACATTGCTTCTGATCGGCACCAAAGATAATACTGCGATCGGAAAGGCGTGGAGCCCGCCAGCAGTGCAGGTGAAGTTGGGTAATTACACAGTCCTTGGCAAAGAGACGGCTGCGAAGATCCCTGGCGCGGAGTTGGTAGAGTGGGTGGACTTGGGACACGCGCCTCAGACTCAGGATAGTGAAAGGTACCATCAGGCTCTGTTTGAATGGTTGAATAGGGTTGGATAGTCCGCTTTCGGTCATATCCCCGCCAGGCTGTCCATGCGTTGAGGTGCCAAGTATTAGCGCTCTCTGGAGGCGATATATGTCTCCCTTTGAACAAGCCTGTGCATCCCAGTCGTGATTATATGTCGTCAATCGTCCTCGAGGAATCCGCTCGTCACTCACCGATGGTGTGTGTTCGAGTCGCTGCTTCTCGCCTCTGTTAAAAGTCTCTCGTAGTCCGCTTCGCTAAGGTCAAACCATGCGTTGGGAAAATACGATGCGTAGTCAAGAAATTTGTAAACTAAACACAGTCCGAATAAGGTTAAGCTGACGATGGTAGTCCAGTCAGTCGATCCCTCGATGTAGACCAGTATACCTAGTGCAGCTGACACACCGCTGCAGATAATGAATTCGATCAGTGAAGTAAGTGCCGTGACTCTGAGCGCAGTCTCTTGAGCGTCAAGAAGATGGCAAGAAGCAACTAGGTGAGCCTTGAGGCCTAACAATGACATCTCGTTCCCACTGTTAGATTCTGCTGCCCGCAAAGCAGCAACTTGTTCGGCGACGACTTTGGTTTCAAGGTAATAGAAACGCTTCAATGCGGGCAGATGAGCTTCATAATGTTCAGCGCTACATCTCGTATCGACTGGCTCAAAATCTCGTAGCTCGATTGAGTCGTAGGCGCAGCGGAAGTCTGCTCTTAGGGGAAATCTTCCAGAGTTTGCAATGCTCAGGTGTCGCTTGTGTCTGGCGAGGGCTAGTTCTGCATTCTCTCTCGCTATCTCTTGTGACTGCGCACTGTCGGTTACGTCTTGGACCTCTGGACAGAGTTGTTAGCATCATGGGTAGAGCGGCAGGGAATAAGCAATACAAACCATAGTAAGTCTCAGCTGCGACTAGCACAGGCAAGACCAGCAAGAATACAGGCGTGATCTGGCCAATTCCCATGCTCGTGTCAATATCCAGTGGCACATCAGATTGCCAACGTTCCAAATACAGCTGCGTGGAGCCAAATGTAATCATGAAAGTGAGCATGGGGCCAAGAGATAAGAAAGAGTGGCTGTACGTCTCCGATGCACGGTATGCGATGAGCCAATGACGACGTAATCCTTTGCTGCTCCTGATCTTTTCGAGATTTCGTCTTCTTCTGTATGAAGTTCGTTCGCTGATTGCCTCCTCGATCATGTAATCCATATCCTTCTTGCTCGGTTCGAAAATTGACCTGTATTGCTTGGTGCGCATTTTGAACATGGTACGCTCGAACAGTGTGGCTCTACCATCGTCGTGCTTGTAAGACCAACGTATGCGTACCAGATACTGCCACGTCAGCAGCACAAGAGTCAGCCCGACAGAAAGGTAGAGATAGTAGTACAGGGGTTGGGGCTGGTATAAGCCTTTGTCGCCGAAGAAGTAGAACGTGCACTGAACGGGGATTGTGGGATCGACAGAAGCCATACTCAAGATGAGAAAATACATCAACAAGGCAAGGAGTGCTATCATGCCACCCACCCGCCAATTACGAACTTCGCCGTGTTTGAGAAAATATTCTCGCAAGCAGTCTAGGGTCGCAAGATGAGTTGTAGATGAAAACCAAGCCAAAGCAAAGGCGAGCTGGAACTCCCAAACAGTGAGTGAACATTGGTTCGCAACAGCAGCGATAAGAATTGCAAGACCGGTGGCAAGTTGTTGATCGCTCAGGGTAAGAATGAAACGCCTGACAACTTCCTCGCGTTGTCGCCTGGTGAGTTCACGATGTGGCTTCGGTTTCCGACCAATATCCAAGATAGATTTGATCTTGTCGTATACGACTCGAATCCGGGCAAATCTCCTCGCCGACGGCAAACATGACTGGAAGCTAGCGATGACCGCCTTGTCTGTCTCGTTGAGGTATGATTCTGGCAAAGAATCTGACAAGTAGCCGCAGATAATGGCTAGAATCGCAAGAATGGCCGACGTCAGGTAGGCAAATAGAACCTACGTATATGTGAGATGCGGTTGTTCTTGACTCCACGATGATCAGCTTACTCCGTCCCCCGCGATATCAGTCGTAGTCTTGACCACACTTCGTGTCTCGCAGGTGAGATTGGCACATCGGGCCATGTTTCAGCTCTTAAAAGGGTAGCGGATTTTCTCATGAGATTGTGAATACATGTGGTGTATGATTGTTGAAAGGACAGAGAGGGTGAACGGAAAAAGAACAAAGAACGTTTTGGGTCGGAACGTTTCCGGGTCTGACTATTGGGGAGGCACCTGCGGTGGAAGGCTAAGGGGCGCCGGTCTTCGAGTCGGCCGCTTTCGTATTATAGTTCCTCTTGTGCAAAGATACGCCTTCCGTATCCACATAGAGCAAAATCATGGTTGCCTTGAACGCGAAGTACAGAAGATTCCTGCGTCATTTCTGCGAGGCGTCATGTTCATGTGATTTGGGTATTTGGTGTCGACATGGCAGCAGCGACAGAACTCGCTCCTCAAATCTGCACGGACTTTCTCAGGAGAGTGGCCACATCTCAACCTAGGGGGGGACATTTGTTTGACGAGGTGCTGTATAAACGTACGGTCGGATCATGTGCGACCCGGAAACGAAGGGTGTTGCCCACGGGCCAGAAAATCTGTATTGGATCAGAATCAATGACAGGCACGCCCATACCTTCGCAGTCGAATGTAGTTGTACGGAAGGGGTGTCAAAAACCCCACGGCAGCCGAGATCACGGCTGCGGTCCAGAAAGCGGGAGAGTCGAACTGAACCATGCCCCCTGTCAGGTGATAGTCGACAGCGTTCTCAGCGGCCTCCATTGTGACCATGGAGATCATGCTCATGCCTGTGGCGGTCTTTGCCGCTGTAGCCCAGGGTAGACGATCGCGGCCTAGGCGAAGTAGAGCAGTCTCAAGGGCCAACGATGTACTAATGCCTGAAGCCACTTGCAAATATTAGCTCTTGCCTGATACATGTCGTATCGCGTCAATCCTACTCGAAAGAGCCATAATCGTCGAGAGCCCGAGGTCTCCATGAAACGATTGCAGGTACCACATCGCTGAGAGGTCGCCAACTGTGCAGCCTATGAGACACCGCAAAGTGTTGATGCCCGCTCGCTCCCATGTCGATGAAGAGTTCCAGAACTGCGTGGAAGATAAGGACAATCCTGATGCAGCTTTGCTGGGGCACTCTGTCTTGCCTTTGCTTCCACTACACGCCAGCCTTCGCTGACATGTAAATAGCGGTAAGCCACGTCGCAGCACAGAGCCGCTCATGGCGAGACGCGATGGGGGTGCTAACATGTTCGAGAAAGGTCAGTAAGAGATCTTGAGCTTGTGGATCAAGGTTGCGTTGGAAGTGGTAGCATGAAGGACATCCTAAGAGCGAAGTGCCGCGGCACCGTGCATGGCGAGCCCCTAGCTAAAGGCAGGATCCTCAAAATTCCATACGAAAAAATTACGGTGGTCACCGCGGTCGAAACAAGACAGTGTCCATCTTCGGGAGCAATGTAGCATAGATGCAGTTGTTCGTGAAGATGTGTTTTGAAGCTGGTCCGATGACGCACGAATTCGCAGGCGTGACGCGCGCCACCTCTTCACGCGTATTGACGCGTCTACCTGATCATCGCGTCACCACAATGCGACCGCGGAAAACATGACACCACGCACTCGAACGGGCAACAAAGATGCAAACTACAAAGCCTACTACTCGAAGAAAGTACCGCAACAAGTCCGCTTTCCCCACAGAAGGAAGACGGTGCGCCGACCTGAACCAGCAGAGCAAGATGAGGGCGAGAAAAGACAATTGAGGTTCTTGCCAGAGAACATGACACTACAGAGGGATGAGAATGAGAAGATGCTAGGAGAGGAACCGGCATCGCACAGTACAGCGACCGAAGAGACTATACAAAGCACACCGAGGAACAGAAAGCAGGGTGTAAAGCGGAAAGAAAGCATTGTACATGGGGCTTCCAGCTCGAACGAAGATGCGGAGGCTTCGCCCTCTAAGCGAAGAAGGCGCACGAGTATGCCGGGAGGAGAGCCTAGCCGCACACTGCGACGCCAATCCACGATGACGCAGCTCGCCGACGGACGGAAACCTTCGATAGGGGCCAACGAACCTGAGTTCAAACCCGTAAAAAGACATTCAAGAGTCAGCTGGAGCGGGACAGCTGACACGGGGAAAGGGAGGGACAAGAAACAGCGCACCCTCACACAAATGATACCTGGTATGGGACGCTTAAGCAAGAAGGAGCTTGAGGAGCTAAACGATCTGGACGCAGCGCTGGAGGATGACGAGACGGACAGAGATGTAGTGTTACAGACTCTGACCGAGCAGGGTCTGCTTGAAGTCGATGTGCCCATACACATGGCAGCCTCCGACCAGCTTTCAGATGATATTGAAGACTCCGCCCAGTCCAGAGAATCACTGCAAAATAGCCAAACAGCTTTATTATCTACACAACCTTCTGTCGCGGCACAGTCTGTGGAGGTAACAAAAGAAGACCACGGTGAGGAAGATTATCATCCTACTCAATTTATCGATGCGCCAACTTTCAGGATCCGACAAACACCACGAGCGGCGGCCGCAGGGCATATTTCAAATAAACTGGCTGAGCTTGAAAAGTCAACCAAGACGAAGTTCAGCCTACTCTCCACGCCTGAGAAGCGTCGTGTTTTTGAGATTCCGTCCTCACAATCGCCAGCTGAATCTGTTCTATCTACCCAAAACTCTCCAGAGAAGTTTCGCAGATCTGCCTTAAGAGAGCGAGATTTCAACACAACTATTGTTGCAGAAACGCCATCGAAGTGCAGGCAAGTCACCTTTGAGGTGTCAACCGTCCGATTTGCGCCACCCGTTTTGAGGAAGTTCGAAAGCACTATTCAGGATTCTGAAGACGAAGATGAGAGCGATCTCGAGAGCGACACCGCACCACAAGACCCGCCCGACTTAGGAGTACAAGCTATTCGCGAAGATTTCATCGGTGCAGGAACACACAACCTAAGTGACCTGACATACGGGAATGACGCTGCAAACACACATCCCGACAGCCAAGCATCATCAGAAGAGACAGAGGAGCTCATCGTTCGGCAAGGGCCATATCGACCCTCGCCTGAGTTGGGAGAATCGTGGGCACCAGTGGTCTTTGATGACGATGGTCCAGAACCCGGATCATATCAGCCCTTATGGCGAGGGCCCAAATCGCAATCCTACTCGAGTCAAGGTGTCATTTCATTGAAAGGGTCCCGTCCAGAGTTTGACCAGACTGTAGTCAGCCAGTTGGACCTTACTACTCAGGCAGCAGTGCTGGTTGCAGATATTCCCAGCACACCACCCACGATCCAGGAGCAACCAGATGAGGAGCTCCCATCTACACCGATGGTTATTAAAGATGATTCCTCGGATGAGGAAGGAGGTGGACCTGAGCCAAACCCACCACGCGCAGTGCCGCGTGGATTTCATGGGCTACCATCAACTCTGATTCATCAATCAACGGATCTTGATGGAGAGCCTGTTCGAATACCACGCTCCCCTTCTACGGAGCGCGAGACGCAGCAGTCACACTCAAGTAAAGCAGAACAACAGCTTCAACACGAATGGCTGTCATACTCTCAGTATGTCCATGACCGCGCGCCAAACTCGTCAAGTATGCACGCTGCAGTTGATGCATCCAGCTACTGTACCACGCCTCGACCTTCGAGAACAGTAGCGGCAGCTTCCTCAACTCATATTCAGCATAGCCAAGCTACAACAGTCGACGAGGTCACACCAAGGAAACGCAAGACGCAGCGAGTTATCAGTGCGGATACAACGCCACACAGGTCTTCAAAGTCACAGCCGTTCATCTCGCCAGAGAAGCCTCCGTCGCTTTTCATACCGAGCAGCTTCCCGAGTCCGTCAAGAGTAGCAATGGAGGACTGGAGTAGTCCCGCTGCGAAGAGGACACAGAACATGTATGGAAGCAGTCAAGTCATGGGAAGTCTGGAGGACTTCAGCATCCCGTTGCCGCCGCCGCCGATTGAGGATGACTGAGTGGTCCGCAACTAGAATGTCAATTGCATACATAGCTAGATCAGAACTCTTGCCTAAACACGGCGCATCAATCATCCTTGATGTTTCACAGTTTGACCACAGCAACAAACGGACACGGTAGATGTTCGTGCTCTGTTGATTTAAGCACGAAGGAATTTCATCCAGCGATCGAGCACGATTTCGGCCTTCATCTTTCACCACACTACCGAACTTCTGGTTGCTGATGCAAAGACATGGGTGTATTGATGTTTATATACCCCTCCTGACTGACCCACAGAGCTTAGCAAAAACTCAGCCGCTACGCCAACAGCTCCTCACGGAAGGCAAAAAATGGACGCTGTGGGAATTGAACCCACGACCTTTCACAAGTACGGATCAAGATGATGCGAAGCGAACTAATGTTTGTTAGGACGACTGTTGCTGTATTAGTGATGGATGGTGAAACTCACAATCATACCCCTAGACCAAGCGCCCTTGATGGGTTGTTGATGGGACAGACGCCAAAAAGATATGGTATATTGCAAAGTTAACTTCGGAGTTCTGCTGCAGATCTATGTTCGTGATCTCGGTACGGGACAGCAGCGGGGCACTGATTTCGAACGAGGCTCAGGGTCCCAGCCTTCAGCCATGTGCTTTTGTTTTGGCCAGACATCGCAACGCTAAAACTTCGTATGCAGACTGCATGCGCCTTCCACCAAACACCATCTTTTGTTACGCAAATCTGTTCACCATCCGACTCCCTATGGAATCTTCAACCCGTTGCCAAATATCCTCACCATCTATCTCGCCCTGTCTCATCCTGTGTTCAAGCATCGTCTTTCCGAGATCGTTTAGCGTCTATCCAATATGCCAACGATCAATCCGACATCGTAGCAGAAAACAGACCTAGGCTCAAATCGCTACAGGTCATCAGTGCCGCTACTGTATTATCTGTACACTGTGGGCAGGAGGGGCTCTGGTGGTATTGCACTGCTCGTGGAAGGTAAGTCTAGAATCATCTCAATGCCTCCCGCCCACAACAGGCAGATAGAACAGTGGTAGTGCTTAAAACCTGCTTTCTTCGCAGCATGGAGAGCCGGGCGGCTCTTGGACATGCTACGACATCTATGATAACATAACTTTCCATTTTTGGTATGTCTGTCTAGAACACCATTGCCCCGCCATCCACAATGATGTCCGTACCGTTGATATACCGCCCCGCGTTGCTGACCAGCGTGATAAGCGGCCCTGTCAGCTCCCATGGATGGCCCATTCTCCCCATGGGATTCCTCGAGTTCCACGAAGTCCGCGCCCGTTCAAGACCCGGCCCATCATTCAAAATTGTGTCCATATACCCTGGGCTCAAGCAGTTGACTCTGATACCGTAGCTGCTCCACTCAGCCGCAAGGCTCTTTGCCAACGACAGCAGCGCTGTCTTGGAACTGTTGTATGCCGCCTGCGGCTGCGGGTAGTTGGTGTGGTGTGCGGAGATGGACGCTGTGAAAGTGATGCTGCCCGGTGTGCCTTGGGCGCGCATCTGGCGTGCGACGGCCTGCGCGCAGAGGAACGAGCCAGTCAGGTTGATGTCGTGGGTTCGGCGCCACTCGTCAGCTTTCATCTCAATTGCATGTGTACACCCCACAACTCCTGCAAAGCAGCACAGCATGTCCACGCTTCCCAGCACCTTTGCTGCACTCTCCACTGCTGACGCAATCTGGGTCTCGTCTCGCACGTCGACGGCTTCGGTCATGATGCGCCGGTCGGGGAAGCGGGCGTGCAGCTTCTTGATACTCTCGAAGGCGGCGTCAGGGTTCACGTCCCAAAGAGCGAGGCCGGATGCACCGTGTTCGAGGAGGGCTTCGGCGGCTTCGAGTGCTAGTGTTCCGGCTCCACCAGTGACTGAAGGAAAGTCAGCTTGAGGCAACTCTACGTTGGGTACAGGCAGGGCTTGTATACCCTCAGAACCTCACGTACTGATCGCATTGCCGTGAACCTCGAACCGAAATTGTGCTCTTTCTGCAGGCTTGAGATTGTCTGGAGGCGGTCGCGCCTTGGTAAGCGGACTGTCTGCTGTTGACAAGATCATCTCTGGGAGCTGTCTGTTCACGAGCGAGGCTCGGTCTTCCCCGTCGCCGGCCATTCTAATCCAGGTGTACGATGCCGCAGGATTTGTGAGGTGCTTAAACAAGGAGTTGCAGTGGGTACTTTGCAATTGAAATCGTATTTCGAGTATTTCTACACTGAGGTCGGACGACAGAAGTCCGTCGGTGAGCAGCTCAGAAGCTTGTCCTCGGAGCTGTGACGTTCGGTGCCCCGCAACCCCACCATCCTTCACGCGCACACGCAAGGAAGGTCTGCCGGATTGTGTCGTGCAAGAGGCCCTGTGATCAGCTTTGCACAGAAGTAGGAGAGGCCTTCTTGTATGTTTCTACGATTTCGGGATGTGTAGGATTGATGCAAAGTAAAATATCATATTCGATGGCTGTAGCTTGCACAGCAAAGTCAGCTTCTTTCCATATGCAAACAGCTCAAGCAAGCACCCATCTTTGACTTCACGGGAGAGCAAGTAGCCGACCAGAGCCTCACGCACAGGGTCCTCGAGCTCAAGCATAACTTCTACTTCGGGCAACTTTCAAATACCCATCGATCAGCGCATCACTTGTAGCCTGCTGTCACGCTGCAAGCCACCTGCGGCCGCAATGCCCACTACCTGCCAGATCCAGCATGTCCGCCAACATCCATCGATTGCAGCGCTAAACATCACCCCTCACAGCTCCACCAGCAGCTCTTCCCAAACGCGCCAGCTATCCCTGTCGCAGCTGTAGCAGCCTTGCTTGCAGCGTTATCCGGCGACGGCGCGATGCGCGTGAGCAAGCATGTCCTGTGACGTTCATGCGCGTGGCTGAAGCTTGTCTGTCAGCCAGTCATTCCCACGCACACGTCTCCATCATCCCACTCTCGGCAAGTGGGCTTGCTTATGATACACCGTATCATGCTTTCCAGATCTCAAGTATCCTCTTCTTATTTTCTTGCGTTTTTCTCCCGCGTCGCCTTCGATTGTGTGCGCCGATAGTCTCAAGCTTGCTGCGTCATGACGTTTTCCGCGAATCCGATTCCGCGGCTTCGCAAAAATCATAGACACAATGTCCAGACGCTCAGATCGCAGCCACTCGCGGAGCTCTCGGGCTCGCTGGGTGACATGGGGACCTTGCTCCCGCTCATGACGGCTCTGGTGGTTACCAACTCGATTTCGTTGCCTTCCACTCTTCTTGTCACTGGAGCAGCCAATGCGTTTACAGGCATTGCTTTTGGCATCCCCTTGCCGGTACAGCCCATGAAAGCTATAGCAGCGGTTGCCATAGCACGGAAGTTCACACTTGAAGAAAATGCAGCTGCTGGGCTGGTCGTCGCAGCCTTAGTCGGCATGTTTAGCATTACGGGACTCATCAACTTGGCAAATCGAGTAACGCCAATCCCAGTGGTTAAAGGCATCCAGGTCGGTGCAGGTCTGTCACTATGCCTGAGCGCCGGGACGACAATGCTAAAACCTCTCGAATGGACAGGTCCCTGGTGGGGTGACAACCTACTGTGGGCTCTCGCTGCTGTCCTTTTCCTGCTCGTCACATTCGCGTACCCAAAACTACCGTACGCTCTCATCGTATTCGTCATAGGGTTATTTCTTTCTTCCGTAGGACCAACGGCCTCGCTTCCGACCAAGCCGAGTACCGCGATCCCAGTTCTTCACCCCTCAGCCCGCGATTTCTGGCACGCGACTTCAACCGCCTCGCTCGGCCAATTACCCCTTACCATTCTTAACTCTGTCATAGCCGCCTCGGCACTGGCTGCCGACTTGCTCCCCACGCCGCGATACCCACAAGCCCCATCCGTGACCTCTTTAGGCGTCTCCGTCGCCGCAATCAACCTCATCGGCTGCTGGTTCGGCGCGATGCCTGCATGCCACGGCTCCGGCGGTCTAGCAGGGCAACACCGCTTCGGCGCACGCAGCGGCGCATCAATCATCTTCCTCGGGCTGCTCAAGTTCTCCCTCGGCATCATCGCCTTCTGGAAAGGCGACCACATTGTCTCTCTGCTAGCCGGGATTCCAAAGTCGCTCCTCGGCGTGCTCGTGCTCGCTGCAGGTATTGAGCTGGCAAAAGTAGGGGAAAGCGTCAACACAGATGCACGCGACCTGCGGGAGCACGACGGCGAGCTACCCTGGGATGGGAAAAGGGTCAAGGAGCTGGATGAGCAGGAGCGCAAGGAAAGGTATATGGTGATGTTGGTCACTGTTGCAGCGATACTAGCGTTTAAGAATGACGCTGTGGGCTTTGTTGCGGGACTTGTCTGGCACTGGGGGTTTCAGGGCGCGAGGAAGCTCGAGGCGTGGAGAGAGGAGAGGGATGGGCAGCCGTTTTGGAGACAAGTGGAGCACAACGGAGGTGAGCGGACAAGATTACTTGCGCAGGAGGAGAGCGATACCGTTGCTTGAGTATTGATGTGATGAACATTTTGATGGCGTTTGGTTGCATAGCGTTCGTTTGGTATTTGTCATTCTGAGCGAGCGAGAATAAAACTCGTAATTGATCCTTGAATCACTTTTCTTACGTGGATCTGAGCTATATGAAGCTCCGTAGATATGATGAGAGGGAGCCATGTAATGAATTCCGGCAGTATGACTATTGTTCTACAGATGGATTTGAGTTACCGCGATCTCTTGCTTCTTCGGCACCAAGAATTGTGCGCACACATGTTTCAATCCTATAATCGACATTTCGCCATTTGAGTCAAGGGCATCGCCATCATCTCCAACTCCGAGCCATAGGATATCATTTCGTCAAACTTTGTGTAGACCTCGCGCTTGTCTGTGCCCGGCTAGTAAGGCCTTGGTCCTGAAACAGCACCAGGCCAACAGAAACGTTAATAAGGCAGATTCATTGTCATCTCCAGTACGTACATTACAGTCGCCATAAAGATAAGCCAGGGGCGTGTAACAAGATCCGCAATAAATGCATTGTTATTGCAGAGTGTGGCCCAGACGCAGGGTTTCTTGCGGAGCTTGACATGTCGGTCAATGTTGAGAAAGAATTTGCCGCATCGTTTGTAGGTATGATCTTTGCCAGGTTTCGCGGACGAATTTAATCAATTGCTTGAAGTAACGCTCGAATCTGCCGTGATACGGGTAAGAAAATTCAGCACTGCCGATGCTGCTATCACTGAACGGTGTTTTTGTGGAGGCCGCCAGTGCAATCAAGAGTGACGAAATGATTGTTGACCTCCAAATCATTTCTTCTGGCGAATATCCTTGTTCCGAGTGATTGTCGCGAACAATCTGCACAATGACTTTGGTCGGCGCTGAGGTGTCGTATGCTGTGACTTTGAGGCTAGTGCGTGGCCGGGCGTTGGAGAGTTGCAATCGTAAAGAGTTGGGAAGCAGAAAATAGTCGAGCACTCGCCTTGTGCTGTAATCCCAGCACTGAACTAGGTAGGAGAGTCCGCCTAATCGATAAAATTCCTTGACGGACAGCCACTAGATCGATCTAGAGACAGGTAATCTTTATCTGCGTTGAATTGAGTTTAAGCCTGGTTGGGCATTGGTTCATCGAGGAGACCGATAGTTCAGAGTCCGATGAAATGGCAATCGAATTCGACTCAAAATGCTGAGGGTCTGGTAGAGCAATGGGCATCTGGCGATTCTTTCGTGCGTTGGAGAGTTGTCCTCGAACCCATTGGTTAGGTTGGATGTCTAGCAATGGTCGGTAGTTTCAATGCGTATCTGCTATGCTCAGGGATCGTTGTCAACGGCACGAGCGGCAACGATTGAAGCAGCTGGCTGTGCAAAGTCATGGTGTCTGTGTTCGTTGCGCATCTGGTCCGTTTCAACATAGCCAGGAAGCTGGATATACTCCGTCCAGCCTCGCCATAGAGCTCTCTGTGGCACTTCAATGTGCACGGTATGCTCACTGCTGAGATTCCTGATTTCAAGATGGCCATGTGTTTCTTCCTTGAACTTGTACGGTGGTGGCGCTTCCCCAGCCTCGTTGAGACCTTCTACTATAGGTGACCGAATTCGCCTTTGTATTGCCCAGCGCTCGACGTCCCGGGAGAGAGCGTGATGCCCCCTCAATCTTCTCTCTTCTTGTTCGTGCCGCCTCTTACGATACATCCACCACAGCAACGTAGCTAGCGCGGTAACCAGTATGGCTAGGAAGAGGAAGTAATAGTTGAAGATGCGACCCTTGGCTTGCACATCTTGCTGAGGCTGTTCAGCTGCGACGGAGAGTTTAGGATACGTTTCGGATAACGACTGGCCTGGAGTTGCCGGAGTGAAGGGCGATGACGACAAGGGAGCTACGGAGGCTGGCAGAGATTCGAGCGCTGGTGTTGGTGGCATTGTCACGGAGAGCCTGTGTGGTAGGATTGAGGACACAGGGGATGTGTCTGGCCGCGCAAGCGCTAAAGGTAAGGATATCAGAGAGACGAAGGCGACGATAAGAAGTGGAGTGCAATTGTACCACACAGTCGGCCGTCTATGTTCAGAGTGTCTCACACTTTCTAGTAAGACATCCGGGAAGAAGCTGCGAACGTGCGTAGTGAGGTTAAAGCATTCCGGATGAGGACAGTCCTATCGAGCATGTACCTCAATCGACATAAATTTCATGAGGCCACCAAATTTGGCGTTGGGCACAAAAAAAGCATCAGACGTCTTTGCTGGTTATATATCACCATCAGCCTGGCGTGTATAAGCAACCATGCGGATCATGGCGGAAGGGCTAGCTTTCCACGCGCAGATGCCCCGCGGATGGCCAACAGCAATGTTTTAATCTATCGAGCAACCCATTGCTCCGTTACCATAATTTCTCTGACCTGTTCCACCCGCCGGCCTGTAAAGTGGTTTGCCGCAACACCGCAATTATCTCCGCTAAGCTTCCTCCTGCAATGGTCAACATCCTTGAAAGAGAAAGGAAAGGAGTGACTAGATCCAGACTGTAGTGTTGAATTTATGGTTTTGCTCAAATCTGAGTTTGGCCATGGTTCATCATAATAACGCAAACAAATGTTTTCTGGAGACTCTGCTAACCTCATCTCTCGACAGCTCAGATTGCGTTTGATATCGCGCACGGACCTTGTGGCTTCTGGCAGGCGCGCTAAGGATGGTGCATCAGTTCAACAGAGTGACGAAGTACCCTGTTGGCCAACCTTACACCTTACCACCTCCACCCCCGCATTTTTCACTCTCTTCACGATGGTCAAGGCTATCAGAGGTGAGCCCAGCCTCCGGCCTCTCATTTTCGCTACTAACGTGAGCAGGCACTCTTGTGCGATGCGACGCTTCGATTAAAGCCATGCTGGTCGACATCGACAGCAAGAACAACAACGAATACATCATCGAGGAACTAGATGAGGAGCACATTCTTGTGAAGGAGACCAAAATCAATGAACTCAAGGGTCGTTTGAACAGTGTGAGTATCCCCCAAAGCTCTGCCTTATATTTCACTAATGCATGGCAGATGATGAGAGAGCGTCTGAAGGAGCCTGAGAGCTCCGACTCCGAGTAGATTGACACCACTCCATTTGCTGCCGCTATGACTACTACGACTACTACTTCTACGAAGCCTCGAGTATAGAACCAATACCCAACCGCCAACTGCCACCCGTAAACGCGCGCATACCCTACGACTTGCCCTTTTGGTCAGCACCCTCTTGTGCGCCCACCCACTTTGGCCTGGTATCGGCGTACAACTCGGTGTCGATGTTGAGGTTGTCTACGATGCTGGTGTCATCTAGTGTACCCAGCTTGAGGATCGTTTTGCCCGGAAAGGAAGCTCCCTCGCGCCACATGGTGGAACCGCAATCGCCGCTACAGCAAGTCAGCTCTGTATCGCCCAGCGCTGTACCGAATACGTACCAGAAGTTAGAAACCATCTCGTTCCCACTGTCGCCCTTCTTCTTGTGCTGTTTAGGGGTGCCCTTGGTGACCTTAAATTGGTCCGCTTCGTATATCCCGTTGGTGCTGTAGGTGCTGCCACCAATCTTGCGACAATCCTTGCAATGACAGAGAATCTTTGCACTGGTCAGCAGTCTTGAGCGACCTCAAAGACATCCACATACGCTCGCTCCGGACTCGCCTCCCGCCTCGTAGCGGACGTTTCCGCATATGCATCCTCCGGCGACCATGTTCGCTAGTGTGAGAAAGAAAAGGTTTAAGCTGGGGTGGATGAAGCTGTCGTACAATATGTGGTGGAGAACAGTTTGCTTGTAATCCGGTTACAATGCAAGCGAGGGCTTTATATTCGGGATGTACCCCGCTATGTCGATCGGCCAGCTCATGAAGCAGCCGCTTAGCGTCTAGGCTGTGTGGAGACAGCCATCTTAGAAGAGGCCTAGAAAGCCATACAAACGGACGGAAGGCAAGTTTACCGCCATGTAGTGGACAAGAAAGATACGGGAGTATTCCGCCTGACAGCTCCACTGCGGATAGAACGCTAGGTGATGATTCCGAATCCGCGGTATTGAACTCCTGGTCTCCGTAATCGCAGTCATCTCACGAAAATGTGCGTTCAAATCGATGCTTGCCTACTGTGAGGTGCACGACACCACTCTTCTATTGTACGACGACAGCTCATAAGACACGTGGGGATACGGAACTGTGGGGCTCTTCCGCGGCGATTCCTCCGCAAGTGCGCACGTGAAGACAAGACAAGTTCACGTCTATAACCACATTTACTTCCCTTCCATTCTGTCGTGTGCACCATGATATGATTTGACGCTGCGCAGCGTAATTTCGACCGCAGCTAGGACGATCGCACTTCGCATACTTGGAACACAGGCAGCAGAGACCATGGCCAATGTATGGACCCAAATGGGCTACGTGCCTCCACGAGGGCAGTGTAACTTTAAGCAGTCGATCATGTCTCCAAGATGCCCTTGTCTACGTTTTATGCTGCATCCTCTGAAGGTCTGAACTCATGGTTGCCTTGTGAAGCTGTACTTACTGTCAAACTCCTAGTCATCCTCATCTTACGAGTGCGACGGCTGCAATCACCACGCATCGTTTCACAACATGGAGAACAAAGCCGAAGACGACATACGCAAGAAGTGGGAACAGAAGGCCAAAGACAAAGTAGCCCAGGACGCAGAAACAGCGCAACGACCTAAGAAACGCCCAAGAGCAATTGGCTATCGACACGACGCGGATGACGTGATGAATGGCCTGGAGCTTGGAGTGGTATTGGATGGCACGGCAGCGGAGCGCAGGGGTTCTGCAAAGTCCAAGGGCAGTGCAGCAAAGGCGCGTCGAGTCGCAGGGACACGAGCGAGAAGCAGGATCACCGAACTTACAGAGGAAGAAGAGGTCGTTGAGTTGGACTGACAATTCCGAAGTGCGAAGGAATCATTCTATGGCGTTCACGGCATTATCTGGAGGAGAAGTTTCCACAGCGGTATACCCCATGCACATGAACATGCACATGCATTAAAGCAACATTGCGGATCAGAAGACTACATTTAACAAGATGCAATCCGCTCAAACATTGTTGATGTGTATCGCTGCACGCGTAGTGATTCAAGTCAACAACGACCGCATGTGCCTGCCAAGCCCTGACTCGCGCATGCGCATCCTTCTGAAGCTCTGGCCTTGCTCTACCTGGGTACGCTGCAACCAGAAACATTACCACCATGATAATGATACCCTGAAACTGAAGGCCCGACCGTGTCGCTCTTTCCACCCGTGACTAGCGCCTAAATTCTCGCGACTCCGAGCTCTCGTCGATCACAATGGCGACGCCTACACCCTCCACCAACACGCCGCAGAAACATCTCCCCGCGTTCTCGTCGCCGGCTCCACGCAGCGTGCCTCACACAGGCGCAACCACCGGCATGATGAATTACGACTCGCCCGCGATGCTCACCATGCTGAACGACGGAGGAGGAGCTCTTGGAGGCGTGTCGATGGGCGGCGTAAATATGGACATTTCACTGTCGCAATTAGGGATGCCAAGCGCAAGCGCGATGGGACGCGCAGATGAAGCGGAGAGGACTAGGAGATTACACAACATCATCGACACGTTAAAGCAGAAGCCCGGGAGGGTCAGCGAGGAGAACGTGGAAGCGCTCTGCAAGAGGCTCGACATTCCCACGCACCACGAGAACGAAGGGAAAGATGGCAACACCTATGTTCTCAGTGTCGGTGATACAAATCTGATAGAGGTCAGCCTGCAATGGCTCTGCTTGTATATCAATAGCAATACTGATATGTGCAGATCATCTTCCGTGACAACGAGGTTCAGAAGATCCAGTTGGAAGGCGGTTTCGATCTGCACAATGATAGCATCGGCTTCGGTCAGACAGGAACCAAGATCCTTACCAAGTCCCTGCAACCTCTCCCAGGACAGAGTAAAATGAACATCACCCTTGAGCGGTTCGCCGAAAACCTAGACAAGCTCGTGACCCTAGACAAGCTGGGGTCACCGCAGCATGGAGGTGTCAGCTGCTACAGTGCTATCGCAGGCGTATACACAAGTCTGCGGAAGCTGTTTGAGCATGAGAAGAAGATAGCACTTGCGCTTATAGAGGATGGCGTACCAAATCGATCTCACGAGGCCGAGAGAGAAGTGCTATGCAAGAAGAGTGGACGACCCAGGCCGAACACCGGGGATAGATTAGGGCTCAATCTGGAGTACTGGATGGACCGGCGACACATCATACCAAAGCCACGAACAGAGGCAACTTATTCTGAGAAGGGCAAGGAGAAGATGGAGGTCGATTCGCCGGAGCAAAGCGAGTGTCCCGAGGATAATGACGACCTGAAGACGAACAGAGTATACTCGCTGACGCTGGAATGTGAGGCATCACCGTCGACATTGTATACACCCATACGCATATCAGATGACTGGATCAGCGACGCGATCGAGAAGCCTACCGAGGAACACTCCCTCGATAACATATTAATGAACACGCCTTCCATAGACTGGAAGGATCCCAAACCAACGTTCTTGGAGCCACCAGCATCGACAGGAGAAGATGATGCAATGAACCTAGATTCTGCTCCTGGCCGTCTACCAAACATCCGGTTCGTTGCCAAATTCAACCCCGCACTTGTTGTTCCCCTTACCACCTATGTATCGCTGTATCGGTCTGTTGGAATTGAGCCGCCGCAAGACTTCCTCTCGACCACGTTCGTAGGACTTGCATTACGCCCCAACGAACTGGACCCTGGTATGACTGGTACAGCTGGTGCCACAACGCACGAGATCCGTAGCACAAGATCCGTTTTGGTCCGCGATGAGGATGGGAACGAGAAGGATAGGACGCACAACCTCAGCCTGTACGTTCCTAAGATGGAATACAGCAGAAGACTGGAGAGCCTACCTTTCGCGCACCCAAAGCAGCTGGTTGAGATCCTGCCAGTCCTCCGCCAGTATGCATTTACTACATCACTCCTCCAGAACTCCTTCCTCCAGAGGGCGGAGCAATCAAAAGCCTTCCAGCTCCCAACTCCACCGGTCACTCCCGACACCAACCCTTCAGAACCTGCATTGCAAGTCGACGTCAACCTCTCCTACACGCCGCCGGCGCCCCGCCTTACGCTCCACATCCCCCATCCCTCGTCAGGACTCCTTTCCGGCACAAAGACTTCTTCCGAGCCACGCTCTGCAGCTCCGGCTTCTATCTCCGATCTACTCTCGGGTCTGCTCTCCGACACCGACACCGACACCGCGAGACCCACTTCCTTGCACGCCCCACTCAGTGTTATGCTGGATGTGCATGCGAATGCGGAGTTGGTCGTGAGCGAACAGAATGTCACAGAGGGAAGAAAGGTGGGGGAGGAGGATCTGGAGAAGGTCCAGGAGGCGGATACGAGAATCAAGAGGGTGGGGAGGGCGTTGGAAATATGTGGGGATTTGGGTGTTTGGGGAGAGTGGTTGAGGAGGGAGGCTGGCGGTGGGAGCAGCTAGCTGCTAGGATTATAGAGCCAGCTTGGTCGATGCGAGATACCAATCAATAAACACAGCACCACAATAAATAAGTTGCGTCACGTTGCACATCAGAGAAAGGGACAGAGTTTGAAGTGTTCGATCATGTTCATTCATTGTACGTCTAGATTGCATTGTACAACACTGCAGTCGTGGCGTCCATGCTTAACTCCCTCTGCTTCTAGCATGGATCTAGCAGGGGTTTGGGGGTATGAGGTGTTGAAGTAAAAAAGCAAACAAAGCCAGCAGAGCCCAGCTATGGGAAGGCGTCTAAGCGCAAAACCCAAACGGTCGGTCGAGGTTTCACCGCACGAGCGTAAATGAGAAACGGCAACGCCAAATCGCAGCAGCATTAAAGTCGTTTATGGCTTCGCAACAGGGACAATCATCTCCTGCTCAACCTCTTCCGCCTTGGCGTTGAACTTTGCAATGTCGGCGCCCTCGACCTTGCCGAACATTGTCTCGGCAATGATGGCGGTGAGCTGGTATGGGTCGCCGTTGGAGGCAGGGCGGCGGTCCTCGAAGTACCCCTTGTTCTCCGCAGCGACGGAGCGGGGAATGCGGACGGAGGAGCCGCGGTTGGCGACGCCCCAGGAGAACTTGTCGTACGACGAGGTCTCGTGCTTGCCGGTCATGCGGAGCTGGTTGTCCTCGCCGTAGACGGACATGTGCTCCTTCTGGCGGGAGGCGAGCTTCTCCATTGCCTCCTCGATGGCCTTCATGCCGCCCTCCGCACGGGTCTCCTTGGTGGAGACGTTGGTGTGGAGGCCAGCACCGTTCCAGTCGCCGGGGATGGGCTTGGGGGCGAAGGTGACCTTAGCGCCGAACTCCTCGGCAACGCGGTGGAGAATGAAACGCGACATCCAGAGCTGGTCACCCATGGCGATGTCTTCGCAGGGACCGACCTGGTACTCCCACTGGGCGGGCATGACCTCGGCGTTGGTGCCGGAGATGTTGATCTCGGCGTACAAGCAGGCCTTGTAGTGAGCCTCGACAATGTCACGGCAGAAGACCTTGCCGGTCCCTACACCGCAATAGTAGGGGCCCTGGGGAGCGGGGAAACCGTTCTTGGGCCAGCCGTACGGCCAGCCGAACTCGTCGAGAAGAGTGTACTCCTGCTCGAGGCCGAACCAGAACTCGTGAGCCTTGTGCTCCTTGAACACGATGGCGGCATCGTGACGGAAGTTGTATGAGTTGGGGCTACCATCCGACATGTAGGTCTCGCACATGACGAGGACGTTGTCGCCGAGACGGAAGGGGTCGGGGTAGTATGCGACGGGGCGGAGGTAGACATCCGAGTTGTTGCCAGGCGCCTGGCCCGTCGACGAACCGTCAAAGTTCCATTCTGGGAGATCTTCAAGACTTGTGACCTTCTTGTTGAGAGTCTGAGAAAACTATTAGCACGTGTTGTGTTGAATTGACCGGATCGGGTAACGGCTATGGTGCGCAGATCGTGATGGTGGGGTTATCGTGGGGCTTGGTGGGCTGGTGGGCTGAAGACGCCGATAAGGAACACCAATGCAAAAGAGCGACCGCTGTACAGTGAGGTCACACAAAGCGAACACCCTGCTCACGATGTCCAACCAGGTGCATATCAAGGTGACGTAACACCGAGAATGCTGACTGCAGGTACAGGATGCTGGAAGACTGCTCGCTGCGCCGTTTCACCCCACGACGCTCACAAATGCCGCAGAGCCCAATGTACGGTGTTTGAAGGGGTAAAGTCGAAAATTGCTCACCTTTGACTTGGAACGGAGACCGTTGGAGCCGTCAATCCAGACGTACTCGGCGATGACCTGGCCTTTCTGGGGAAGACTGAGGTATTTCTGGAGCTGTAAATGGCGCATTAGCTGTGTTCGCCGAGAGCACGCGACTCGGATGAAACTTACAGTTGCCGTGTTGGAGATGATTGTTGAACCAGCCTGTGCAGGTTATTGTGAGTAATTGTGCTGTCAAGGCTCCAATTGTACTGTGGCCGGGGAGAGTGGCTGCTTGTGACTGCTTGTGACGTACCATGACTGCGGTTGTGATGTGTATTAGAGGGGAAAAGGAAGGATGGAGAGAAGAGCGTTGGTGTCTGACGACGGAACCTCGTACTTAGGAGGGTTGGTATGGGAGTGGTGGACAGGAGATGTGTGACTGGGAGGAGAGATAAGGGCTACCGGGGGGCTTCACTTATAAGTAGCAGACAAATAAATGTCTCGGTTTGGAGCGGCGGGCAGTAGGGTAAGAGGAATAGCTAGCTGGCCCTGGCCAAGCACAGGCGTCGCCGAAGCGTTTCCGTGGGATGAAGCATCAAACTGCACAGCAATCAGAGCGCTCCTAAACTGGGGGTTTCCGACGGCCGCGCGCCCTGGGTGAATGCTAGGATTGCTAGGATCGTGCTAGTCACATCCACTTCTCTAGCGCGGCCTATTCATGTTGAACCACACATCTGGGGACCGCCGCCCAATCTGCGCGCGCCCATTTCGCGCTGATGTTATTCTCTCACACATGCTTTGTCTGCCTGCAGCAGCAGTGGCCAGCGTTGCGCTGCGCAGCGCAACACGCCCGCCGTAGCCAGCCGGGGCCCGCTCAGCCTCAGTGCCTTCCGACTTTGACCGCTTTGTTCCTGGAAAGCATCGCCAACCATCGTCACCGCGCAGCTAAATTTACCCATACAGCCGAGCAATTGGTCATGGCACCCAGGCTGGCCCGAGGCGTCGTGCCCAAAGCAGCGCAATGCCTCGCATGCACACGCCGCTGCCCGCCTGTGCACTGCATCGTGACTGACTCCTCGCCGTTATCAGCAAGCGTTAGCGACGACGCCGCGACAGTTATTAGCCGCTTTGCGACGGCAGGTCCCAGTCGCTGTGCTCGGCAAAAGTGCGAGAGGACAGCTGCTTGAGGACGCTCGTGCGTCGAGCGCAGTTGATGTTCTCGATAGCCGCTAGAAGGCGTCCTGACGCAGGTCGTGGCGATAAGGATAGGGCCACCCAATCGCGACCATCCCAGCGTCGCGGCCGTCGTGGCCGCCGTCATGCCAGCATCACTTTTCACGTTTGCAACGTTTCTTGTAGTCAAGCAAACCCCTTTCCGATGCCTCGAACAACTGGAGCGTAACGCGCCGACCATCGTGGCCGCTGCCACCAAGGCTCAGCTGCCGAGTTGAGATTCCCTTATCTTCAAACCCTCGTGAATCCGTGCCTGGCTTGGCCGTCTCCACGGCAATCAGCTGCAGCTGTGGATTCTCCATTCTAGACGCAGAAATAGGATCCTGTCTGACCAACGGCCCCACACTCTCTTTGCGAGCCCGTGTGCACTGATAGACAGCCGTTTGTTGTGTATCTTGCAATCCAACTATCTCTACATAGCCGCAACGAATCGCAGCGCAACGATATGTCAAACGCACATCTAACCGCACGCCCGATACGTGCAGCCTCCAGCTTTCCACGTCTCCGAACCCCACGATATGATAGCTACGTCCAGGACGTGAGGTTGGGACTGCCGTCATGCGATGTCGGCACGAGCAGTATATCGCGCATCTTTCCGCCGGACGACGTTGGGCGTGTGGGCATTGTGGGGTGCGGGCGTGCCGCAGATCAGCCAAGAACAAGCGGCCCCTGCAAGCCACAGATAGCACCAGATAGTTACTCGATCCAAACACGTAACGCGCGCCGGCCGGAGCGCCGTTTCGACGACGCCTGTGTGTTCCCAACGCAGCGCTTTCCAAATGTCGCGCTGGACGAGCATAAAACTCACCAAAATAATCCAAAGGTGGGAGCGAAACCAGGTCTGCAGTCAAGGCCGGGGTTGGCGTCGAAAAGCGGATCCGTGCACGTGGCGCTGTCAAGGGCCATTTTGGGTATGGCCAGAGGCCTGTTCCACGGCGGCTCGAGGGAGGCTTTATATATCCTCCAAGTCCAAGACTCGCTGATCAAAGCACTTCATCCCTATGGTTGAGGCAAAATCGCGCGACTCAGCGTTGAGCTGAGCTACCCTTATCTCTCCGCAGCGTGCACACGCTTCCAGGGACCAGCGCTGCTGCGAGCAGTCCAGTCCAAGCTCGTGTAGCGATCTGATGCCGGGCGACACGCTGTACGCGTTCTGCTCGCTGGCGGGATTGACCAAGGTGACTGATGTGCACATGTGCACATGTGCACTGAAGTATCTCCTGGCAGACGCGCGCCTTGCTTCAGCACAGTCGAGCAGCGTGCTCGTCGACTGCCAGGCCTTCTCGCTGCACGTTCCCCTCCCCCTAGCCCACAGTGAACGATGACGTGCAGGGCCGCTCGACCTTGGTGGGGTGGCGGTTACGGTTGTACCTGCAGATGAGCTTGGGCTGTGCTGAACAGCGAGCCGGGAAGAGACGGATCGATTCTGGGTTAACGCCGATTCGCCCCGCGTCTGAGCGTTCGGGACAGTGCCAGATACGTGGTAGATCTGGGGTAAGACTAATCGATACGTTGGGGGTGTTGCTTGTTTCCATTGTGGGTGGCAGGCACTGTCATCGGGTTAGTCATCTTCGTTGGCAATCGATGGCCTACCTGTGACAGACCTTTCTCCAGGTGCGCGAACGCCTTGTGCTGACCTCGTACCAAACCATGAGCGGAGGCTCACAATGCCATTCCTTGCGTCATTCGGCCAAAGATGATTTGCCCTCTCGTGAGCTTCGCCTCATGGAAGCCAAGCCAAGACGGTAACAGCTCTCACTGGCTGCGACTCTCAGCGTGCTTTACATCGTCCAACACACGGAAGGTCTCTGCTGTTGCGCACTCATCGATCAGCCTTGCGGAGTCTATCCACGTGACGTGTGTCGATTGTTTGGCTTCCCCTGCCTCTGTACGACAGCCATCATTTCAACTCATATCGTTTGTCTCAATACAATTCTGGTCTTCCAGGTCCCACCTCGTTCCGGATGCGCTGTTCCTTGTCGGGATAGCGCTCGCATGGCACCTTGCAACGCTACGGAGCGTTTGGACAAGTCATTTGCGTGTGCGTGAAGCAGACGACCTGGCCTCGTGCGCTCGAAAAACACAAGTCCTATCGAAGTGTCCATGGAGACCCTTTTCGACCGACGGATGGGCAGTTGTGAGCCGTCGCGGCACCGGGTGCGCTAGCCGTGGTAAAGGAATCGCACAACACCTGGTGCGAACAATCAGATTGTGTCAGGCAAGGTTCTCCAAACGTGTGTCAGGACAGAGTTGACCATGAGAACAAAGGTCGACACCACAATGCTGAGCCTACCGTACAACAAAATCCTTGTGTGTGACCTGGTCCGAACAATCTGTTTGAGTGAGTATATAGACGTTACGACGATCAGTCAATGCCTTGGGTATCGAAGCAGGGCCATACCCATCTTGCTCGGTTCTCGGTCCAGGCTCTCCCAGCAAGCTTAGTACAAGAAGACTACTAGTAGGTATCGCAGGATGTGCCAGACGGAGCATGTGTATCATCGACCTTGTTCGCATTGGGGCCGCGAGCGCACTGCCGGAGAGCCATGTTGTCGTGCTCGCATCATCAACGGTCTCTATACCCCCTGTCTCTACGCTGAGAACATCGGTTCAGTCAATAGTAACGACTGCTGCTCGCGATGCGCTTCTCAACCCGCAAGAGGAGCAGACTGGAAGCCGTTTGCACGAGTTAGTAACGCGGGTTGGGCAAAGGTGGAAGAGCGACTGCAACAAAGAGGCCTCAGGCTGGGCGGATCGGCCTTGTTCATCGATGGTATGTCAACTTCTCCGAGGTGGACTCCGCGTACTCATGACATCTGTAGGTCAGGATAGGTGGCAGGGTCGTAGCACCGACCGGCGGCGCTCTCAACACCGACAAGGCGTGCGATGACCATGGAAGGTAGTGCCAGCTCTAATCACATATACGTATCACCTATGTGTACGAGTCAGTCAACATATCCGCCATGGATGCCATCGTCAATCCAGGTATACCTCTGCAGAGAGTCAAGCGCACACGGGCGGACCCGCTCAATCACGAAATGTTTGTTTTTGCGCGCACCGGCGGCCTTACACAGCAGATGGTAAGTGGGAAGGCAAGAGATCTCAGAGGAGATCTGGCGTCTCCGTGCATTACGAGCGAATGCGGATTCAGATGAGGTTGCAAAAGATGAGGGGAGAAGACCTCATGGGCCACATGGCAGACACGCGGCCAATCAGGAACATCGATGGGGTAATGACAACTCGCCTCCTCCTTCCCATCCTTGTCGACGACGAACACAGATCTCGGCGGAGAACGATAACCGGTGTTGAATACAGAAGTCGTTTTCTTTCTCATCATTACTTACAGCAGGCATGAGCCACTTTCGTTGCCAAATTTGCATTGTTCATCACGTGCACTGCCTGTATACAGAGCTGCTGCTGTTCCCTCTTTTACCTTGGTTGCATAACGTTCTACGCATACACTCTTCACAGTCATTACATGCACGGAAAGGATACTGAAAACAGCAGCGGGGATATCTGGCTAACTCCACGTGTTTGCTCAACTGCCATGAGACATCGTGACCAGACCAGTCGTCGCCCGCTCAATCTTTCGAAGCAAATGGCAATGGCCTCAGGCTATTAATATGTAGTCCCCTGGAGAGTATTGCTCTGTGGTACTTGCTCGTAGACTTCTACAGTACACCTAGCTCTTGGACCCAAATGACAACTGATATCCTGGAGATCATCGTCTGAAGCCCCTGAGAATAATGTCGCCAAAGCAACTCGGAAAGCCAAAGATACACACCACCCCGCACATCGAGATGGCGGAGGAGTGATTTGATGTCTAAAGATTACTCCACAATATGGTTGCAATGGTTGTTAGCTTCTCGTCGATATGTATGTATGATACAATGTTGTATCCAGCACTTGTGCAAGATGCAAGACAGCATTGTGCTGCTCGTGGCGTCACAGCGAACGCGCCAAAACAGCCAACGAGCCACATGGTGTGACATGACAGGCGCAGCGTTTCTGAGCTATCGACCGGATCGACAATGCTCAGCTGTCTGGTCTTGTCAGAGGTGCTAGATGGGCCGGCCAGCCCCAGTTTAGTCGATACCCCAACTCAGGAGAGCCAGCGGAATCTGGCAGGCGGCGCCATTGGGCAGCCTCGGATGAGAGTTTAGACACGACATGTGGAGGGTCTTAGCAGTAAGCAGGGTCGTCTACTGCGTAGTAAGAGGCTGCGACGGCGGAGCGTACGACATGTTGTACCAGGCACACCAGACAATCTTCCCGAAGCGTGAATACCGAGCGGAGATCGATATGAAGGAAAAGGCCCGTGGCGGCGAAAAGACTGCTTGATGTTTATTCTCCGTCCCTGGTGCTCGGCTAGCGAACGTGCAGCAGCGCGTTGGCTCCTGAAAGCGTATGTATCAGCCGCGAAACACCGATCGACGTCTGGGGTACCATCACCACAATCTCGTCGCTCAGCCGTTCTTCGCGCACTTGCGTCTCCACGCTTCGTGGCTCTCTTTCCTCACACTCGTTTACCCCCCCTGGCTCGTCAAACAGCAATGCACCGGTAATCATACCTTCTGATTGTTGCTAGCTTGCCTGAAGACTTCCCCTAGCGCTCCCGCCCCTACTTTTTATTCGTCAAGCCTCACGCTGCAGGGCACCCCTTAGCTTCGCGGTGTCAGTGCCAGCCGAAGCCCTCAGCTGCACATCATTCTCGCTAGATCGTGTCCATGCTGAGCGACCATCGAACAAGCGAGGACGGCATTCGTCCAGCAATGGCGCATTCGCCCACCATGCACCGCCATACCTCCTCCGAGACGGGCGACATCATGTCCAGACGCTCGAGCATCGCGCCGAGCTTCACGAGCGATCGCCCCTCAGTTGCGAGCTCTGTGACCTTCCAGATGCCCACCACAGTGCGCCCCCCGCCGGCGTACATCGCGGCGTCGGTCGCGTCGCAGATGGTGACCGACAACCACAACGCGCAACTGCGGCAACTCGACTCCGAGCACGAGGAGCTGGAGAACGCCATCTTCTCAGAACAAGCATTGTCGCTACTCAATGGCTTCCTTGACCACTTACTGTTCGCGTTCCTGTCCGCCGCGCGCTCGCCGTCCCTTACAGCCATCCGTCCTGCTATTGCAGAAGTGCTGAAGCCCCGCCTGGCTCGCGAAGCAGCAGAGGCTGCAGACGAAGAACTGCAGGGCCTATTGTCAGGGGAGGATGATGAGGAATTCTCCCCCGTCGACGGTGGAAAGGCGATCGATCGATGGGATGTGGAGAAGGTGTGGAAGCGCACACGCCTGCGAATAATGGTCTATACACGCCTGGGCGAGATGGAGGATGAAGACGAAGAGAGATACGTCCAACAGGAGCGTGGGCTGAGCATGGACGAGGACGAGGACGAAGAAGCTGGTCTTGTGTCCTGGGCCTCTGCCATCTTCCTTACGTCTGTGGTCGAGTACATTGCCGAACAGACTCTGCTTGTTGCGGGACAGGCGGCATATGCTCGAATGGCATCCAGAGTCAGGAGGTCTCATCACTCAGACGAGACTGAGGAAGGCGCTCTAGAGCGACTGGTCATCGAGGAACCTGACGTAGAGAAGATTGCTCTGAACTCGGCCCTTGGGCGGCTGTGGAGGACCTGGAGGAAACGCGTGCGGGCATCTCTGCAGCCACTCTCCCCGAACCGCGGCACACGGCCTAATTCGAGCTTTACGAGCCTTCAGCGACGGGGGAGCAGAAGTAGCCAGGTTACAGCTGACGAGTCGTACCGAATCGGAAACACCCCAGTATCTGAACGAGCCCCTACAGAAACGGACATCGCAGCCAACATACCGCTGCCAATCGGGTCCAGAGATGTCGACGAGATTGAGGTGCCGGGTCTGGCTCAAACGTTCGAGGATGCAGAGAGCAGTGGTCGGCAAACGCCAGTGTCTCGACCCGCAAGACCCAACAGCGTTATCATGCTTGCACCTGCAGAGAGCTTCCGACGGAGAAACACCAAGGAGAGACCTCTATCGATGCCTGGCCCAGAAACCATGCCCTTCGCTGTGTCCCAACGATCCCACATGAACGATGACGATGGCCAGCTCGACACACCATTCGAGACGCCGATGACTAGCAACTTCAACCGCAGCTCTTACCTCGGCGATGAAGACACCGTAGAGCCTTTGCTCGTGCTGCACAAAGGCGAGGGCGATGCCCATGAGGCCATGCTATCTTCTGCTTTGGCTAGTCCCCAGAAGCCCAATCGTGATTTGGTCAAAACAAGAAGTTTAGAGAAGAATGACGCGGAGCCCGACACACCAAAGTCAACAACTTCAATGTCTTCGGACAACTACGATGTCGAGCCGAAGGTGTTGCAGTCGAAGAGAATGTCGATCGGAAGGAGCGGGCCTCCAGGTATCGTACGCACGTTCTCCACAAGAAGCAACAGCCTCACATCGCCACGGGAGACGCCGACCGCAACACCAATGGCCTCTACGCATGCAGAGGCAACATCTTACCTCAACGACTTTTCTGATAATGATGACGAGGAGGAATCGCAAGCTATCGGCGTGGCAAGGACGTCGGATATACCGATTCAGTCCTCCCCAACACCTTCTTTCGATCGATGGCCTGATCGACCCAAGGTCGCGCATGCCCAGGGCGGATACGTAGAGGCGCAGCCTACGCCCCGATCAGTCCCGTCGCGCAACACACCTACACCTGATGCAAAGCCTGTTGTGCCCGAACGTTCTGTTGCACGCATTGGCACTGGTGCAGGTGTTGCTGCTGCCATTGGACTAACGAGCCCACCACGTAGACGAGACGCAACTCCGCCAACATCCGGTCGTACGTCTCTACCGTCTCTGCAAGAGGTCGACTATTACAAACCTCAGCAAATTGTTGCTGGTGAGCCGACAGCTGGTCAGAACAGCCCCACTGCTAGCAACAGGAGTCGCACACAAAACCCGCATGTAGCAACTGTTGAACGACAGATCCCCCGTCGTTCTACTGAAGAGTCTTTGCGCTCACATTCTGCAGCGGGCGGCTCGTTCAAGGAGAAGCCGGGTGTACAGCGTGTAGCGTCAACTTCGTCCAAGAAGTCGGGCAGCGTGTCTCGCTTGCCAACCAATCGAGACTCCGACCCTCAGCTGTCTCGCAACCTTGGCGGACGCTTGTCTGATGAAGATCGTGAGCGTCAATTTGAGGAGCTAGTGCAGGGCAAGGAAACCGTCAAATACACGTTGACACCCGAGAATATGCGCGCCCTGGACGTGAGTGATACACAACTCTTTACTAGTTTTGTACTGACATTCAAAAAGGCCCCAGTCGTTCGAAAGCAAGAGCTTGAACAGCCCGATCCTGCTTCAGTGACCGTTTATCCTCGAGCGGATGCCAACAAAGACAACTCGTTCGGAGCAGTTGCACCTTCCCCTAAGCCTTCCAGTAAAGGCAGGGGCCCTGGGGTTCCCAATCACAAGCCTTCACCAAGTAGGAAGGTCATTACGCGACCACTTGCCAGGGAACCACGAGTTGAGTCCGAGTCACTGCGCGACTTTGCCGACTTCATCCGCTCGACTGGCCCTTCGCCAGGTCAAGAGAAGACTCCACAACCTTTCGTTAACATCAGTGGCAACGGCCTGAAATCGCCAAACGGCTCGGCAATTTCCATGGGACGCAAATTATCGACCAAGCAATCGAGCTCTCGTTCTATGGAAGGATCATCTAGCAGGCCTCGTGTCAACATGGAGCCTCGCAGCCCAGCTGGCCTTAGTACTGGTAATGATGATCTGATAGACTTCATCCGTCAGGGACCGTCAAACGGACCTGAGGGACAGCCCCGGATACCACGATCAGTGGCTCCATTCCGCACGACGGTCGACTCCGATCAATTCGAGACCATGCTGGGCGATCACGGCAACGTTGAATCAGCGTACGATTCGAAGGCCTCTACACTCAACTCCCAGCACTCCATACAAACGTCCAACTCCAGAACTGGGCTCATCGCTTCTCCGGGTGTAGTGCAGCCTGCTTACTCGAACATCCCACAGAACCTGTCCGGCAGCATGGCTTCCAGCTCAGAGCCAGTGATTACCCGTACTCGCAGACGCATCAAGGATCCTTACGCGATCGACATCTCCGATGAGGAAAACGAGGATGATGACCAGTTGACCGCTCTTCCTCCGTCAAGCAAGTCATCTGCGCCGAGACAAGAAAGCCTGATGGATTTTCTGAATGAAATGGAGCCGCCGGCTGGACCTTCTGCTGGTAAACCGCAACCTTTCATGCTTAGCCAGGAGACGATTGCGGCAGCCAAGGCCCGTGCGAACAATTCAAACACTTCGCTCCCTTCGTCCGCCGCTCCAACACGTAGCAATGGCACAGGCAACGGCGCTGCACCACCGATGGGTTTCCCCACTTCAAGTGGCGCGGAAACGACGCGTGCTCATAAGCCAAAAGTTGCTGCGCGGGCTCCTGCCGTGGGTGATGCACGTAGCCGCACAGCGACCAGTGAACTTGCTGATTTCCTACGCAACTCCGGACCGCCTGAGCCTGTAGGACCTCCGCCTGGTTCGCGTAAAGAAGAGGAGAAGAAGAAGAGCAGCAATATGAAGTTCTGGAGGAAGAACAAGGAGAAGACGTACGGTGACTTGCCATGATTTTGATTTTTCTTTACTACTTTACTTTCTCACTATCTTCTTGGTTATCAGGCGTACTCAGGCACGACCAGGAGCATCTAGTGAGCGGCGCCGCTTGATCTACTTGGATACTTAGGTCCTGGATCTGGTTACATGCTTCCCTTTTTCCACTTTAATGGCCCTTCTATGATATCCACAAAAAACACTTGTAATGTTATTGTACCCTTTCATGTAGTCCCCCATATATCTTAATCTCTGTAATTCAACAATGTAAGAGAAGTCTGGGTCGAACATCGGAATCACGGAACGAGATCATTGATTAGTTCCGACTCCGGAGCATGAATACTTGACTCTTCCCCAATCTTCACTTCATTTCGTTCATATCTCGGCTCTGGCCTGATGATGGATCTACAACTATCACAACCGCTTGCTTGCGGGTAATATAGGATCTATGCGGTCCGCCAATATGCTAGCACCTCAATTGTAATGATAATTCTGGACTAGCGTGCTTCTTCGTCTGACATCTGCTTCAGCGATCTCCGACTTATCCATGGTACATCCACCATTCTTCTTCTTTGATCAAAGCAAACCAAAGATGTCATATCACTTCAACAGCTCACCACAAAGCATCAAAGATCTGGTCTCTGAGCTCAGCACGCACAACATCGAGCACTCGTCTGACCCTTCAGTACGCGATTCGAAAGCCAACACAGCACACTCGCCTGCACTGAAAGATGAGACACCTGTCATTGTTTTCTTTCCCAAATCAACTCAGGACGTCTCTGCTATCCTGAAGGCATGCAATGAGCGCTGCATAGCAACATGCGCTTTCAGCGGCGGCACAAGTTTTGGTGGGGCATTGACATCCACAAGGGCCGGGATATCCATCAGTTTCGAGCGTATGAGAGACATCATCTCCCTGCATGAAGATGATCTCGACGTGGTAGTACAGCCTGGGTTGGGTTGGGTGGAGTTGAATGAGCAGTTGAAAAATAAAGGTGTCTTCTTCCCCGTTGACCCAGCGCCGGGCGCGAGTATAGGCGGCATGATCGCCATGAGCTGTTCAGGCACGAATGCGTATCGTTATGGTACTATGAAAGAATGGGTCATCTCGCTCACCGCCGTACTGGCGGATGGAACAGTTGTCAAGACGCACCGTCGGCCGAGAAAGTCGGCTGCTGGGTACGATCTGACGCACCTTGTCATCGGATCAGAGGGAACGCTTGCGCTGGTCACGGAAGCAACCCTCAAGCTCGCTATTCTTCCGCAAAACCTGCACGTCGGTCTCGTCACCTTCGACACGTTCCAGCAAGGCGTCGATATCGTCGTCGCTCTGCAGAGGGCAGGGCACCAGCTCGAGGCTCTGGAACTGGCGGACGGACCCCAAGTGCACGCGATTAATTACTCGAAACTCGCGCGCGTGGATATGGTTGAGAAGCCAACGCTCTGGCTCAAGTTCGCTGGCTCCTCGCTACAGCTTGTGAGAGATCAAATCAAAACCGTCAAAGCGTTGTGTGAAGAGCAAAAAGCCTTATCCTACGAGATTACGTCTGAAAGGTCGCGAATCGACGTGCTCTGGGATGCGCGAAAATGCATCGGTCGCGCCCTGATTATGATGAAGAAAGATCCTACAGATCTATTCATGCACTCCGACTGCGCAGTTCCAATCTCCAATCTCGCTGCCCTGGTAGAAGGCACCCAAAAACTCATCCAGGAAGCGAATGCTACCCACCAAGCATCCTCCTCGAAGTCCGCGCAGCCATGGTTTTGTGCCAACGTTGGACATGTGGGCGATGGGAATGTGCACTCGTCCATCATCTGCCCTGGGGCCGATAAACCGAGGGTCGACGAGGTGCTGCAGAAAGTGGCGAGACTCGCACTGAGTCTGGAGGGCACAGTGACTGGCGAACATGGCGTCGGGCTGAAGCAGAGAGATGCGCTTGCTGATGAAGTAGGGATCGAGGGTATTAATGTTATGAGAAGAGTCAAGCGCGCGCTAGATCCGCGAGGGATACTCAATCCAGACAAAGTGTTTAGACTGGAGCAGGACAAGGGTCTCACGAAGAGGGCAAAGTTGTAAAAGTGGCATAACGCAGGGCAAAACGTGGGCTCTATCCACAAGCAGCGCTGCCTGTCTGCTGTCATCTCGATAGGTCACTACCACCAGTTTGTATGGTGTAAAGGAACCAAGTCTTTGCGATCAAGCCACCATATCCCTATTGAAAGTGAGAGACACTGAGGCCAAAAGTAAGTGAACCCGACTTGTCGTTGCGTGATTCATTCGCCGGTCAGCACACAGAAATCTGACGCGATATTCTTGTCACTTTTCGCTCCTCAAGTCTCGCAACACAATGACCGATACTTCTAGCCACAGTGTGCTTGCCGTCGGCGTTGCGGAACTGCCAGCCTGGATTGGTTGGTTGGTTGGTTGGTATTCATTTTACGTCTAGTTGATGAGGAATAAGTCCACCATCTCGCCTCCCGAAGGGCATATACGACGTGCTAAGCTAT